>JACEFZ010010378.1:0-114195 GCA_014155875.1 Cepaea nemoralis | reverse complement strand
CCAGATTAAACCGGTTTCATCGAGTTATATCTAGAAACACTCGACCTATATTACAAACATGGACCCCCCATGTTTAGACATGTTTTGTACGTAGGCACCAATGGGTACTCGACCTACAACCTGGTCATTGACCCCTCTATTTGAAGCATGGTGTCGAGTATGTGGCAACCCCACAGTTGTGATATTTATCTTTCTGGTCGTAGTCGTAGGCTCAGACGTGGTGTTTGTTTTGTCTACTCGTGACTGTCTGTAGCGAGTTTCTCAAGGTCGATAAAGTCTATTTTTAACCATGCGGTAATATTGTCAACCTGTCCCTGGGCGAGCAGCTTTCTTTTCGTGAAATGTAAGTGAATCTTCACCAGTGGTGTTGTAAACAAGTCTTCCACGGGCGACCCAGTCTGGTCTTGTCTAGTTTCGATGTGGTGTCTGTTGTAATACCTAAACATCTGGCCTCGGAATGAGTCATAGTGCCTTGGGCTATCGAATGTTACAGTAACACATTTTCCGGAGTTTTTATGTTTAATGAGTACACCAGCGGGGTGTGCACATCTGTTGAGACTGTTCTTGACTGCCCTCTGTTTGTTCAGTGTATAATTTTTAGTAACCACCTCTCTTACCACACCTAGAGACTGGTCTAGTGGCTGTGTAGACATCTTTTCTTGTTGGTCAACCAGCATTCATTTGGTGTTGTGTGTGATGATATTCAGTCTTTTATTCACACTACCACTACGGGGATCAATGATGAAGTGTGCTCTTCGTGTCAGTAGTGTTCATTGGACTGTTATAGTACGTTGTAGTCAGTGTGAAACACAGCCTGAAAAAAAAGAAGAATACAAATGAGGTACTATAAGCCAGCCTCGCTTCTATCATCACCCATCTAAATTTTTCTTCTATGTTTAGAAAAGGTTTAATACTCATCCACCAGTGTGGATTAACTGAACGATAATGATGTCGGTGACGTTGATCTTTCACCCCTGGCTGGGGATGGTTCTGGAGTTTCGTTTTGACGATTATAATCGAGGATGCTCTCCTCAATTCTATTCAGGCTTAATGTATTTATTTCGTCTTTAGTGAAGTGTTGTTTTAGCACATCCCGTAGTCGAACCGTTAGTAGGTCCGCAAAGCTACCAGCTTCACCATCATCACAAGAATGAGCGAATGGGTTCTCGGCTTCTTGATTTTGCGGGGTATTAAGACACCCCATACAATAACTGTTTGGTTCTGCTCTTAGTAGGCTCCACAGGTCCCTTATTAGTTTTTCTTGGGCATACGTATCTGCAACAATCATAGATACGATTAAGGTAGTATAACACCATTATAGATATACATAATATAAATAATAACTATGTATCTGATATGTACCCCTGTAGACCAGTCCATATATTACTACCGATAACGGTTATGTAGACCCTACGGGACACACTTTCACCTTCCTCTGCGAAAATTCCTATGTGATATGCTACCATCATATCATTATGTTCTAGGTATCAGCACTATTTCACATCGGCACAACCTAGTATAACATATGAAGAAATGACTTGTCTCTTCAGTTATATATGTTTAGCACCATATACTATTGTATTATACTAGGTTTATAATATTAAGGTACTTGGAGACACATAACGACTATGTGATAGATTTATCAAGCTCCAACTTACCGTATTTGTCTTGCCACATAGTACCTGGTTGTCAGAGAACGATACTTCTAGACGCCAAGGACAGAGTAGTTGGTTACAAGGGACGCCTAGTATTTATACACTGTCTGCGTTGTGCACACGGTACCACATCTGATGACTTGGCAGTTTGTATTCGTCACCTCTCTTTTTTTTTACTTCTCACAAGCCTGAACACGTGGCAAAAGAACATATCAAAAAACGTCAGTTTGTGACCTCATCACTCCTCTCACCACATTAATTGCTTTAAAAAAAGGGTGGGGTTTCCCTGTTGATACCAAAAACTGCTGAGTTGTTTTTTTTTACATGCAATACTATCAGGGTGATGTAGTGGTTACTGGTCTTCTTGTTCTCTTACCACCTATATAATTGTCTAATTACCATATCTATATATTCAAGTATAGCTATATATGTCTGCTTGTTACAGACAATGAATCCTCGTGACACCATTGAGGCTGCCATCACGGAGCTGGAAACGAATATCATGACCTACTGTGTTGGTTGCTTGGAGGAGCAGCCCAACCAACTGGCTCATACGTGTATGGGTCATACTTTCAGAGATGTTGTCGACGCCCATCTGGGGGATGTGATGCGAGTCGTATTGACAACCGATGATCTGATCAGGATAGCCTTTCCTTTCTTCTGGCGGCGTGTTCTGCGGGCCCGCAGGCACCGTCGGCGACAGCAACCACTGACACCCCCACCCTCACCGCTGCTGCTAAGGTGGAGTCCTCCATACATCACCCCACCCCACCCAGTCAGAGTTAGATCACCATCCCTTCAATATATTATTAATCCCACACCACCCCACCAGACTCCTCCACCTCAACCGCCCCCTACAAGTCTACGTCGAGCCAACACCGTACAATTACCAGACCCCCCTATAACACCACCCCGGCGGCCTCTTTTATCCCTACGACGGGAGAATGCGTTCCTATTACCCCACGACCCTGATTGTTTCATTATTGAACCCATTCCCCCTCTAGTAATAATTACCATCGATTAATTCATATCTGATTTTGATGTTCGTTTCCATTCACCCTCTAGTAATAATAACCATAGTCAAGACAGGCCTCTACAGGACCAGGCCACTTTCTACAATAATCAGCTCCCTCTGATCCCCTTTGGGTCGTAAACGAACCCGTTTTTAAATGTAGTTTGATGTTGTATACCAATAAAAAACACTTGAAAATTTTACTTTTTTGTTTTTAATTTTGTCTCTCTGTTCCATTGTGTCAGACTCTTACGACCCTCTTTACTGTTGTTCTTCTTCTTCGTTCATCCGGAGTTTTTTTTCGGATGTGATTGCGTTGTGCCTGTTTACAGCAGAGCTGCGTTCTTGCGCCGTTAGGCCGACACATCCGACTTCTGCGGGCATTTGTTGACCGGGTTAACCTTCCCGGGGGTTTCTTAGGACGTTTGACTCTCACTGTTGTGGTGTTATCCCCCATCCCAGCTGGTCCATATAGAACAGCCAAAGATCCTGGTCAGCCCTCAAGGGAAGGCAGGGGCAGACCATGGGCATTCCCCGCCATCCAAGGAGGCTTCCATAATTGCAGAGCCGATACATAGCGCTCTGGTACTGGGCTCACCCAAGGAATCGTCACGTCCTGCACATGGCTGCTTAACCTCACTTCCGTATATTGGGCCTTCCGTTCACCATAGGCTGTTCTTCCGGAAAAAAGAAGTATGCAGTCTGCAGATGACATCCACACAGTGAGCTTTCGATTCGGACTTTCCATGTAATGGATTTGCTATCCAAGCAATATTCCATTTCGTGCCACTAGGACACTTTTCCACCTTTTATGAAGTCCACACAGTGGGCTTTAGATACGGACTTTCCACGTAATGGATTTGCTATCCAAGCAATATTCCATTTCATGCCACTAGGACACTTTTCCAACTTTTATGAAGCCCACACAATGGGTTTTTGATTCGGACTTTCCACGTAATGGATTTGCTATCCAAGCAATATTCCATTTCGTGCCACTAGGACACTTTTCCACCTTTTATGAAGCCCACACAGCGAGCTTTCGATTTGGACTTTCCACATAATGGATTTGCTATCCAAGCAATATTCCATTTCATGCCTCTGGGTCTTCATGCACCTTTAAATGTCAACCTGTATGTAGTTAAAGTAAGCTGCGGTCAACTTGAGCTTGTTGATATCTCCATAGAGCTTGTCCTCAAATGAAGCAGGTGTGGGCCAAAATATCTTTCTCTGTTCTGCATACGTTGGGCAATCCTGCAGCAAATGTTTTGCTGTCATTTTTCCAGTTCTACAATTACATTCATCGGTATCTCCTATCTTTAGTTTATTGAACAAGTGGTATTTCAGCCTGTTATGTCCTGTGCGGAGTCTGAAGATTGCTACTTGTTCTCTTCGGTTGAGTTTGTAATATGCATCATCCTTCTGATGGCCTGGATGCTCAGATTCCCATTTGGTTCTATAAGTGCTTTTTATCAACCTCTTTGCCTCATTATAGGTTATGTCTATGTCAGGCTGTGGTAGTCGTCCGCCCTCTTTTGCCAGTCTGTCAGCCTCTTCGTTTCCAGGTATACTGCAATGTGATGGGATCCACTGTATTACAACTTTTTTGGATTTCTGGCATAGACCATGGAGTGCTGCTCTTAGGTCAGTTAGTTCTGTGCTGTTATTGCTCTTGAGTATTGAGACAGCTGACTTTGCATCTGTGAAGATAGCTATTTGCTTCTCTTTATTTTCCTCCATCAGGAGCATTTCTGCTGCAGTTTTCAAAGCCTCTACCTCCGCTTTGAAGTTACTTGAAAATTTTCCAGTTGCCATTGAATGCGTTTTTTTCACTCCATTTTTTAAATTTAGGAGAATTCCTCCTCCTCCATTCGCTATTGAATTTTTGGCTGATCCATCTGTATATGCATGGGTCCAATTCCTGCTTGGGTAATGTTCTTGTATGTAGTTTAGGGTTATTTCTCTTCTTTCGGTTTCATGCTGAGTGTTCTTTTTCTCAATACCAGGAATGTTTTCTATCATCTCAGGCAGTTGCTGCTGTCTCCAAGCTGGGAACTTGTGTGCATTGTGTATGGGCTTGACTGTTGATGTGTTAAGTATAGGATCTCCCCTAATCCTTCGTTTTGCAGTTTCTACAAAGTTGCTACGCTTCAGTCTTCCCTTTCCAAAACCATTAAATCTGTTGTACATAGGGTGGTCTGTCAATCTTCTAAATTTTTCTGCTTGTTGCTGGGCTCTGCTATCTCTTCTATCCTGCATTGGTTGTAAACAAGTGATCTTTTCTAGTTCATTAATAGGCGTTGTCTTCAGGCTTCCAGTTATGATTCGCATTCCTTGGTTTTGGACTCTACTTATTTTGTTAAAGTTTGACTTAGCTGCTGTTGCCCAAGCTGCAATGCCATATTCCAGTACTGGCCTCACCCGTCCAGTATATAACTTCTTGAGAACTTTCTCATCTGCTCCCCACGTTGTACCAGCAAGCTTTTTCATGATTGCCATTCTCTGCCTTGCTCTTGTTCGATTTTTCTCAACCTGTGTCTTCCATGTCAGGCGACGATCAAAGGTGACTCCTAGATAGTTTGGATTTTCTTCATGGCGCAATATTTTTCCATTCAATACCAGCTTAGGTTGCTGAGTTTTATTTGAGAGGGAGAACACTGTGCATGTTGTTTTCTCCTCACTTATCTTCACTAGCCATGATTTTGACCAGTCCTCTAGCGCTAATAAGGCTTGCTGTATTCTGCTGTTAGCTGTACTAATATATTCTTCAGATGTCCATATGGCTAGGTCATCTGCAAAGGAGGATGTGTGTACTCTGGCTGGAAAATTTTCTGTGATGTCATTTATATATGCTAGGAATAATGTTGGTGAAAGAACTCCTCCTTGGGGGACACCTTGCTCCAGCAGCATCATTTTGCTTGTTTGTCCTTGTACTTTTGTCCTGGCAGTTCTGTTCTCAAGGTAGTGGCTGATCCATTTATACATTTTTCCACAAACATGCATGTTTTGCAGTTTTACTTTCAGTCCTTCCTTCCATACTTTATCAAATGCTTTTTCTAAATCTATCCAGACTGCTAGTGTGTGCTTTTTCTCTTGGAAGGCATCCTCTATTTCCTGAGCTATATAGGTTATTTGATCTTCAGTGGATCTGTATTTTCTGAATCCTGCTTGGTGTGGTGTTAAGAGTTTGTTTTCTTCCAGATGCCATGTTAGCCTGCCATTGATAATGCGTTCCATTAATTTTCCTACACAGCTAAGTAGACTGATAGGTCGATAGCCATTTGGTTCTTCCAGGTCTTTTCCTTTCTTTGGGACTGGTATTAGTATAGCTTCCTTCCATGCCTGTGGGACTATTCCTCTCTTCCAGCTGTTATTTAGGACTGCTAGTAGTTTCTTCTTTGCCTTGGTGCCTAGTCCTATTAGCATTTCATTTGTGATTCCATCCTTTCCTGGTGATTTCTTCTTTTTTAGGGTATTCATTGCCTGTTCCATTTCTTCCATTGTTAGATTTGCCATCATATATTCTGCTGCTGTCTCTTTATTTCTATGATGTATCTGTTTGTCTTTGATTGCTTTCTTCTGTTCGGTTGTAATATCAATGTGGTTTGCATTTGCATAGTGTTCCATTAGTGCATTTGCAGCCTTTTTGCCTGTAAGCAAGGCATTTCCTTGTTTAATTGTTATTTGTTTGTTTCTAGGTCCTTCATTGTTCATGGCTTTCACTAGTTTCCATAGTTTGTTTCCATCCCTGTCAAAGTTCAGGTTTTCTGTTTTTTCCCTCCAACAATCTCTTGTTGTTTGATTTACTGTTCTTTTATATTTTGCTGAGATGGCTTTGAGAGAGATGTTTGCTTCAATTGTTTGTTCTCTCTCTGCTGTCTTCCTGGCATCTTCAACTTTGTCCTCCAAACTTTGTAGTTCTTCAGTCCAGTATGGTTTGTAATTTTTCCTCGCTCCTCTTGGAATGGACTCAGTGGCTGCCTGTATTATCGCTCTGTTTAGACTTTCCACCATTTGCTTTATGTTGCCATATCGTGTATTTATGTTTTCACAATATTTGTCTGTTAGTATGGCAAATCTGTCCCAATCTGCTCGTTTGTAATTCCAGCGGGGCAAGGGCTTTTGCTCCTGTGGAACATACTCCATATTCATTTCAAGCTTGATTGGTCTGTGGTCACTACCTGCTAATTGGTTCAGCACATGGCGATCGATTTTGTGGAGGATGTCTCCTGTGCAGAAAGCTAAGTCTGGAGTAGAAGTGGTAAGCCATCTTCTGGAGTAGAAGCTCGGTGTGTCATCCGCTTTGTTGAGTAGATGGAGATTTGAGTCTATTTCCCAGTCCTCCAATTCATCTCCTCTTTTGTCAGTATCTGGGTATCCCCATCTTTCTGAACGGCTATTAAAGTCTCCGACAATAATGCAGTTTGTGTCAGTTATTTTCATGTTTGAGAGTGTAAGGTCCTTATCTGCTGGGCTATACAGATTGTAGATTCTTATTTTCACGTCCTTTATCATTATATCAACACCTATAATTTCCGTTTGGTTGTCAGAGATCACAGATACTTCGCTGCAAGGTATTGTATTTCGTGTAAGTATTAGAACTCCTCCTTTGTGTCCTTCGCGGTCGAAACGTGTGGCCTGATATCCTCTGACTGAGAATTTGTGATTAGCGTTGAGGTGTGTCTCTTGAATGCATGCCACATCTATTCTATCTTTATGAAGACGCTGTGTTAGGGAGTCTTTCTTCTTGTAAACTCCTTCGGCATTCCACTGTAGTATGTTGAGTGTCCGGGGTATTTGGTCAATAGCTCTTAACCTACTCCTCTGTGCCTTGACTCCACAGCACAGGGGAAGGTGACCACCAGTAGTCATGGGTGGACCCCCTCGAGGCAGGGGGCCCGGCACTATCACCGCCTGATGGGACTTCACGGGATTAGCACCATATCGATTAATTTTGATTTGTGACATCATGAATTAAGTTACGTTGCACTGCTTTGTCAAGCCTGTGGCTCAGTACATCCGGTTTCGACAAGCATTTATTCGGGATGCTTTCCCTAGCCTTTGACTGTCCCCAGTCTACCTACAAGGCAGCAGGTTTCACGTTGCACTGCTTTGTCAAGCCTGTGGCTCAGTACATCCGATTTCGACAAGCATGTATTTGGGGTGCTTTCCCTAGCCTTTGACTGTCCCCAGTCTACCTACAAGGCAGCAGGTTTGTGTGTCTCTTCGTCTGGTCCCTCTCCCTTGACCTGTCCGACATGGGTGGCCCTACCAGTAGCTGTGCTACCGTCGGCATAGCTCTTGGGGTCATTGGGACGCACAAGCCCCTCTACCTCGTCACGGTGGACACACAGCAGAGGGGTTACTGTTGTTCAGTAACCATCTACACCTCTACCCATGCTTCGTCGAGTATAAAGACGACCCGTCACACCCCACCCTTGGCAGTTTATACATCACGCCCTCACCACGCATAGTTGTATAACAGATCATATACCCTACGTAACCACGTCCAACCAAAATATATACATCGCTTCAACCACCCCTTCAACCCTTCATCCGTGCTCACACTACCTTAATTACTTTCACAGAAACAACCCACCAACCAAAATATACCCCTGTTCCAGACAAATCCCCACCAAAAAAATAGACCCGGACCAGGCAGCCATAATTACTTTTTACAGAAACTTACCCGCCAAAATAAATTTCACCCGGGATTTTACCCAACTCGGCAAATAAAAAACTTCAAAATCTATAGGCAGACGTCTTGGATGCTGAAGTACGTGGGCGTGCGCCCCACTGTACTACTGACGGCTCAGGTCGGAAGGATAATTGTGAAGGAAGATTCTGGTGCTTTTGCTTCGACCACAAGTAGCCTGACTATTGAAGTCATGGCTGTAAGTAAAGCAATAACATGGCTCAAGACACAGACATTCACTAAGGCATGTTTCCTTAGCGACAGGATGAGTATGCTCAAGAAGATAGAGATTGGGTGGGTCCGGAGAGAATAAGTGATGTCTCTGGAGCGATCGCGGCTGGCAAAGATTAGTTTTATTTTCGTGCCAGGGCTTGCAGGTGTACAAGGATATGAACGGGCTGACAAGCTCGCAGGTAAGGCTACTGTGGAAGGCGGACGAGCCATGGACCAGGCTGACATCTTGAATGCTTTACGAGAAGTAAGTCGCTCACAAGAACCAAGTGATGACTGTGAATCTGCAACCATGGTCATACTGCGAGAACAGCAAATTAAAAGAGATGTGGCCAAACAAGAACACTACGAAGGAAGCCAAAGAAGAGTAATAAACCAACACAGAACTGGTGTTGTTAGCCGCTACCCGCTGTAGGATATGATGAGGAGGGGATCCGAGCACTTATGGATTGACTGGTTCGATGTGCAATGAGGATGATCTTTCGACTAACTAACTAACTAACTAACTAACTAACTAACTAACTAACTAACTAAAAACCAACCAACCAACCAACCAACTAACTAACTAACTAACCAACTAACCAACTAACCAAATAACTAACTAACTAACTAACTAACCCACCAACTAACTAACTAACTAACCAACCAACCAAACAACCAACCAACTAACTAACTAACTAACTAACCAACCAACTAACTAACTAACTAACTATCATTGGCACCTTGCCGTCTTGACAGACGATAGTTTGTAAGGGATGGAGTTATTGCCTCTCCATAGCACAAAGCCTGAGCTAAAATATATAGATCATGTGTTGCCCATGCAGCATGATCCCTCTCTCGGCCTGCCTAGTTCACTCCAGAGGAAAGGTAACACCTCTACATCTGGAACAAGACAAGCTGCAGAAGCTGCCGGATCAGCAAAGCAATGCTCTAATTGTCCGCCTGTCGGAGCTTCGATCCCAGACCAGCCGCCAACTAAGGCTTAGGGCCTGGTCTGCCCTGCCATGACACTTTGTCTTTAGGTTGCATTTCCTCGCTCAGGGTAAGGCTTGTACCCTCC
This sequence comes from Cepaea nemoralis, assembly GCA_014155875.1. NCBI lineage: Eukaryota > Metazoa > Mollusca > Gastropoda > Stylommatophora > Helicidae > Cepaea > Cepaea nemoralis. Next base: position 104,545 of record JACEFZ010010378.1, on the reverse strand, counting down.
CAATTGCACTCTTCCGCCCAAAGCCGTTTTCACAATGTGGGGTGTCGGGTTTGGTAAGCGCCGCCCAACGTTCGGCGATAACAGAAAGCAGATAGTACCGTCTACTGTTATTCGGTAGATCAGTCATCTCTGACGAAGACCTGACACAACTAATTAACTAATTAACTAACTAACTAACTAACTAACTAACTAACTAACTGACTAACTAACTTTGTTGTCCCTTCCGCATCCAATTCACCAACATTCAACAATTTTGTTGTGACTTCTGCTCCCAATTCACCAACGTCCAACAATTTTGTTGTTACTTCTGCACCCACTTCACCAACGTTCAACAATTGTGTTGTCACTTCTGCATCCAATTCACCAACGTCCAACAATTTTGTTGTTACTTCTGCACCCACTTCACCAACGTTCAACAATTGTGTTGTCACTTCTGCATCCAATTCACCAACGATTCTAATTTCTTCAACACTGAGGTTATCTGTTCTTGGGGATTGGCCTTTTTTCGTGTGGTGTGTAAATATGAATTATTTCGGCCACATTAAAAGACATAACACACTTATAAACACCATATTGGAGGGCAATGTTGAAGGCAAGCGAGCAAGAGGTAGACAAGGATACAAGTGGGAAGATAACATCAAGAGATGGACGAACAGCAATCTGATTGAATATACAGTCAGGGCGAATGTTATAGATCATTTGCAGTCAATCATGATTGTGGAGACGGCACCTGATTATATATGCAACTTATGTATGCAACATTAATAGTTCTTCTTGTTTGTGTGTTTGTTTGTTTGTTTGTTTGTTTGTTTGTTTGTTTGTGTTCTGTCATTATTATCATAACAGTCTTTATAATACTCTGTCCATCTTTCAGTTAGTTTCAATTGCAACCTATTTGAACACTCATTCAGTACAGACTACACGCCCCCTTAAACAAATACTAAATATTCTATCAAAGGACAACTATATGGCCAATTGCATATCCTTTACATGACGTATCAATCAACCCCAGCATTTTGCTGTTTGATGATTTCTGGGCAAGGTTACGTTCAGTAGTTTGGATAACTAGTGTAATAAACATTCCCCTGACTGTTGTATACCTCTACCTCAGCTCTACCTCACCTCTACCTCAGCTCTACCTCACCTCTACCTCACCTCTACCTCAGCTAATTACACTTGCCATGTCAACAATTAGTTTTAGTGTTTTAAGTATTATTGAATATTGGACATTTTCCATTCATTTATAATGCATATTGTTGTTGTTGTTGTTGTTGTTGTTGTTGTTGTTGTTGTTGTTGTTGTTGTTGTTGTTGTCTATGATTAGCCTCATAAGTTATGTATAAAGTGAGTTAATGTATGATAGCAGAGAGATAAGTAGGGCAGAGTATCAGACGGACCTTCATTCTTTAACAATAAAGTTCGTTCGTTCTTTACCCATTAATATGTGACCTTATTTTGATGTCATACAACTACTTTCTGTATGCTTTCTGATGGCCGATAGTTCTAGCATCTTTGTGCACTTAGATTGTGTATGTTCTCTTTGTGTCTCAACTTCCTTGCACTTACTTTATAGCCAGACTTCCCTCTGTCTTACAGCAACGTCAGTGTTCTATGATGAACACAGAATACTTTACTCAAGAGAACATAAACATGAAAAGTGTGTAAGTGTACTCTTTCTTTGTCACCGTCGTGAAATTTAATGATGTTACTTGTTTAACTGTTTAACATCATCGTTACTAAATGCCTTGCCGATTAAAGCCAACGATTACCATCATAACCATGTGCCTTGCCAGCTGGCCTAGGCGTTCATGTCTCTCCATAGATCTCGGTCCTTGGTATTTTGGATCAACTCTTCTGATGATATTTCTCCATGCTACCGTCACAGTCCATACAACATCATTTCTCTTGGTCTGCCATTGTCTCTTTTACCGTTAATATTTCCAATTATCAAGATGGTCTCCAATGTCTCTCTTCTTATCGTGTTTCTTCATATCTTGTGATCTCTAACAGGATATATCACTTTGACGTGCTAACACCCTTTCGTGTTATGACAGAAGGCTGTCAAGAATCTCTCCCTCCCTCTCTCTCTGTCTCTCTCTCTCACACACACACACTCTCTCTCTCTCTCTCTCTCTCTCTCTTTATCTCTCTATATACCTCGCTTTGTTCTTTCTGTTAGTGTGGGTGTGTGTGTAGGTGTGTGTGTGTGTGTGTGTGTGTGTGTGTGTGTGTGTGTGTGTGTGTGTGTGTGTGTGTGTTCCCTAACTCTCTTTCCATAAATCTTTCCAGTTGCCACATGTTCCTGTTTATATCTGTCCATAATGTGGCCCAAGAACAAGTCGCCCGCCCCTTCCTGATGTCCGTGATAAGTTGTCCGTGTGTATACTAGCTTCCTGGACAAACTTTAGATTAATCAGTCTGACTGTCCAACAAGCTATGTCCGTGATAAGTTGTCCGTGTGTAATCTAATTTCGTTGACAACATTTAGATTACTCAGTCTGACTGTCCAATAAGCTATGTCTGTGATAAGTTGTCCGTGTATAGCTTCGTGGAAAACATTTAGATTACTCTGACTGTCCAACAAGCTATGTCCGTGATAAGTTGTCCATGTATATATTAACTTCGTGGACAACCTTTAGATTACATAATTCCTCTGGCTCAAGACCCCTTGTCCTACACCGCAAGGCACTGTTGACAATAATGGCTGTATTTTCTGCAAAATCATATCTTTGAAGTCTAAAACGATGTGTTTTTCTTATTTGTTTATTGCCCGTGATTCGCAGCTACATGTTACAAGAAAAAGGTTTACTGTTGTCGAGCTGTTATGGCAGTCTCAAAAAGATCACAAAACAATGACAGAGAAGATCGAGAGATGGAAAACCACACGGAGATACAAGTGAACGTTACATCCTAAATCTTCATCATATGTGTTTATTATTTGGTTTTGCTGTTCTACTGATGAAGACTTTAGTTGAACGCTCTCCTATATTTGTTTGCTCTTACATCCGTCTACCGACTCGGTCATATTTTGTTTCTTAATACGGATTTCCAATTGTTAAAGTTGGTTCTATTTTGGTTCTAGCTTCGATCCTAGACCAGTTACGACGTGGCATGCAAGAACCCTTTCCCTAACCACCACAGAGAGGCATTTATTGCATAAATTGCACGATTTATTGTCTGGCATATTTAACTGAAACGGATCTGCAATATTTAGTAGATGCAGTTATTATACACAGTGAACAACTACGATAAGAATTTAAATTGTAAAAAGACAGAGATTATGGTCATCACTAGAAAGAAAGAAATACTGAAATGTAATATACAGGTAAATGGGAATATTCTTAAACAAGCAAACTGTCGTGGAACAGTCATAACATGTGATGGGAGATGACTTAAAGAGATTAGAACAAGAATCGACATGGGGAAAGGTAGCCTGTTGCAAGATGGAAAACGTACTAGCCAATAATAAGATCTCAATTGCAACGAGAAAAATAGTATTGAAGTGCCACATAGAAAATGTACTTTTGTATGGATGTGTAACGTAGACAGAGAGCAGATAAAAATACAAAATTCAAGATTGGTGAAACAGCCATGTGCACATGTGGATTGGCGTCGCAGACAGCAGAGCACATACTCCAAGACTGCCCAAAATATAACATATCTAGGCAAACCTTCTGGCCTAGAGAGGCGACAGTGGAAGATAAACTGTATGGACCGCTGTGTGAACTGAAAAAGACAGTTAAATTCATACAAGAGACAGCATTGCAGTTATAGACATATTTCAAGCGAACGAAAGAAGAAGAAGCTGAAAAACATATAATGGCACTTAAACTGTGGTTTCTTAAAAAAATTGCAAAGACTATCGTGGACAAATTGAAAATCAATGAGCAAGTCCTACCAGAAACAAATGAAAACCGAAAACTACTTAGAGAAATTAGACGTAGACAATCAAGATTTGTTTTGGGCCCGTTATAAGAATGAATAAACTGTCGAACTTAGTGAAAACTGGCAAGATTGAGGGGGAAAAAACAAGGGCAAGACAGAGAGGTAAATATCTGGATGTTTGGTCGCATGGCATTGTAGAGACAGGAAAGAGGAGTTAATCCACGACTCTGGTGATCGTGCGAGTTGGCGAAACATGGCCGCCCACACTTATCGGCACGGCACACGATGATGATATTTCGCTGCATCTGGTGCACACTGCATTTTGTGCTAACATAAAGACATGATAGTCAATTTAAAAATACCTTGGTAGACAATTCAAATTGCTGTGTGAGTATCCATCCATCCATCATGAGCCATGCCGATAAGCGTGGGCGATCACGTTCTGCCATCTCACTCGATCACCAGAGTCGTGGATCAGCTTCGTGTTCATGTCTCGACCAAGCCATGTGGCCAAGCCATCCAGGTATTTGCTTCTAGGTCTTCCCCTTGGTCTGTTCCCCTCGATCTTACCAGTTGTCACCAAGTTCTCCAGATCATTTCTTCTCATAACATGCCCAAAATATTTTGACTGTCTGTGTCTAATGGCTCTAATCAGTTTACGATCTTCATTTGTTTCTTGAAGGACTTGTCCATTGGTATTTCTGTCTGTCCATGGTAAGACTGCAGTACATGATATTCTTGGCATCTGTGTGGGAGTATGTGTGTTGTATATTTCAGTTTGAAGAATGTATCTTATTGTTTTAGTTTATGTTGTGTGAATTCTGCAGAATGTACCTATTGTTTGTGTCTTCGTTATTCAAGTTTATTGCAAAATATATAGTCTTTACTTTATCAAAGTAGATTGGTTTGTTTGATGTTATCCTCGTCAAATGACCACAAAAGTACCAACAATTCTATACGAGACATTGTCAAGACAAGGACACAGAGCTGATCAGACTGTGTTTTTTTTGTTGTGTGCTCGCTTGCTGTGAACTCAAACGTAGTCCATACACACTATTTATAGTCGTGATGGACTGGATTTTGTTTGTGGATTAGGTTTCCCTATTAACAGTGTCTCTCGCCATTAGGCGAACCCACTTCGACTTCAGAGGTACTTGTAATTAACGTCCTCAAGTCATGAACGATAGGTCAACAGTTTAGTCCAGTTGTCCGGGGTTGGGGTTAAACTCACAACCTCGGCATCAGCACACCGGATGTTTAAGGACACGTGTTCTTATCCATTCGGCCATGCCGACCTGCATCAGACTCTGGTGATCGTGTGAGACCGCCCATGCTTATCGGAATGGCACATGATGATGATATGAGTCATATCAAGTGTAACAATGTTACTCCATCCTGAGGTTGAACGGGATGGAGATAATGGTAGAATCGAACCGAAACCCCATCCATGTTGCTCTCTTCTAGCGTTATAAAGTGACCTTTTTCAATGTTGCCTCCTGAAAAAGACAACACTGAGCAGTGTCTACATCGAGTGGTCAGCGGGGACATATGATAGAGACCAGACACTTGTTGGGTCAGTTTGACAGACAAGACCTTAGGGCGATTCATGTCTGGTGTCCGGTCCAATTGCGATAGCCATCATTTGAGAAGCTCATTATTACAGGATGTCAGATGTCAGACCAGATGTACCGCACAGATTTGGCTGGCACGTGTCACTGCCACCAGGGCCGTTCTAGTGTCCATGGCGTGTTTGGTGACCTCTGGTCAACGCCGGCGGGAGAAGCTGCTAGTTTGTCTCTATGTCTGTCTGTGTGAATGTTTGTCTGCTTGTATATCTGTGTGTCGTATATGTATGTCCGACTGTCTGTCTCTCTGTCGTTTACTCTGTCTGTGTGTCGATCTGTCTGTGTGTCGGTCTATCTGTGTGTCAGCCTGTCTGTGTGTCGGCCTGTCTGTGTATCGATCTGTCTGTGTATCGATCTGTCTGTGTGTCGGTCTGTCTGTGTATCGATCTGTCTGTGTGTCGGTCTGTCTGTGTATCGATCTGTCTGTGTGTCGGTCTGTCTGTGTGTCGGTCTGTCTGTGTTTCGTATATGTATGTCCGCCTATCTGTCTCTCTGACTGTCTTTCGTTTTATCTGTATGTGTCGATTTGTCAGTCTGTCTGTCTGTTGGTTTGATTGTCTGTCTGTCTGTATATAAGTATGTCAATCTATATGTGTTTCGTATATGTATGTCCGCCTTTCTGTCTCTCTGACTGTCTGTCGTGTTGTCTGTCTGTGTATCATGCAGGAGAGCTGGTTGATGTGCGAAAGATGAGTGGTCGCAAGGGCAGAATGTAAGACGGGACTAGACTACGTGCCCAATATGTGATCCTTTGTAAATAAAGTTCCCTCGCTGCTGCGTTCGTTCTCTCTATCCGTCCACCTGCCCGTGTGTCGGTCTGTCTTTCTGCCTGTCTGTCGTTTTGTCGGTCTGTATGTCGGTCTGTCCATTTACCTATTCACGCGACCTTCCATTCGTATGCCCATCCAACTATGCAGCCACCACTCCAACCATTTGTCCATCCGTCAAATGTCCTGTCAGTCTGTCTGTTCGTTTGACATGTATTTGAATACCGCACACACACGCAATAATTGTCTGTTTGTCGGTCTGTCTGTCGGTCTCTCTGTGTGTCCATCCGTCTGTCAATCTGTCTGTATATCATATATCTCGAAGGGACATTGAACATGGTGAAGGATGTAGTATATACCCGCACTGATCCCTGATACTACTGTGGCAATGCACTGACTTCCTAACACCAGTCTTGGTCTTGCCTTCAATCACCAGCAACTAGAGAATACAATGTCCCAGTCAGTACAACAGTCAACGACCCTTCCACACACCGAGAATGTGCTCAATCAATCATGTGCCATGCCAGAAAGCGTGGGCGGGCATGACTCGCCATTTCACTTGATCACCAGAGTCGTGGATCAGCTCAGTGTTCCTGTCTCGACCATGCCATGTGGCCAAGCCATCCAGGTATTTATTTCTCCCAAACCTGTACAGCCCAACCAGGACTGGGGGGGGGGGGGGGGGGGCTGATGTGGTCGGTACCCCTCCGCCGCATTTCTTTCCCGCAGAACAATTCATGGCAACCAATATAGGCTGCGTCGACCTGGGCGCTCCGCTGAGGATCGAACCGGGACCACCAGTACGACAGGTTAGGCTCTAGCGCTGCACTAACGCGGCTCCCAGGTATCAATGAAGCTGTGGAATGAATCTTTGCCCTGGAGCTCTCTTGCCTGTTCTGTAGTTCGGTGACATGGATCACTTTAACAACTTAGTCAACATTCGAAGATGGCTCCGTGGCGACGTGCTTGTACCGCCTGCCTCGCGTTGTGGAGGTTTTTAGATAGATCCTGGACTTCATCATTCTATACACAAATGCAGTTTATCGGAGACTCCTGGGGGTCGTCGCTGGAGCTATAGAGTTCCTGCTTTGTGCGACTCTTCCGCGGGCTACACTGTGGAAATAGAGCTTGCCTAGGGGGATACAATCCGGTGTAATGAAGTGGATACTGGTGCCTGTAAATATCCGTTTATTTGAACAACTCTGAGAGAAAGTAAAAAGTTAGTTGCATATCCTTTACAGCACGTAGCAGTAAACTCCAGCTGTTTTTGGCTGTTCGTGATATCTTGACAAGTTTACGTTCAGTAGTTTGCCATTGCTTTCTGAACGACCGGCACTCATACTATTGTATGGAAACCAACGTAATACTGCCTATTGCCAACCCATTGCAGCTGTGTTTGGAACGCGGTATGCAGGATTAATTTCGTGCATAACCGCTTCGCCAGATTGCGACTAAAATAGGTAGCAATGAAATACTCTAGAACTAAAATAGGTAGTCATGAAATACTCTAGGACTAAAATATGTAGCCATGAAATACTCTAGGACTAAAATAGGTAGCCATGAAATACTCTAGAACTAAAATATGTAGCCATGAAATACTCTAGGACTAAAATAGGTAGTCATGAAATACTCTAGGACTAAAATAGGTAGCCATGAAATACTCTAGGACTAAAATAGGTAGCCATGAAATACTCTAGAACTAAAATAGGTAGCCATGAAATACTCTAGGGCTAAAATATGTAGCCATGAAATACTCTAGGACTAAAATAGGTAGTCATGAAATACTCTAGAACTAAAATAGGTAGCCATGAAATACTCTAGAACTAAAATAGGTAGCCATGAAATACTCTAGAACTAAAATAGGTAGTCATGAAATACTCTAGGACTAAAATAGGTAGCTATGAAATACTCTAGGACTAAAATAGGTAGCAATGAAATACTCTAGAACTAAAATAGGTAGCCATGAAATACTCTAGGACTAAAATAGGTAGCCATGAAATACTCTAGGACTAAAATATGTAGCAATGAAATACTCTAGGACTAAAATAGGTAGTCATGAAATACTCTAGAACTAAAATAGGTAGCCATGAAATACTCTAGAACTAAAATAGGTAGCCATGAAATACTCTAGAACTAAAATAGGTAGTCATGAAATACTCTAGGACTAAAATATGTAGCCATGAAATACTCTAGGACTAAAATAGGTAGCCATGAAATACTCTAGAACTAAAATAGGTAGCCATGAAATACTCTAGGACTAAAATAGGTAGCAATGAAATACTCTAGGACTAAAATAGGTAGCCATGAAATACTCTAGAACTAAAATAGGTAGTCATGAAATACTCTAGGACTAAAATAGGTAGCCATGAAATACTCTAGGACTAAAATAGGTAGTCATGAAATACTCTAGGACTAAAATAGGTAGTCATGAAATACTCTAGGACTAAAATAGGTAGCCATGAAATACTCTAGGACTAAAATAGATAGCCATGAAATACTCTAGGACTAAAATAGGTAGTCATGAAATACTCTAGGAAGTAAAGGGGCCGGCGAGATATTAACCTCATCGCCCACAGCCTGTCGATTGGTTTATCAAATATGGGACAAACATAATATACCAATTACGCCCGAAGGCGCGGAGACGGGACTTCCACTGACTGATGATGTGCACCTGTAGGGTGTATTGTCCCTGGACATGTGGTAAATCATGCGTGGATTATGTGTGATCTATCACCTGCCCAGGTAGACCCCAAGAGTCTGCCGACAGTCACTCAGCGTTAAGTTTATCATGTCTAGGTCAGTGCGGAGATGGCGAGGCCAGACGCCTGGGTGAGGGGGGGGGGGGGGGGGGGGACCCAAGACTGACACGTCACAGACTGGTTTGTGGTGGTGGGTCGTGTCTGGGGCCAGACGTGACAGGCGTCACATGGTTGGATGTGGGTGTTTGCGTGGGTGTGGGATCTCTGTGCGTGTGTGTGCGGTATTCAAATACATGTCAGACGAACAGATAGACTGACAGGACATTTGACGGACGGACGAACGGATGGCCTGGTGGCTGCATAGTTGGTTGGACATAAGAACGGAAGGTCGCGTGAATATATCAACGCACAGACGGACAGACAGACACACAGGCAGACGGATAGACAGACATAACAAACGCACGAACGAGCGAACTTTTTTTCTCAAAGGGCCACATATTGGGTACGTAGTCCCGGCTTATATTCTGCCCTTGCAACCACTCATCTTTCGCATACCAGCTATCTATCTGGCATGTTACATTCGTGTGGGAGGAAAAATTGTAAAATGAAGGATGCGAACATAAACAATTCATGTTGCAATGTCATACACGCACGCGCGCACACACACACACACACACACACACACACACACACACATACATAATTACATACACAATACCTATATACCTACATACACACTCATATACACAAACACTCACACACTAATACACCCACACACACTCCCTCATATACACATGTACACAACCGACCCACCGAAAGACCCGCCGATCCACCGATCCACCCACCTACTGACCGACGTTTTGATTAAAGAAAACACAACACATGACCGGTTGAAAGCAAATAATCTGCGTAATATGAAATAAAAATGTTGAGACTCCTCTAAGATATGGCGTCGTGCAGCGGGCAAGATGACCCTGGGCTGTTGAATTGCCAAAATTGAAGCCAGACTCCGACAATAGCGTCAACAATCTTGAATAATTGCGTTTGTTATCTCCGGGGACAGGAGTGTTTAGTGGGAGAGCTACACGGAGTGGCTGAAGATGGTAAGATAAAGGTATAAAGGTGGTCGAACTCCGGGTCAGAGAGTGGAGGGAGGGTAGATATCCAGCCATATACCTGGAGATTTTCATCTAAAGAAAGCAAACAATGATATTCAACAAAGATAATATCAAGTCAATTACAGTGAATCCAAAAACACTGGATGAAGACAATGGTTTATTTTAAATAAATGGTACAGTTCATAACAGAAGGAGATAGGTGTGAGGCAAATATATTTTTTAGTTAGTTGCATATCCTATACAGGACGTCGCAGTCAACCCACGGCATTGTTTAACTGTTTGTGATTTCTTGGCAAGTTTGCTTTCAGTAGTTTGTCATTGCTTTCTGGACGACTGGCACTCATACCATTGGCGGAAACAAGCGCAAGGCATTCTGCTTCCAAATCGCCCGCCGCTGTGTTTCGAACGCGGTATGTGGGATTAAGAATTGAATGAGTAACACCTTCGCCACGGAGCCCACTACACATAATCAGGAGAACTGTCCCATACCTTACATTGTGCGTATGATGATCTAGCGTCATGTAAGAATCCCTGGTAAGTAGTCTAACATAATTAATCGAATCTTTCAAAAACCATATAAATGTTGGTCGTTTATCCTTTCGGTTGAGTTAATTTCCCTTGAAATAGTTCCTGCTTCTGCATCCTTTCCTCTTTATTCATCACTAGCAGACGGCCCGGCCCGGCGTCGCCAGGCAAATGGCGGGGAGCGTCTCATTGAATTCATATAAGTAGTAATTATACATTAAAATACATTTCTCTAAGCGCAGAGAGTATGCGTTCGGCCCCTGCTCGCGTTCCCGTTCCCGTTGCTCGTCTGTTTCTGATGCTCCCGTTCCCGTTCCCGTTGCTCGTCTGTTTCTGAAGCTCGTAATGCCTTTTTCTTTCGTGTAAAAATTAAAAATTGATTTTAAACTAACTAACTATTTCAGTTGGATCCGCGGGAGTGAGAACAACATCTGTACAAAATTGCATCTCAATCGTATGGACCGTCCGGGAACGCATACAGGACACACACACACACACACACACACACACACACACACACACACACACACACACACACACACACACACACACAAATTATAAGTAGATATAACTGTTCATAAATAGTTTCTGGTTTAATCAGAGAGTGAGTTCCCTTGGAGCAAGATGGCGGGACATTTCTTCCTCTATTTCTGAAGCTCGTAATGCCTTTTTCTTTCGTGCTTGAGGAAAGAATTGTTGATTTTAAACTAACTATTTCAGTTGGATCCGCGGGAGTGAGAACACAATCTGTACAAAATGTCATCTCAATCGGATGGACCGTTCGGGTACGCATAAAGGACAACAAACAAACAAACAAACAAACATTCTTTTATATATATATATATATATATATATATATATATATATATATATATATATATATATATATATATATATAGAGAGAGAGAGAGAGAGAGAGAGAGAGAGAGAGAGAGAGAGAGAGAGAGAGAGAGAGAGAGAGAGAGAGAGAAGAGAGAGAGAGAGGAGAGAGAGAGAGAGAGAGAGAGAGAGAGAGAGAGAGAGAGAGAGAGAGAGAGATGAGTTCCAGGGAGCCAGCTTGGTTGTTATTATCACAGCCTAACTCTGATGGCTGTGGAAATGTGGTTTCTGAGGCAAAGGCAAAGAATACCATGGACAGACAGAAACACCATGACCAAGTTTTACAAGCGCATACGAAAACCGCAAAGTGATTACAGTAATTAGACGTTGACAGTTAAATTTTTTTTTTTTTTGTCGGGGTTGGGAGGACACATAGGAGAAGAAATACACTGGATAACTTGGTGACAACTGGCAAGATTGAGGGGAAAAGAACAAGGGTAAGGCAGAGAAGTAAAAACCTTTATGGTCTGGTCACGTGATATTATCGAGACAAGAAAACAGAGCTGATCCAAGACTCTGGTGATCACGTAATATATGGCGAAACATCATGATAATGAACTTTACTCCTCCTATGTTTCTGTTGATTGCGAACGTATTTCAAGTTAAAATGTCAACATACCCAACCATTGGTCACTGTTATGTCCAGACATGTACAACCACAAGGATGAAACGAACACAATGACAACACATCATAAGCCAGGAAGCGGATATATTCGCATCTCTACGAAAGAAGAAGAACGAGATACACCATAAGGGCCCCGACTACAACTAAATCGATAAGTCGACGGTTGAACGGGGCCATTTTTCTCAAGAATTGGAATTGAAGGAATACTTACTCTGAGTGATTGTCACCCTAGTTTGTGGAACTTGACAACTTCAACGGGTCTTCTCTCCATGACAACTTGGCTACTACTATTTTAGTTTAATTTATTTGGTTGTTTCGGGATTTGAGATTTAAATATTGAGCACAACCTACTACTGGCAACGCTGATCGTATTCTGGTATGAACCTAAGGCCTATCCACGTCAATGTGGAAGCACTATACTCGAGTTTCGCTCTCGTTTGAGCCCGTCAGTAGTGTATATCCTTGACCGGACCCGGAAACAAACCCCGGATCACTGGCGTGTGAAGCGGGTGTGTAAACACTAGACCACACGTTCGTTGGCTTGAGCTCCAACGCGAAGTCCTGTGTGTCGGATGAAGGCATCCTGTTGTCCAACATCAGTGTGATGTCATACAGGACCTGAGGTTTGCGTGAGTATCCGTTGTCCCATGTCTGGCTTATTGGTGTGCAGACTGGTGGTTCCTCGCCGTACAGGCAGACACTCTCCGACTTCGGAGGAAATCGGCGATCCTACTGACTTTAGCCAGGACCCTGAAGGGACCTGTTGCCCAGGACGCTCGACGAGGACGCGTCAATAGGTCTTGGCCAGTATATAACCCAGCCCTGGTGCCTTGGAAACACCTCTGCGTCCCTCTTAAACAAGTGAATCGGTACAGCTATCTCACAACAGTCGTAACATCTGATGGGAGATGCCTTAAAGAGAATTAGAACAAGAATCCCTATGGCAAAAGTAGCCTTTTGCAAAATGGAAAACATACTGACTAATAAAACAGTCTTAATAAAGTCTTAAAAGTCGAGAGGATCGACTTTATTGCCCCGGGTTTTATCGCACGTGGTTCGGTCTCTTCCCGCAGGGCGGGCTGCCGAAAGCGTCGCACAAAACACGAACACCGTAGCTCCAGCGACGACCACCATGGCATGGTCGAGACAGGAACACGGAGCTGATCCACGACTCTGGTGATCGAGTGAGATGGTAAAACATGACCGCCCACGCTTATCGGCATGGCACCTGATGAATGGATATGCATGGAAATAAAAACAAAGTTGAATGTGTCAGGAGTCAACAAAGGAAGTAACACTTTATGGTCAAGGTTTCTAATAAAGGCGTGTGAACATATGGAAGATTGTGGAAGCGTGTAAACACATGGAAGATTGTGGAAGCGTGTGAACATGGAAGATTATGGAAGTGTGTGAACATGGAAGATTGCAGAAGTGTGTGAACTTGAAAGATTGCGGAACCATGTGAACATGGAAGATTGCGGAAGCATGTGAACATGAAAGATTGTGGAAGTGTGTGAACATGGAACATTGCGGAAGCGTGTGAACATGGAAGATTGTGGAAGCATGTGAACATGGAAGATTGTGGAAGCATGTAAACATGGAAGATTGTGGAAGCTTGTGAACATGGAAGATTGTGGAAGCTTGTGAACATGGAAGATTGTGGAAGCGTGTGAACATGGAAGATTGCGGAAGTGTGTGAACATGGAAGATTGTGGAAGCGTGTGAACATGGAAGATTGCAGAAGTGTGTGAACATGGAAAATTGCGGAAGCTTGTGAACATGGAAGATTGCGGAACGTGTGAACATGGAAGATTGTGGAAGCGTGTGAACATGGAAGATTGTGGAAGCATGTGAACATGGAAGATTGTGGAAGTGTGTGAATATGGAAGATTGCGGAAGTGTGTGAACATGGAAGATTGCGGAAGCTTGTGAACATGGAAGATTGTGGAACGTGTGAACATAGAAGATTGTGGAAGCGTGTGAACATGGAAGATTGTGGAATCGTGTGAACACGAAAGACTTCTGAAGCATGTGAAAACGGAGGATTGCTGGCAGCATATGAACACGGAGGATTGCTGGCAGCATATGAACACGGAAACATGCGAACACGGAAGACTTGCTGATAACTGATTAAAATCATTTGAAACGAAGCATATATAGAAGTCATTGAAGAGTATAACGAACACATAACACATGGATAACGTCCGTAAAATTTACAAAATAGAACTCAGAGCTTTTTGAAAACATACATACGGTAATAAAAAGCAAGAAAGCAGGAAAATCACAGTTGATAGACAATGTTTAGGTGACCTGACATAACAGGCTTAAGTATCAGCAGCTAAAGAAAACCTTAGAGACCTGTATAGAAGATACATTGGTAGTAAGACCCGGTAAGTGAGCTGATCAAACATAGTAATGGTAACTTCCTCATCGGCATTAAAGAATAAATGAACGGTTGAGTTGAGTACTTTCAGCAACTTCTTAATACGTAGATTAGTCTCAAAAGACTCCCAGATATCCTACTTGCAAAAGATTAGTTTTTTAATCAGCTGTAAGAAACTTTATATTTAAAGAAAAGCAATTGCAAAAGGTATCAAACTTCTGAAGGATGGGAAAGCTGCAGTTCCAGATGGTATCTTAGCAGAAGCTTTCAAATTCAATTAGAACATCCCTTAACTTTTCAAACCCTAAAGAGAAGGTTGCAAAGCCGCTGATCTGGTTAAATTCGTAAGGTATAAAATCAAGCCACAACAGAATGGGTACAGTTTCCAGTTATGTCTCAACAGGCTGGTAACCATTGTAAGACTGCTTTTGTAGTTCAGAACATCATACTACGATAGTCTTGTATCTGGATGAGCTGGATTTTGTTTTGGGCATGAAATCGCTTGGAGGAATGTTAAGATGCTTTTGTTTTTACACCATTGCCACTCGACTAATAAGAATCTGCACAGCGAAAAGAAGAGCTATAACCTCCCCTGTAAGATTGGTGAAGCTGAAATACGATATATACTTACCCGCACCAGTCGGTCAAATATTGTGAGCAAAAGAAACAAGATGGATTCTATCTAAAGTTAGATCTCTTCATACCAGTTTGGCGTTCTTGCTTGAAAAGACACAAACTGGCACTTGAAGCTGAAAATGTACTCTTCTGTACAGTTTACTGTCTTCATAAATCAAACCCCCTATGCTCCGTGGAGCTGTCTTGTTCACTTTGTGTTTAAATCTCGGAAACTATCTGTAAATTTGGCAACCAGAGTTCGTTTCTGCACCTGGCACAGGTTCTAATGCCGATAAAAGGCGGTGTAATTATTTCCGTGTTCTCCTGAGACCAATGAACGATTCCAGATTTGTAAAAGCCGTAAAAAATATGTTGTCATTGTAGTTTAGCAGAGTTTCTGGCAGTAAATCTCTGCGCTGGTGAACGGTTGCGAGATGCAGACTTTGGGTAGTAAAGGTGGCGATGTATGTAACTAATAGTAATGTATTTGGTTGTCTGAAGGGAGGCTTTCATTGTGTGGGTGCTTTCTTCTTCTTCTTCTTCTTCTTCTTCTTCTTCTTCTTCTTCTTCTTCTTCTTCTTCTTCTTCTTCTTCTTCTTCTTCTTCTTCTTCTTCTTCTTCTTCTTCTTCTTCTTCTTCTTCTTCTTCTTCTTCTTCTTCCTCCTCCTCCTCCCCCTCCTTCTCCTCCTCCTCCACCCCGTTCCTTATATTATTATTATTATTATTATTATTATTATTATTATTAGTCAGTTGCTAAATCGTTTCGTTTATTATTATTATTATTATTATTATTATTATTATTATTATTATTATTATTAACATAGTTCTATAGTGAAATCGGACATCTAAAGCAACTAACAGACGCCCTATACTGAGGTGGTATGATTTCACCTGAAGAAAACAATAATCTTCCACGTGTATGGCACAATCAACAAAGCCGTCTAGTTGTCAACAATACCACAGAGCAAATATTTGACACTAGAAACAAATAGACAATTGTTCAGGTATCGCCTATAACGAGAATATAGAAACGTTGTGACAGAGCAATTACGAAAGTAGCTGAATTAGCAGGCTGTATGTGAAAGACGCAGGCTATACTAAGAAGAAGGACATACCATAATGCTATATGCAAGTAAATGAGAACATTCTTCAACAAGTGAATCGGTACAATTATCTCGTAACAGTCATAACATCTGATGCCTTGACGAGATTAGAACAAGAATCTCCATGGCGAAGGTAGCCTTTTGAAAGATGGAAAATATAATGACCAATAAATAAAAAGATCTTATTTGCAATGAAAAAAGAGTGTTTAAGTGCTACATAGAGCATGTACTTTTGTATCGATGTGAAGCGTGGACAATGAGCAGGCAAGCTGAAAAAAATCTGATGGCTGTAGAAGTGTGGTTTTTGAGAAAAATGCAAAGAATACCATGGGCAGTCAGAAGAACCAATGACGAAGTGCTACAAGAAACAAATGAAAACCATAAACTGATTAGAGAAATTAGACGTGGGCATTCACATCTTTGGACACGTTATGAGAACAAGTAAATTGGAGAACTTGGTGACAACTGGCAATATTGAGGGGAAAAGAACAAGGGGAAGGCAGAGAAGTTAATACCTGGATGTTTTGGCCACGTGGAATGGTCTAGGACAAGAACAGGGAGCTGACCAGCGACTCTGGTGATCGTGTGAGATAGCCAAACATGACCTCCCTCGCTTATCGGCATGGCATATGATGATGCTGATAAGCGACAATTGTAGAATGGAAAAATTTTACACACCGTACTGCACGTTATTTCACAAAATCCTATTTCAAAATGCTCCAAGCTACCTTTGGCCACCCAGGATTGACTTATATAAAACAAGCTTAGCCTACTCTGCCACTCTGTTGTGGAACAATCTTCCACAAGAAATCAAAGACACCACCAATCAATATACATACAGTCGCAACTTGTTTAAACACTATCTCAGTACAGACTACATGCCCCCTTTCCCCCCCCCCCCCCACCCAAAGCAAAACAACAATAAATCTTACCTCAAAAGATTGCTAGTTTAATAAACATTCCCATATGTATGGTACTTACATCTTCCTTAGGTATTTATAATGACCATGTTAAAAATTGCCTAGTGAGCCATGTATTATTGATTTTATTTTCATGCGTTTTAATGCATATTGTTCTGATATTGTCTAACATTGGCTTCATGGATGGTGTATGAATGAAATAACATATGAAAGGAAGGAGAGAAGAAGGTCAGAATGTCAAACGGGCCTGGGTGCCCAATTCTTAACCCTTTGAAAATAAAGTTTGTTCGTTCGTTCGTTAGGGATTTGGTGCAAGACCCATATTTGTATCGACTACTCGACACTCTATGGGTGACATGATCTGCATCACACCGACCGCATTTACTTCTCAAAATATGTCTAGGTACCCACACTAGGCCGGTCGACCTCGAAGCTGCCGTCTGTTTGATAACTTCCACTCTGCACCGATACGAATCACATCCATGACCACCATGTCGGCAAAACGAGTTTCTAGCCTCTCCACCTCTGTATCTCCCAAAAAATTTTATTTTCGAATAGTCATAATCTGGGGACGCAGGCCCTTCACTCATCTTTCATATTGAACGTCAAGCGATAATGCCTAAGTTATTGTAATGTAACAGATGTAGCACGTATAGAAATCATGTCTAGTCTTTTTTGTTTAAATTGTATTATAATAGTGGTGGCACGAATAGGGATGGTGTCGTTTTTTGTATTGTAACAGAGTATAGGAATAGTGTCTAGTTTTTTTGTTTGTTTATTGTAACAGAGTCAGCACGTGTAGAAATAATGTCTATTTTTTCTGGTTTTTGTTGTTGTTGTAACAGAGATAGCACCTATAGATATAGTGTCTAGTTTGAATGTTCTTTGTTTTTAGCTGAGGTAGCAAGTATATAAATAAAAGCAAACGCAATCAGGGGAGATAGGATCAGAAATGATAAATTCAGAAAGGACGTTGGTGCCATGCAAAATTATACTTTATTGAAAACATATAGTTGACATAAAGTTGCCATATAGTTGACATATAGTTGACGTATAGTTTCACTATGTGTCAAAGTCGCCTATGTGGCAAAAGGGCTTCGGACGAAATACGTAATGCCGCATACCGTGTTCGAAACAGCTGCGGTCGATTTGGAAGCAGGCCGCCTTGGTTTCCACACAAAGATATGAGTACCTTACGCTAAGAGACCAATGGCAAACTACTGAAATGTCCAAGAGATTACAAACAGCCAACAATGCTGGGGTTGATTGTGACGTCTTGTTAAGGATACGCAGCTAACTAAACATGTATCATTGTTACAACTGCTCAACAGAAAGCAATATCACTCAGTAAAGAGAAGACTTTGAGGAGACCGCCCTGGCAAATATGTTTGAAAAGGGGGGGGGGGGGGCTACCCACAAACAGACAAAATCAGTTACCTTGGACGAGGTCTGTCTAGAGGCAGTAAACATGACACACATGACAAGACCGGAGAGACTGACCACTGAGATAGATAGAGTAGTGCGCGACTACCTGTGGGGCACTTCACTAGGGGCAACAATTCAAGAAACAGAATCTTTCTATTCGTCTTGCCTTACTCACTACCTTCTCCTTCTCATGTTTTTTTTTTTTTTTTTTTTTTTTTTTTTTTTTTTTGCATATCTTTTACAGGACATTGCAGTCAACACCAGCATTTTTCAGATGCTGTTGATGTCTTGGCAAGCTCTACGTTCAGTAATTTTCCATTGCTTTCTGAACGACCGGTTCATATACCTCCGAAAGTAGCCAATGCGACGCGATCCGCTGCCGAATCTTGCGCAGCTGTGTTTCATACGAGAGTATACGGGATTACGAGCAACGACCATAACACCTTAGCTAGGGAGACCGGCCCTTCTCATGTTACTGATGTCAAACACACCGCCAGTGGCCCATGAAAATAATGTCTTAGAGCAGTGGTTCTCAACCTTTTTTGGCGCATGCCCCCCATTACCATATGTTCAGAACGTCATTCCCCCCCCCCCCACCCCGTTCGAATTTCCTCCCTATAACCCCCCCCCCCCATCCTTACACAGTATACATAAAAATGGAAGCTAAATTTAATAACGCATACTAGAACAAGTCTAGACTTCTACATAAAACGTGATTTGCGGGTCTACTTACGTTATAAAACGAACTTCATTAGGGCGAGAAGTACAGAACTGTAAAATATAGAGGGAAAAACAATATCAAGTAACTGGTTCTTGTATTAATGCGATCTTGAAATAATCTTAATTCCCCCCCCCCCTGGAAACAGGGCGGGGGGGGGGGAATTCCCCACCGGTTGAGAACCACTGTCTTAGAGGAATAAACATTTGCATGTAACTGCCACAGTCAGGCTGTGAGACAATCATCGGTGTTGCGAAACACACACACGTTGTGACACATCTCCAAGTTTCAACTGCGTAATCTTCCCTCAGTTGTGTGATTCACACAAGTTGTCAACACATCTATAGAATTAAACTCCGCAATCTTCCCTAAACTGTGTGTAATACACAAGTTGCCAACACATCTACAGATTTCAACTCCGAAATCTTCCCTCAGGTGTGTGTAACACACAAGTTGTCAACACATCTCCAAGTTTCAACTCCGCAATCTTCCCTCACTTGTGTGTAACACACAATTTGTCAACACATCTCCAAGACTCATCTCCGCAATCTCCCCTCACTTGTGTGTAACACACAACTTGTCAACACATCTCCAAGTTTCAACTCCGTAGTCTTGCCTCAGTTGCGACGCAATTACATACCAACCGCAAATCGATTTGGCATCGTTTACAAACATGGCTGGAACCCAGGTCTGCATACAACAAGCCTAGTCCACTCCAGTTAGCTTCTGACGTCATTTCTGTATCTAAAGTGTTTATTGAAGCCGGCCTGGCTGTAATTGTCTGTTCAAGTTCTCTCACATTGTTTCCTGAGTGCGGAATATTGGTGTAATGGAAGAACATGAGAAATAATTTCTCAGGTATTTATTTATCACAGGTGTGTGTGGAAATGGTGGCATGGTCGAGACAGGAACACGGAGCTGATCCACGACTCTGGTGATCGAGTGAGATGGTAGAACATGACCGCCCACGCTTATCGGCATGGCACATGATGGATGGATGGTGTGGAAATGAACGTATGGATCAGTCAATGCCTTAAGAAGAGAATCGCCAGGACAAAAGTACAAGTATAATCAAGCGAGAAGTTGAAGTTAGTACTGGAGCAGTGTGTTACCCAATGGGGAGTTCGGTCCACGACACGATTCTTAGCATATGTCATCATCATAATCATGAGCCATGCCGATAAGCGTCGGCGGTCATGTTTCGCCATCTCACACGGTCACCAGAGTCGTGGATCAGTTCTGAGTTCTTGTCCCCACCATGCCATAAAAACTAGCCATCCCAGATATTTACTTCTCTGCCTTCCCCTTGTTCTTGTCCCCTTAATTTTGCTACTTGTCACCAAGTTCTCCAGTTTATGTCTTCTCATAACGTGTCCACGAAAAATTGACTACGTATAATTTCTCTAATCAGTTTACGGTTTTCATTTGCTTCTTGTAGTACTTGCTCATTGGTTTTGCTGTATGCCCATGGTATACTTTGAATTTTCCTCAGAAACAACATCTCCATTACCAGTAGATGTTTTTCACCTTATCTGGTAATTGTTCTCGTTTCCTATCTATCAATACAAAAGTACACTTTCTATATAGCACTTCAAAACTCTTTTTTTCTTCGTTCCAGTTGACTTCTTTTTATTGGTCAGTTTGTTTTTCATCTCGCAAAAGGCTACCTTTGCCATAGTTAGCATATATACATGATATTACAGAGAGTTTTCCCGCCTGAGTACATACTTCCTCATCCGGAGACGACCTACCTACATGTATTTCTGAAGAATACATCAGGCCAGCTAACGTAAGAATGCAGCAGATCTTAGTAGTATTAGAGAAATGGTCAAAATCTTGTCTAGAGAACATCGGTTAGAAAAACACAGCACGAAGTGTTCTCGCTCTCAAATAAAACACAGAACCGTAAACTAGTATTGATTAAAGAACTATTGCGCCAGGAAGATAATCAAAACTATCTAGGTGTCACCTTTGATCGTTGCCTGACATGGAAGACACAGGTTGAGAAAAACTAGAATAGCAAGCGTGGTAAAGCTTGCGTGTACATGGGGAGAGAAAGTTCTCAAGAAGCTATATACTAGTCTGGTGAGTGCAGTACTTGAAAACAGTATTACTGCATGGTCAAAAGTAGCCAGTCACACTTTCACAAACTAATTCCAAAATCACAGAATGCAGATCATAACTGGAGAAATGAAAACAATGCCTATAAACGAACTGAAAAAGGCCATTTGTCTACAATCAATGCAAGATGGAAGAGAAGGTAGAACCCAGCAAAGAGTAGAAAAATTTAGAATATTGACATCTGGACCCAAGCACTTCAGTCAAGAACCGACATGACAACACTCAGGACATTTCCATACATGCTCCGTCCTCATCTGCAATAGCCAGCGAAGAGTCCCAATAATAAGAGTACCAGTAACAGTCTGATTATGTGTCAGTCTGGTCTTTCCTCGTAGTTTTGAGCGTTGGTCAGATCCCTGGTCACTCCCTGCAGCAACATTCTCTCCAGGTTGTGATGATGTACCAGTTCTTCTACACTACACACATGATTCCACAGGGTCTCCACCACATCTGCCTTAGCATGCACCCAGCGCTGCAGTCCTAGCCCATCTGTCCACTTCCTCGTTTCGCAGCACACCAGTATGTTCTAGAGAAACATCCAGCAGATGCTCCATTGTTGAATGGAAGCTTGCCATTCGGCCCGAGGCATGCTTGTCTTTGCTTTTCTCATCATCTCTTCGCTTCACTCTCACTTCTCTGGCTGTTGAAGGTGACATTGAGCACAGAGCACGCACTCTATAGGTCCGGCCATGATTCTTGTCTACTACGACCCGAACATGCACGGAAGTATCAGCACATCTCTGAATAGAAAATGGAGGCTAAGAAATTATCTTATATTTCAATAATGGAGAAAAATCTACAACAATCAGTGGTGACTGAAAAATGTGCAAGTAACTTCAGAGATAGAAACTTCGAAATCTGCATCAGAAATAAAGAATACAGAGAAACACATAACTCTATTTTCTGATGTCAGGTAAGTTGTTTAAAGAACTGAAGTCAATTAAATAAGGGCACCAACACAACACATATGGTTTAAAAGACAAAAATGGGAATATGATAAATACCAATGAGGAAATGTGCAACACATGGAAAGAATATTTTGTTGAATTACTAAATTGTGAAGCTCCAAGTAACACTTTTCCACAGGAAGCAGTTCTAACGTGTGAACCACAAATTGAAGAACCTGCATTTGAAGAAATCATATATCTAATCACACGACTTAAAAACAATAAGGCAACTGGGGGTGACGGAATTGCTGCTGAATGTATAAAGGCAGGTGGCCATGCATTACATCTAAAGCTATACGAACTAATAATAAAAATCTGGAGGACAGAAGACTGGAAAGAGTCATTATTGATACCTATCTTTAAGAAAGGAGACAAGTTCCAATGCCAAAATTATAAAGGAATATCACTACTGTCCACAAGCTATAAGATACTATCCCCAGTATTAATAAATAGACTAAAACCATATTCAAAAGACATATTAGGTGACTACCAGATGGGTTTTAGACAAAACAGATCAACAATAGATCAGATATTTATCTTACGACAAATAGCCGAGAAACATTGGGAATATAAAAGAGATCTCCATAACATTTTTGTGGATTTTAAAAAGGCTTATGATAGTGTCCATAGGAATAGTCTATGGAATGTATGCAGGAATTTGGAATACCAAGGAAGTTAATCAACATGACCAGACTATGCACTGAAAATATTTATAATATAGTAACATATAAAGGCAGGAAATCAGACACTTTCCAAATAACATCTGGCTTGAAACAGGGTGATGCACTATCGCCGCTACTCTTCAATCTGGCTCTAGAGAAAGTTGTCAGGAAGGTAATGGAGGAATGTGATATTGGGGAAACATCCAAGCTGCTTGGTTATGCAGATGATATAGATATTATAGGAGGAAATGAACAAAAGACATTAGAAATATTGACTCACTTAAAGGAAAAAGCCCAACAGATGGGGCTGGTTATCAACCAAGATAAGACAGAATATATGTTAATTTAAAGAGAAGGAATGGCTAAAAACTCTGGCCACATATAAATAGATAATATGACCATTAAAAGAACGGAAACATACAAATACCTGGGTACAATCTTCAACTGCTTCGA
This sequence comes from Cepaea nemoralis, assembly GCA_014155875.1. Taxonomy (NCBI): domain Eukaryota; kingdom Metazoa; phylum Mollusca; class Gastropoda; order Stylommatophora; family Helicidae; genus Cepaea; species Cepaea nemoralis. The sequence continues at coordinate 81,075 of JACEFZ010010378.1, read as the reverse complement.
CATCATAAAGGAAGGAATACAAACTAGAATCAATTCTGGAAATAAGCTATACTATGCACTACAACATCTACTAAAATCAAATGCGCTGTCTCGTAACACCAAAATCACAATATACAAAACACTGATCAGACCAGTTGTGCTGTATGGCTCTGAAACCTGGAGTACAACGAAAGGAGACGAAGCCTTGTTACAAACCTTTGAGAACAAAGTTTTAAGACGCATCTTTGAACCCATTAGGGATACACAAAGTGGAGAGTGGAAAAGAAGAAGTAACAAAGACATTTATGATCTATTTAAGTCCCCGCTAATCACTGGTATCATGAAGGCTAATACTCAATGGCTGGGGCATATAGAAAGAAGGGAAGATAATAGTGAAACAAAACTCGCTTACGCTCAGAAAATAAATGACCGTAGACCCCGAGGTAGACCAAGAAAACGGAGGAGAGATAATATATATACAGACCTACAAGCACTTGGAATCAACGACTGGCAAGAGAAGGTCAACCAGAGAGACGAATGGAGACGGATTGTATTTGCAGCAAAGAACCTCAATGGCTCGGAATGCTGAAGAAGAAAAAGAAGAAGGTCAATTGTTTCAATACTGAAAAGCAAGCACAGTGCATGACTAGCAGACCCAAGACAACACTCCAAAGACTAAGATGAGAGTTCAAAAGGGTGGATGCCCTCATATTACAATATACGTCGAAAGAACGAACGAACGAACGAATGAACTTTATTTTCAAAGGGTTAAGAATTGGGCACTTAGATCCGTCGGACATTCTGCAAATCTTATCTCTCTGCTCTCAAACATTATTTCATTGAAACATCACTTATGAAGCTAATATTAGACAACATCGCCAACAACAGAAACAATGTGCATTATAAACGTACAGAAAATATGCCATAAAGTATAATACATGACTCACTACAACTAATTAGTTGACATGGCAATAAGTAGCTACTGTAACGTACCACGGTAAGGAGAATAAGACATTCTCCAAGAGACTCACAGATTGGCAAGGAAGGACAGAAGACTAATCAGCCTTATATAGACATAACCTATGTTGAGTTGAGCTAAGAACCGACATCACTGCACTCAGAACATTAACACATGCGCTCCGCCCCTCATTCAAAAGCCAGCGAAGAGCCACATCACTAATCGTTCCCACCGCTATCTGATTGAAAGTTCTTCTGGTCTTCCCTCTCAGTTTTGAGATTCTACCAGAACCCCTGCCAATCCCGGCAAGCTCATCCTTTCTACATATGGGTTCTTAATCTGTTCCTCCACCTTCTCCACCTGGTCCCACAGGCGCACGACCACCTCTCCCTTGTCCATATGTAATGGACCACCAAGAGGTGCATTCTCCCGCCAGCCCATCAGCCTGTTCATTCCCCCGCACTCCCGCAAGGCCGGAGCAAAAAAAATCCATACAGTTCTTACAATCTGTGACCGAGGTGAGCCATTCCACACGAAACATTCCTTTCTCCACTTTACTATGCATACTCCTTGAGTCCGCGGTGAAGACAATGTGTGTTGCAGTGGTCTCCTCTATCCAACGGAATTCCGCTGTGACTGCTTCCACCTCAGTTCTCATGCTGAAGGTCGTAGCGTCAAATGCCATACTCTCCTTTTTCAAGAATCGTCCATTAACCTTCGCAATGAAACTCCAATCACTCTGTTTGTTTCTCACCACTGACCCATCACTATAGATCACTATGTCACATTGATGTGTATTACTCTGGATCAGTTGTTGCACCGTAAACTCTGTGCCGCCCGCTGCCCATTCTCTGCACTCACTACCCAGTGTTACTATTACATTGTGCCAGTCCGTCCTATCTGCCGGTACTTTAACCCACTCTTATTCACGATTGATGGTCTCTAGATCACACACTTGACGTATAGATATTTCAGATTGTGCCACTCAGGACCTGCCTCGTCTTAGTCTATGACCCTTGACCATATCCATGGCTTCATGCAGGGGGTGATCCCTGTCCGCAGCAACCCTCAGGTACCATTTGGCTTGAAGGACCTCAATGCCTATCTGTCATTGTTGGCAGCGCCAGGATATGCCTCATGCATATAATTGGTGTGTCATTTGTGCACCCCAGAATCACACGCATGGCCGCATTTTATATGCGCTCCAACTTTTCAAGCTGGCTTTTCGGTACTGTCATCAGCCCCAAACCATTCTTAATGACAGAAAATTATTAACTGCTGAAAGAACCTGTAAAGCATCCTCTGCGCTACCCCTGTTTCTGCCATCGCCCTCGAAGCTTTAGGTCCCCTACCAGCTTCACCACCAAAGCCTCAACATGATCGTTAAAAGACAAACACCTGTTAAAGGTGATACCCAAATACTTCAATTTACTCGCTTTAGTAAGAGGACATGATGGGGAGCAAAGAGGTTCAACGGAAGGAGAAACAGAATCAACTGGGCATCAGAGCATGCAGGTTATCAGAACGGTGACATCTCAGCCTAGCATGTCCTGGGCGGAGTCTGAAGACTATTGCTTGTTCTCCTCTGTGCTGTTATCAGAGCGGTGACATCTCAGCCTAGCATGTCCTGGGCCGAGTCTGAAGACTATTGCTTGTTCACCTCTGTGCTGTTGTTATCAGAGCGGTGACATCTCAGCCTAGCATGTCCTGGGCCGAGTCTGAAGACTATTGCTTGTTCTCCTCTGTGCTGTTTGTATTGCTTGTTCACCTCTGTGCTGTTTGTATTAGAACGGTGACATCTCAGTGCCTAGCATGTCCTGGGCCGAGTCTGAAAACTATTGCTTGTTCTCCTCTGTGCTGTTTGTATTGCTTGTTCACCTCTGTGCTGTTTGTATTGCTTGTTCACCTCTGTGCTGTTTGTATTGCTTGTTCACCTCTGTGCTGTTTGTATTGCTTGTTCACCTCTGTGCTGTTTGTATTGCTTGTTCACCTCTGTGCTGTTTGTATTGCTTGTTCACCTCTGTGCTGTTTGTATTGCTTGTTCACCTCTGTGCTGTTTGTGTTTTTGCGTTGGCTCGCTTTGAACCCGAGTGTGGTCCACGTATGTCCCACTATTACAAGTAGTGGCGTCCGCTAGTGGGTACACTGAGCTGATTGTGCTTGAGGGTTGGTGTAGCATGATGTCTTCAGACGTTCGCATCCCCAGTCCATTTTACCTTTCTCAATACTCAGTAGTTAACCACGTAAGCCGTCGTGATACCCTAACTAAAAATAGAATCGTAGTAAAAGTGTAAACCTGATGAAGTGAGAGAGAGACGAATGGCCGAGTATTTTCTTGAGAAAATGTTAAAAGAAGACAGGACTTCGGTACAGTGACTCTAAAACTGCCGCTCAAAACCTGTCATGTCTACCGCAGTGAAACATTCTTACCATGTCTATTGTCTGTCTGATTTGATGATTTGCATATGCTTATGACGGTAAACCATGCTCAATGCATATGGCAAAACCTTTGTGCGTTCTGAACATTCGTTGAGTGCCTATCATGACCATTCTTAACCAAACTGTACCTTGCTCTTGAGAGTTACCTTTGGCAGCTTTGTTTCAGAATGTGTGATGCTATATACTGCATGTAATTTCTCCCTTATAATGGCTGAGAATGTTTGAGTGAATGAGATGGTAATTATATAATTAACTTCTCATATTTGTAAAAGTAAAGACGCTTATTATATCCATGTTTGCAGGACTGCATTGCACTTTAGAAATTACAAAGTCCATGTAATGTCTAGTGACAGTATTACGATCAGGAAAATTGTCAAAAGCACTCATAAAGAGTTGCCTGGGATGCAGTTTCTCTTGACGTTATGCACTGGTCCTTTGCAACAATAGTTTAGGTTTATATGAGCTACATTCCAATGAGGAGCAATATGTGGCATAACCTACAGTGTCTGTCAGCTGAATACATGGGAAGGCTCATGCTATTTGTCAGGGAAAATTCATGTTTTCTTTCATTATGTGTATTCCACATGTGAAGGCAATTCTAGTGCATGATTTCTGCCATACAATGCCTACTTCTTGGTGCTTAATCACACTGTCTGTTCTCATGGTACACCGGTCCCTGTGATCTACTCATTGTGGGAATTTACAAGATAATTGTGTGAAGCTGCCTCTGATTAGGAGTATGTGCCTATGACTTCACGGTTTTGGGGATGAACCTGGAGAAAGGATATCACCCCAAACCCCCAATTAAAATTGCACTTCATCATCAGTGAGAGGCGGGTGTTCGAATATCACACTCCTTTTCCCCTCCCATTCCTCTCTGAATCTGTGATAGTACTGTATAACTGTGACAATGGTTCAATAGATGTAAAACACATGTTGTGCCTTTGTTTATTAACAGAGAATGGGGAAGATGGGGGAGGCCTTTCAATTACCAGGACAACTCCAGGGAAGTCCTGAGCTCTAGCTTCAACTCCAGCTGAAAAATAAGACTCCATAAAGTACCACATGAACAACAGGTTGCAAATGGTCAGCCTGAATCCACTAATTCTGGCCTATACAGATGGCACTGAAGAAAAGTCTTGATTAAAAGCCTAAAACAGGGATACTCTCCAATTTTGTAAAAGCCCAGGCTATATCTTCAAGATAAATTCAAGAAGAAACCTTAAGAGGAGAGATCACCTGGTCTTCAGCATGTCACTACTGGCTAAGAGTGGACATTAAAGGTGCACTTGGAGCAGACTATATCACAGCTTATTATTAATATTGGCTGAAAGCTAAAGGAGCAGAAGTTAATACATAGAGCAAATTCTCAAAAATGGATTAGTGATAATTAAGTGTGGTGATTTAGTTGCATCAAAACCTTTTGTGGGAGATAGACTGACAGAGAAGAATGATGGGACATAATAGTTTTTAGATCTTCATCTACTGAAAAGTAAAACTAATCCCAAACTATCAACTTTGCGAACAGTCTACTCACCCTTCGGAAGGACATGTTTGTCACTTGCTTCGGACTAGTCAAAGTGGGGAATAGCCTGAACTGGAGAAACATTATGGGGAAACTGCAACCTGAGTCATTCCCAACATCTTCATTGGTGCTAAAAGACGGTACACGGATCAGTATAGCAGTGTCTCCCTATACTTGTGCCCGGCTATAGGTTTATCATGTGTTTTCCTCATTTGACGGTTGGAAAAGTGATAGCATGATTAAAGTGTTGTGGTGTAGGATATCTTGATGAAGGAAGGAGGGTTTGTTTTAGATTGATGGTTCTGTGGGGATATTGAGTGATTTGTTTGGGTTTTCATAGATAATGTCACTATAATTTGCATATAAACATATTTGAGATGTAAATTGTTGGCAGAATATGAAGCCTGAGTCTTCACTTGACCTCATCAGACATTAATAAAGTATTAGTTGTAAGAGAACAGTTTTGAGATATATGTCCCTGTGGTTGTCTTGTCCAACTGGTGTCAAGCATCTTCATGGTGACTGTTACTCTACTGTTGTGGTTGGTTACAGAGATTGTGAAAGTTCTGTGTGGTTGTTGTCAAGTATCTTCCATGATGTATGACTTGTCTAATCTGTTGGTGTGATCATTCCTTTGTGAATGTTTGTCCAACTGTTGTCCAGATCTTCTCATGTTGTCTTGTTCAACCAGTGTAAAATACAGTTGTTGTTATGTTCACTACAATGGTACAATTGTCAATGTGATCATTTGTCCAAGTGTCTTGTGTCACTTGAAATAAATAATTAGAGATCAAACATGAGGTTGGCGACCAGAGCACAGTCAGCTGGAAGATGAGAGAACTGCTTTCATTGGTTACTGTGGCTAACTGCCAAGATCTATATATATATATATATATATATATATATATATATATATATATATATATATATATATATATATATATATATATATATATATATGGCCTAGAAGAGAAATCATCAATAAATAATTCTGTGTAGAACTTAATTTAGGTCTAATTTCTCACAGTGGGGGTACTCAATGAGCCAAAATTCTGAATGGTTTCTCTACAAGGGTTATGCGAGAATAAATATCAATACCTCTAGACAACACTTGCTGTTACTAACCTGTATCTTTTATAGAGAGATATACTTTATAGAACTTCACTCATTGGAACTTCTGTAATTCTCTATAAACCCACAAAAAAACCTCACAGTTGGCTATCCCCATTACCAGTGTCCCTCGCCATCAGCGTATGAGGTACTTGTAATTGTGGTCCCCAAGTGCAGGACGAGAAGTCAACATTGTGGTCTAAAAGACGCGACGTGATCGGCTCCTTCCACGCGCCAGTCGGTTGGACTTCGTTTCAAGCAGTAGTAGCAAGTGTATCAACTACGTTCCAGCTCAAAGCGAGGGAACGCAAAATCAAAGTTGCATGTACACACACACACACACGCACACGCACACACACACACACGCGCAATCACACACATACACACAGTCAATCTGGGCCATCCAATTTGGCCTGGATGCTGGTGTTGTCAGTGACAGCATAATGAACATAGACCATCGCGGCATGTGAGTTCCTTTGAAGATTTCTAGATCAGACAAGAAATCTGTTAGTTGTCTCTTTCGTTTACTCAACCCTTGGCGTTGTTACATTTGATCCGTTCTATTTTTTTTTCATGACAAGAAAGTAGATTGCCATGCAGGCATCCATAATTTTTCCTCTCTATTTTTCTTCTTCTTCTTCTTCTTCTTCTTCTTCTTCTTCTTCTTCTTCTTCTTCTTCTTCTTCTTCTACTTCTTCTTCTTCTTCTTCTTCATCTTCTGCTGCTGCTGCTGCCGCTGCTACTGCTGCTGTCAGTGGTAGTGGTTGTGGTTCTTATACTTTGCCTGATTATTATTTGTAAAATTGTTGTCGGTGTGGTTGTTACTGTTATTGATGTTGTTGCTGCTGCTGTTGTTGTAGTTGTTCTTGATGTTCTTTATCATGATCGTCGCGGCTATGTGATCTCAGTAGCTTCATGTGAAGTCATCCAGCAGAAAGTTACTATTTTACTCCTTCTGTATTCTCGCTCATTGAATAACAAATCTCTGGCAGTTGAGTTCACAATTTTCTTCCTAGTAGTGTCAACGCTACAGACCCTTCTCAGGCCTTAACAAGCATTGGGCATATGTTGCTAGATACATATTTTAGAGACCAATCGGCACTCGTGGCTGATGTCGTCGGTATCGTGTCCGTCTCCTTCACTTCCCAACACATTTTCTGGCACTCTTTGTAGACTTGGTCGACCGGGAATCCCTGGTACTACACACAGGCGATAGGGGCCTAGTGAAGCCGACACACCGGAAACTTCCCGCTTCGTCAATTGCGAGGCACGTGTTGGAAAGTGGTCATGTGGATTGATAGAGACAGTGCCTTTCGCGTGTTGTTTAACACACAAAATAGTCGCTTGTTAAAGTTTGCAGATGCAATAATGATTAATCTACATAGGCCAGTTTTGTGTAAACAGAAAGACATGGATGTGTATATTTCAGCTTGAAGGATTTATCTAGTTATTTTACTTTATGGTGTGTGAATTCTGCAGTATGTACCTGACGAGATGCAGAGAAATATGCCAGGCAATAAATCGTTCAATCTATTGCTTGTGTCTTCGTTATTCAAATTCACTACGGAAAAACAGTGTTTTGATAATCCCTGGTAATTTGAAAACTTCGTCCCAAGATGGGGTTCGAACCCATATCCAGGTGGCCGGCAGGCGAGAGTCTAACCACAACTACCGAGGCTCCTGATTGTATTCTTTGGTGATTGCGAAATAGTCCCTGACTCACATCCGTCAGTTGCCATGGCAACGACACGCGCTCTCGAAATGTTTACTTTTATTTGTTTATTGGTTGTTGCCATTGGCGATTAGTACCGCTGGACCGCCCTGGCCAGACCCCTGCTGGCCTTTGTTGAGCAGTCGTCATGGCTGTTTATTGTGAAGCTAAGGATTTCAAGTTCGTGACATTTTGAATATCGTCATCGTTAATTGTATTTCTTGGTGCACGTATAGTTTTGTATGTGGACATATTTTTAAATAGAATGGCACATGCATTAAATATTCAATTGAGGGTGACTTTTCTAACGTTTACAATTCTGCACGAACAGCGCTGTATTCGGTCAATTATTTTGCTATATCAAACTGCGGATGGATTTCTTCACAGTGGAAGTAAAGAACTGTCACACTGAAGACCTCCTGTCCATGTCGTAAAAGACGACCAAAGACAGTCAGAGATTGGCTGTCTTACATGGAAGAAATAATTCCGCCAACATCCAGCCAACCATGAACTGGCCTTCAGAGGGTTGAGCATATGCGGTTGTGGGACTATACTCCATTAGAAGTCCGAAGGGTAAAGGGGTGAAAAGTTGAAGAAGCAACGTGCAAACGGGCCCTTCAAGTTTTTTGCCATTATCCGAAATACTAAAGTTCCATACACTATCCAAGGATTAGTGCTAGGATACGATCATTATCTTAGTTGCGCAAATATTCCCAGCCCTGGCACAAAGAAGGCCTGTACTGGCTAGAAGTGGACGTCGCGACAGCGGAATTACACCCCCCCCCCCCCACCCCCACCTCTTGGCTTGGGGATTATATTTCTTTATTACCAGTGTCCCTCGCCATCAGACGAACCCACTCTGACTTCAGAAGTACTTGTAATTTACGTCCCCGAGTCAAAAACGAGAAGTGACCATTTTAGTCCAACTGACCGGTGTATAGGTTTAAACCCCCTGCCTCAGCATCGGCACACCAGCGTGCTTATCCACGGTGACCCCTATTATGTTCCCACTATTCTGTGCAGGCATCAAAGAGTGAATGGTTATTCGTAATTCTGTTGTTCTCCCTGTTTCTGTCTTGAGATTCTGTTCCTTTGATCTTACCTTTCCGTTTACCTGGCCAAATTTCCAGACAGACACCCGTGGCCCAGACGTTCAACTCATGCAAACACTTCTCCATTATCAGGTCTGGCCACTTTCCCTGTTCACGACTTTAGCACTCAATGGAAAAAGCAGTGCCGTAAGTCGTTTTGCTCCAAATTACAATTTCGAATCCCACAGACAAACGAGTTTGCTGGCATTCTTCTGTCGAATGCGGTAGCCAGGTTCCTGGTATCTAAACCTCAAACACTTGCCAGCATTCTTGGCCAGTTTCTTCTTTATCCATTAAGGAATTGGCATTAAAATGTGGAAAAATGACAGAACACTCACGTACAGCTTGCCGTGTGAATGATTGTCTGTTCCTCGAATTGTATTATTTAAACCACGCGCCAGCTTGTGTTTTACTTGCACGTTCGTGTCTGTTTGTAAATTTAGAGAAAAGAGAGGGAAAACTCTATGCTGACGTTGCCAAAGTAATTTATGTATCACCTGCTATTTTGGCTTTGTGTTTCAGCGACATTTTCTTCTTTTCTTTTTTTTTCTTTTTGAAGGCACACCTGTTTCAGTTTGAGTGATGTGATGTGCTTACATTCCAGGGGTTATAGGGATCAGTTTGAGTGATGTGGGGTGCTCACATTCCTGGAATTTAGGGATCAGTTTGAGTGATGTGGGATGCTCACATTCTTTTAGATATAGGGATCAGTTTGACTGATGTGGGATGCTCACATTCCAGCGGATATAGGGATCAGTTTGAGTGATGTGAGGGGCTCACATGCCAGGGATATAGGGATCGGTTTGAGTGATGTGAGGGGCTCACATTCCAAGGGATATGGGAATCAGTTTGAGTGATGTGAGGGGCTCACATTCCAGCGGATATAGGGATCAGTTTGTGTGATGTGAGGGGCTCACATGTCAGGGATATAGGGATCACTTTGAGTGATGTGAGGGCTCACATGCCAGGGATATAGGAATCAGTTTGAGTGATGTGAGGGGCTCACATTCCAGGGGCTATAGGGATCAGTTTGAATTATGTGAAGTGCTCACATCACAGGAGATATAGGAATCACACTTTGAATCAAATGAGGGAACGTTTGGGCATTCATTCAGTTTCTAATCATTAAACACATAAGCCGTCTGACAAATTAGCTCACCACAGACTCATTTCTGATATCTAAGGAAGCACGAGTGATAGGACACGAATTCTCCGGAGTAATGGAGAAATTCTGAACAGAATAATCCTCGTCCTTTGATTCCACAACAACTTCCGGCTCTTATCTAAGGCAATGAATTAATCACTAAACAAACGAGAAGTAGATTGTGATCCACGATTAGAAGAAACAGATTGGACGTTGCGGCCAAAGCCTTCGTCAGCACAGAACAAACAAACACAAACTGACACACAACTACATGAAACACGCTACATGACAATAATAAGGTTACTTATCTGAATCTGGATCCTTGTTTGGAGCGACTGACGCGTTAGACGACTATCAGTGGATTGTATGAACCGGATGTATGGTCATTGGATCAAAGGTCAATACCGTCAGATGCTCAGGTATTGGCTAAGCCACCCGGCGGGAGGACAGGCGGGAAGGGGGTGGAACAAGGATCCAGATTCAGATAAGTAACCTTAATATTATGTGGTAGTGTGTTTCATGTAGTTGTATGTCGGTTTATATTTGTTTGTTCTGTGCTGACGAAGGCTTTTGCCGCAACGTCCAATTTATTTCTTGTAATCGTGTTTTAGTAAAGCTCACAATCTACTTCTCGTTTGTTTGTTTGTTTGTTTGTTTATTTGTTTGTTTGTTTGTTTGTTTTTTTGGTGATTCATTCATTGGCTTTTTAAGCTTTACTGCAGTACCCTTTATTCTCACATTTATCTAAGAGGACTAATGTGTAATGTACAGTTGTTCTGTTCTGTAAATTTCTTAGCATTACAATAACTGTAGCATAGGGGACATAATAGTAACATAGGGATATAATAGTAATATAGGGACATAATAGCAACATATGGGACATAATAGAAACGTATGGGACATAATAGCAACATAGGGGACATAATAGTAACATACCATAATAGTAACACATGAGCCTTAATAATAACATAGGGGACGTAATAGTAACATATGGGACGTAATAGAAACATAGGGGACGTAATAGTAAAATAGGGGACGTAATAGAAACATAGGAGACATAATAGTAACATAGGGGACATAATAGTAACATAGGGGACGTAATAGTAACATAGGAGACATAATAGTAACATAGGGGACATAATAGTAACATAGGGGACGTAACAGAAACATAGGAGACATAATAGTAACATAGGGGACGTAATAGAAACATAGGGGACGTAATAGTAACATAGGGGACGTAACAGAAACATAGGGGACGTAATAGAAATATAGGAGACATAATAGTAACATAGGGGACGTAATAGAAACATAGGGGACGTAATAGTAACATAGGGGACGTAATAGTAACATAGGGGACGTAATAGAAACATAGGGGACGTAACAGAAATATAGGAGAAAAATAGTAACATAGGGGACGTAATAGAAACATAGGGGACGTAATAGTAACATAGGGGACGTAATAGTAACATAGGGGACATAATAGTAACATAAGGACGTAATACTAACATAGGGGACATAATAGTAACATATGGGACATAATAGAAATATATGGAACATACTAGTAACATATGGGGACGTAACAGTAACGTAGGGGACGTAATAGAAACATAGGAGACATAATAGTAACTTTTTTTTAATCCTTTACAGGACATCGCTGTCAACACCAGCATCTTTCAGCTGTATGTTGATTTCTTGGCAAGATTACGCTCAGTAGTTTGTCATTGCTTTAATAGTAACTTAGGGGACATAATAGTAATATACCATAATAGTAGCATAGGGGTATAACAGTAACATATGGGACATAATAGAAACATCTGGGACATAATAGTAACATATGGGGACATAATAGTAATATAGGGGACATACTAGAAACATAGTGGACATAACAGAAACATAAGGGACATAACAGAAACATAGGGGACATAATTGTCACATAAGGGATATAATAGTCACACAGCACAATAGTAACACAAGAACCATAATAGTAACATATGGAACATAAAATAAACATAGGGATATAATAGTAACATAGGGGACATTATTGTAACATACCATAATATAACATACCATACCACGTTACCATAACAGCCTTGTCACAACAAACACATCTCTTACATCAATAAAGACAGCTTGACCACAGACAGCAAGCCAGCATATCGCTTCTCGGCTTTCTGGCTAAGATCAAAGTGTAGTTCCTGCACTTGATCTTGCCAGGGGCCGGGATGATCACCCAGCATAACCGACACACAGGGACGCTAGACCTAATGGGGCTGCTCTGGCCCCTCTGGGAACCGTGAGCCCTTCTAAACAAACAAACAAAAATCTGCCCTTGATCTGGCCAGGGCCTCATGCAGAGGCGGTCATCTGATGAAACACAGGGACGTGACCACCTGATCGGCGCAACTCTGGCTTCTGGACCATAGTCACAACTATCTTCACAGGTAGTAATCTGCGTTTATCGCATTGTTTGGGCCAACCACAAATCGGAAAATTATGGCAGACATAACAATAATTTTATAAAATCTGATATAGCAAACTCCTGGCGGAACAATAATAGAATAATAAGGATGCGGCAAGATTACTTGGTGCATATCATTCATAGGCCCGCCGTTATCTGAAAGCTTATGTTAAGATCTCGTATCATTTGTTCTGTTTATAATTGTCTGAATAACGGTAAAGCCTCGTAAATCGAGGGGATAAAAGAAAGGTTTGTTTAGAGGTATATGGAAGGCTTTACACAGAACATAATCTGCAGATAGTTGGCTAGATAAACAAATAGAGATATGGATAAGACTGCGCGCTCGTTTACAGAGCAGTCTGTCTAACGCAGTGGTTCTCAACCTTTTTTGGCCCTTGCCCCCTTCACCATATTTTCAAGATGTCATTCCCCCCCCCCCCTTTCCTATCAAAAATTTGGCCCGTGCCCCCCATCACCATATTTTCAGATCGTCATCTCCCCCTTTCATATGTCCTATTTAAAATTCCCCCCCCCCCCCTTTACACAGTATACATAAAAATGGAATGTAAATATGTTAAAACAGGTCTAGACATCCACATAAAACGTGATTTGTAGGTCTACTTACTTTATAAAATGAATTTTAGAAGGATGAGACGTGCATAACTGTAAAGTATGAAGGGAAAAGCAATATCAAGTAATCGGTTCTTGTATCAACGCGATCTTGAAATTATCTTGATTCCCCCCCCCCCCCTGGAAACCCTAAAATTCCCCCCTGGGGGGGGGGGGGATTCCCCACCGGTTGAGAACCACTGGTCTAACGCATCCATTGGTCTGTGAGTACTGTTCACGCAGTACATTTACTAACATTGGAACGATACAGAGAAGATTGACATGGCCCCTGTGCACGGATCGCACGCAAATTCGTGAAGCGTTTCATATTTTTTGGGAGTCTCCGTGGCGTATTGGTCAAGCCGTCTGTCTGACACGGGCTTCGAAGGTTGTGGGTTCTATTCCGGATCGCGTCCTTCAGCTTACGAGTGCATCATTTTGGAGACTCATGAGGGTCGTCATGGCAAGAGAAGGTCCACCAGAGAGACGAATGGAGACGGACTGTATTTGCAGCAAAGAACCTCAATGGCTCGGAAAGCTGAAGAAGAAGAAGGAGAAGAAGAAGATGAGGGTCGTCACTGGAGCTACGGAGTTCGTGCATTGTGCGACGCTTTCCGCGCTGCGGAAAGAGACTGAGCTATGTGGGGTAAAACCCGGTGAAATGAAGTCGACCTAGTCGACTTTTAAGCGACTTTTTTAATCGTCTACCTTTTTCCTTATCTTCTATGGGAGTTAATCAATACCTACAATGGTAGACGTGCAAGTGCCTCTGATTCCCACTTCTTTCCTACACTTCTGTATGTGCCGATCATTGGCTGCGAGTTTGCTTCTCATCAAATGTGGGACGAGCACCACATACCCAGTGCGCCGTACAGCGTGTGAACGGAAGTCTTACATTATTTCTTACTTTATTTGTTACTTTATTTATCACTTTATTTATTACTTTATTTCTTACTTTATTTATCACTTTATTTCTTACTTTATTTCGTACTTTATTTCTTGCTTTATGTCTTACTTTATTTCTTACTTTATTTTCTACTTTATTTCTTACTTATATTTCTTACTTTATTTCTACTTTATTTCTACTTTATTTCTTACTTTATTTCTTACTTTATTTCTTACTTTAGTTCCTTCTTTATTTCTTACTTTATTTCTTACTTTATTTCTTACTTTATTTCTTTACTTTATTTCCTACTTTATTTCTTACTTTATTTCCTGCTTTATTTCTTACTTTATTTCTTACTTTATTTCTTACTTTATTTCCTACTTTATTTCTTACTTTATTTCCTACTTTATTTCTTACTTTATTTCCTACTTTATTTCTTACTTTATTTCTTACTTTATTTCCTACTTTATTTCTTACTTTATTTCCTACTTTATTTCTTACTTTATTTCCTGCTTTATTTCTTATTTTATTTCTTACTTATTTCTTTCTTTGTTTCTTACTTTATTTCCTACTTTATTTCTCACTTTATTTCTTACTTTATTTCTTACTTTATTTCTCACTTTATTTCTCACTTTATTTCTTACTTTATTTATCACTTTATTTCTTACTTTATTTCTTACTTTATTTCTTACTTTATTTATCAGTTTATTTCTTACTTTATTTCTTATTTTATTTCTTACTTTATTTCCTACTTTATTTCTTGCTTTATGTCTTACTTTATTTCTTACTTTATTTCTACTTTATTTCTTACTTTATTTCTTACTTTATGTCTTACTTTATTTCTACTTTATTTCCTACTTTATTTCTTACTTTATTTCTTACTTTATTTCTTACTTTATTTCCTACTTTATTTCTTACTTTATTTCCTGCTTTATTTCCTACTTTATTTCTTACTTTATTTCTTACTTTATTTCCTACTTTATTTTTTACTTTATTTCCTACTTTATTTCTTGCTTTATTTCCTACTTTATTTCTTACTTTATTTCTTACTTTATTTCTTACTCTATTTCCTACTTTATTTCTTACTTTATTTCCTACTTTATTTCTTACTTTATTTCCTGTTTTATTTCTTATTTATTTCTTACTTATTTCTTACTTTGTTTCTTACTTTATTTCTCACTTTATTTCTCACTTTTATTTCTTACTTTATTTCTTACTTTATTTCTCACTTTATTTCTTACTTTATTTCTTACTTTATTTCTCACGTTATTTCTTACTTTATTTCTTACTTTATTTCCTACTTTATTTCTTGCTTTATGTCTTACTTTATTTCTTACTTTATTTTCTACTTTATTTCCTACTTTATTTCTTACTTTATTTCTTACTTTATTTCCTACTTTATTTCTTACTTTATTTCCTACTTTATTTCTCACTTTATTTCTTACTTTATTTCTTACTTTATTTCTTACTTTATTTCCTGCTTTATTTCTTATTTTATTTCTCACTTTATTTCTTACTTTATTTATCACTTTATTTCTTAGTTTATTTCTTACTTTATTTCTTAATTTATTTATCACTTTATTTCTTACTTTATTTCTCACTTTATTTCTTACTTTATTTTTTACTTTATTTCTTACTTTATTTTTTTTTTTACTTTACTTCTTACTTTATTTTTTACTTTATTTCTTACTTTATTGTTTACTTTATTTCTTACTTATTTATCATGCTGTTACAGGGACCTCGCGTGTTTCCTGGAAATTGCTACACCGGATCTAACATCCCACCAGACTTACATACCAATCACGATCGATTTATTGTTTTATTTACATAACAATCATAATCGATTGATTCGTATATTTACATAACAATCATGATCGACTGATTGGTTTATTTACATAACAATCATGATCGTTTGATTGATTTATTCACATAACAATCATGATCGATTGATTGGTTTATTTACATAACAATCAGTGATCGATTGATTGGTTTATTTACATAACAATTATGATCGACTGATTTGTTTATTTACATAACAATCATGATGGATTGATTGGTTTATTTACATAACAATCATGATCGATTGATTGATTTATTTACATAACAATCATGATCGATTGATTCGTTTATTTACATAACAATCATGATCAATTGATTGGTTTATTCACATAACAAGCATGATCGATTGATTCGTTTATTTACATAACTGAGAGTTACTGTATGTAATACTTAGAAAGAGGTTAACGTGGCTAAAAAGATACGAGCGCTTCCTGTGCGCTGACGGCGGGGTTGTGGGATCGCTTCCTGCACAGGTCAGTTGGGCTTTAACGTTGATTTCTTGTTCAGGAAGTAATAGTAAACTATTGAACGTAAAGATTGTCACAGATGGTAACGAAAAGATTGTCACTGATGGTAACCAAAAGACTGTCACTGATGGTAATCGAATGATTGTCATAGATGGTAACCAAAAGATTGTCACTGATGGTAACCAACAGACTGTCACAGATGGTAACTGAAAGATTGTCACAGATGGTAACTGAAAGATTGTCACAGGTGGTAACTGAAAGATTGTCACAGATGGTAACTGAAAGATTGTCACTGATGGTAACCGAAAGATTGTCACAGATGGTAACTGAAAGATTGTCACTGATGGTAACCGAAAGATTGTCACTGATGGTAACCGAAAGATTGTCACTGATGGTAACCGAAAGATTGCCACAGATGGTAACTGAAAGATTGTCACTGATGGTAACCGAAAGATTGTCACTGATGGTAACCGAAAGATTGTCACTGATGGTAACCGAAAGATTGTCACTGATGGTAACTGAAAGATTGTCACTGATGGTAACCGAACGATTGTCACAGATGGTAACCGAAAGACTGTCACAGATGGTAACCGAAAGACTGTCACAGATGATAACCGAAATATTGTCACTGATGGTAACCGACAGACTGTCACAGGTGGTAACCGAAATATTGTCACTGATGGTAACCGAAATATTGTCACTGATGGTAACCGAAATATTGTCACTGATGGTAACCGAAATATTGTCACAGGTGGTAACCGAAATATTGTCACTGATGGTAACCGACAGACTGTCACAGGTGGTGACCGAAATATTGTCACTGATGGTAATCGAAAAATTGTCACTGATGGTAACCGAAATATTGTCACTGATGGTGACCGAATAACTAAACTGGGTGAACAATAATGTAACTCTCACCCTGTACCCCTCCCCCTACCCCCCAGAGAATAGAATCACCCAACCAACCCTAACCCTGTACCCCCCCCCCCCCCTAGCCCCCTGACTGAAGCAGAATCACCCAACCAATCCCTACCCTTTACCCTCCACCACACCCTTCCCCACCCGCACCCTCCCCCACACTAAGCAGAATCACACAACCAACCCTCACCCTGAACCCCCCCCCCCCCCCTTCCCACCTTCCACCCACTGAAGCAGAATCACACAACCAACCCTCACCCTGAACCCCCCCCCCCCTTCCCACCTTCCACCCACTGAAGCAGAATCACACAACCAACTCTCACCCTGTTACCCCCCCCCCCCTCCCACCACTAAAACAGAATCACCCAACCAACCCTCAGCCTGCACACTCCCACCCCCACTGAAGCAGAATCACCCCCAAAAAAGTCGCTTACAAGTCGACGGGGTCGACTTCATTGCACCGCGTTTTATCCCATATGGCTCGGTCTCTTTCCGCAGCGCGGAAAGCGTCGCACAAAGCACGAACTCCGTAGCTCTGGCGACGACCCACAAGCGTCTCCGAAAAATTTGATTCGTGAACCGAAAGACGCGGCCCGGAATCGAACCCACAACCTTCGGAGTCCGAGTCAAACGGCTTGACCACTTCGCCATGGAGACTCCCAGCAGAATCACCCAACCAACCCTCACCATGTACACCCCCCCCCCCAATCTGTTGCTCTCATGCAGCCCCGTCCGTGTCATAATCATCAAGTGCCATGCCGGTTGGCGTAGGCGTTCATATCTCTCCACAGATCTCGGTCTTTGGTCATCTGATCAACTCTGCTGATGATATTCCTCCATGCCACTATCTCAATTCATCCAGCATCATTTCTCTTGGTCGACCTCTTCATCTCTTCCCCTCGATCTTTCCAGTTGTCACGATGTTCTCCAATGCCTCTCTTCTCATCACATGACCAAAGAAAGATGTTTGTCTCTTTCTCATTATTGTATATAGCGATCTAGTTCCATTAGCCTCTTTCAGGCAATGGTTGTATGTTACTCTGGCAGTCCAAGAAATTCTTAACATTGCGTTGGTATTATTCTTTTCTATCTCTAATTCATACAACAGTGATGGCGGCTTAATTGTGTGGCTATGTTCTTCTAAATGTTTGTTTCCTCAAGTACTGGAGAATTTTGTTCATCATAGACCAATAACTTTAGGAAGGGAAAATTTAAACTGCACCTCCCAATGGTAAAGGATGGGAAACACACCACGGTGTGGCAAACACAGCCCTGGGGACCGAGTATCCACCGGGATAAATGGACAACTCTGCAACTGAGAAAATCAGGGCACCCACTAGTCGGAACTGGCTGTCAAAGGCAGAGGTGATTGACAGTGTGTAGATGTGGAAGGTAAGGAGAAACCACTACATTAAGTGTGCAAGCTGTAATTAGTTTCCACATATCAGTGACTATCATCAATATAGTTGATCCAGAACACCAACGGCCGAGATCTATGGAGAGACATGAACGCCTACGCCAACTGGCAAGGCACATAATGATTATGGTGATCTCTAATTTTCATCTTCTTGTATTTCTAAGTCTTCTTCTAATTCGCAAACCTTATGGCTTCCAAACAGAAGCCTTTCTGGTTACACTAATCTCAGGTCTTCACAAGGCGGGTCCTGTCCAGCGTCAATATCTGTTCCTCATCTCCAGATTCGCTGGATCTTGTTCTCGCCAAAATATCTACATTATTCTGTTGTACGATTGTAGTCCTTTTGTAAGTAAGCCGCCAGTCAGTGAATGTTTGGGGTTTATTTCTAATCGTGTTGGTGGTTCTCTGTGCTTCTGGTCCCGACTAATTGAACGTCAAATCTATCTAGTGTTGGTGGTTCTCTGTGCTTCTGGTCCCGACTGATTGAACGTCAAATCTATCTAGTGTTGGTGGTTCTCTGTGCTTCTGGTCCCGACTGATTGAACGTCAAATCTATCTAGTGTTGGTGGTTCTCTGTGCTTCTGGTCCCGACTGATTGAACGTCAGATCTGTCTAGTCGTGTTGGTGGTTCTCTGTGCTTCTGGTCGCGACTGATTGAAGGTCAGATCTATCTAGTGATTCACTCGCGGCTCTGTATTCACAAATAAATCGGTGTTGATCTTCACAAATGTGATGATGATGATGGCGATGGCGGTTTTGATCGTCGTGGTGATGGTAGTTGTGTTGGTTGTGGAAGTGATGATGACGTTGAAGTAGAAGAAGGAAGAGAAGGAAAAGGGACATCGTTTGAAGGCTAATAATAATAATAATAATAATAATAATAATAATAAAAAGTAGATTTACAATTGCCTAGAAAATCATAATGGTGTTGATTGCAACTTCCTGTATAGGACATGAAACATTTAAAAAGAAAGTACACTAAGAGGAATAGGAGGACAGGGAAGACAGACAGACAGACAGACAGACAGACAGACAGACTGACTGACTAGCAGGCAGGCAGGCAGGCAGGCAGGCAGACAGAAAGAACGAAAGAAAGAAAGAAAGAAAGAAAGAAAGAAAGAAAGAAGTGGGTGCATGAAGAAAAGAAATAAAAGAAGAAGAAGTGAGTGAGTGTGCGACTGTAACAAAAGGAGGTGAGTCACATCAACACGTCAATCATCGCTACCGGATGCTGGCGATATTGGAATACAAGGTTGGGTTTCTCAGACATGCGTATTCCAAGTCAGAAATAATGGCCGCCAGAAAATTACCGGCAGCAGGAAAACATTGTGAATGTCCATAAAGTAGGCAATTCTCACACATGTCCTTGTTTTCGTGAATGTCCACTTTGTGACACATAGATAGCGCATCCGCCCAGTGACGTGTATGTGCTGGTTTAGTTAAACCCATTGCCATGTTTTGCTGGTCTACGTTAGGATACACAAAGAACATGTTTATTTGTGTTTGTGTTATGTGAGCGTGCGCGTGTGTGTGCGCGCGCGCGTGCGTGTGTTTCATTATTCATCAAAGGAATTAACACGGAAGGTATGATGCTGGGGTAGAAAAGTTATGATAAACAAATGACAAAATTAACTTAACTTCACAGGGTTGGTTGCATATCCTTTACAGGACCTAGCAGTATTTTTGCCTGTTTGTAATTCCTGGCATATATTATATTCAATAGTTTGCCATTAGCCAGTCTCCCTGGCCAAGGAGTTAACGGCGTTGTTCGTAATCCCGTATATCCACGTGGGGAAAACAGCAGCTGCGAGAATCGGCAGCCGTTCGCGGCGCGCTGGTAACTTATGGGGGTATGTGAGCCGATCGCTCAGAAAACAATGGCAAACTACTGAACGTAAAAACTTGTCTAGTATATCAACAGCAGCTGAAAAATGCTGGTGTTGACTGCAACGTCCTCTAAGGGGTATGCAACATTATAAAAAAAAAAAGTTTGCCGTTGTTTTATGAACGATCGGCACTCATACAGTTGTAGGGAAACCAACGCAAAGCGGTATCCTACCATATGGCCCGCAGCTGTGTTTCCAACAGTAGGTTTGGACCAGCCACGGTACACAATCAAATAGGCAAGTAATATAATGAATGAATTCCCATTCATTGAGTATTAAAATTGCGGAAGATACCAAGGAACAAAACAAATAGCACTATGACCCTAGTGTGGTTATATATCGTCCTTCTGTCTAAATGGGAGGTCAAATGTGACGATATATTATCCTTCGACACTGTATCAGTTAATAGGATGGTGAGTTAAAAACCAACGCAAGGCAGCCTGCTTCCAGATCTCCCACAGCTGGTTTCTAACGCGGTATGTGGGAGTGTGGGTTGAGCTATATACCCCTTTGTATGTGGGAATGTGGGTTGAGCTATATACCCCTTTGTATGCTGGAGTGTGCCGGTCTCTCTGGCTGTGGGGTTACAACACTTTCTCCGTAATCCCGTTTGTCACGCAGAGTCTCGTTGCGGGAGCGAGCTGGGAGCGGTTCGTCCCCCGCTGGTGACTTGCGGGACACTGAGCCGGACGCTCAGAAAGCAATGGCAAACTACTGAGCGTAATCTTGCCAAGAAATCAACATACAGTTGAAAGATGCTGGTGTTGACAGCGAGGTCCTGTAAAGGATATGCTTTAAAATAAAAAATTTTGGAGTGTGGGTTGAGCTATATACCCCTTTGTATGTGGGAGTGTGGGTTGAGCTATATACCCCTTTGTATGTGGGAGTGTGGGTTGAACTATATACCCCTTGGTATGTGGGAGTGCGGGTTGAGCTATATACCTCTTTGTATGTGGGAGTGTGGGTTGAACTATATACCCCTTTGTATGTGGGAGTGTGGTTTGAGCTATATACCTTTGGTATGTGGGAGTGTGGATTGAGCTATATACCCCTTTGTATGTGGGAGTGTGGGTTGAACTCTATACCCCTTGGAGTGTGGGAGTGTGGGTTGAACTATATACCCCTTTGTATGTGGGAGTGCGGGTTGAGCTATATACCCCTTGGTATGTGGGAGTGTGTGTTTAGCTATATACCCCTTGGTATGTGGGAGTGTGGGTTGAACTATATACTCCTTTGTATGTGGGAGTGCGGGTTGAGCTATATACCCCTTGGTATGTGGGAGTGTGGGTTGAGCTATATACCCCTTGGTATGTGGGAGTGTGGGTTGAACTATATACCCCTTTGTATGTGGGAGTGTGGGTTGAACTATATACCCCTTTGTATGTGGGAGTGTGGGTTGAACTATATACCCCTTTGTATGTGGGAGTGCGGGTTGAGCTATATACCCCTTTGTATGTGGGAGTGTGGGTTGAAATATATACCCCTTTGTATGTGGGAGTGTGGGTTGAACTAGATACCCCTTTGTATGTGGGAGTGCGGGTTGAGCTCTATACCCCTTGGTATGTGGGAGTGCGGATTGAACTCTATACCCCTTTGTATGTGGGAGTGCGGGTTGAACTATATACCCCTTGGAATGTGGGAGTGTGGGTTGAACTATATACCCCTTGGTATGTGGGAGTGCGGGTTGAGCTCTATACCCCTTGGTATGTGGGAGTGTGGGTTGAGCTCTATACCCCTTGGTATGCGGGAGAGCGGATTGAGCTCTATACCCTTTCGCTGCCGACCGCCTTGCGTTGATTTCGAAGGTGTGATGATCTGTTGTTCAGAAAGCAATGGCAAACTACTGAAAGTAAAATGTGCCTATTAAATAAGAAACTGACAAAACTAGTGGGCTTTATTTCGACGTCCAGTAAATGACATGAATTTTTTGAATTAGTAGATGCGGTTGTTGTGCACAGAGAGCAGCTGGGGTTAGAATTAACTTGTAAAAAGACACAGGTTATGGTCGTCACTAGGAAGAACGAAGTACCACAATGTAATATACAAGTAAATGGGAATATTCTTCAACAAGTGAATCGATACAATTATCTCGGAACAGGCATAACATCTGATGGGAGATGCCTTGAAGAGATTAGAACAAGAATCGCCATGGCGAAAGTAGCCTTTAGCTAGATGAAAAACATTCTGACCAATAAAAAGATGCCAATTGAAACGAGAAAAAGAGTGTTGAGGGGCTACATAGAGCCTGTTCTTTTGTATGGATGTGAAACTTGGACAATGAGCAGTCAAGCTGAAAAACATCTGATGGCTGCAGAAATGTGGTTTCTGAGGAAAATGCAAAGAATACCATGGACAGATAGAAAAACCAATGACCAAGTACTACAGGAGACAAATGAAACTCGTAAATTGATTAGAGAAATTAGACGCAGACAGTCAAAATTTTTTGGACATATGAGAAGAAATGGATAGGAGAACTTAGTGACAACTGGCAAGATCGAAGGGAACAGACCAAGAGGAAGACCGAGAGGAAAATAACTGGATGGCTTGGCCACATGGCATGGTCGATACAGGAAAACTGAACTGATCCACGACTCTGGTGATCGAGTGAAATGGCGAGTCATGACCGCCCACGCTTTCCGGCATGGCACATGAGTGATTGATTATTAACGCCCTTAGAGAGATGTCGAGAGAGGAGGACTAGCGCCAGTCAATCCAAGTCACCAGAATGAGAGATTCGAGAGTAAGAATTGACACGGACAAACACGAGAGGCACATCGGGAGAACGAGGGACCTCGTCAGAAAACACAGAACTGGCACTATTAGCCGCCGGACGCTAATGCATATGTTGGGGGAGGGTATGAGCATCTTTGGACTTGTCCGGAGTGCAAGGA
Source organism: Cepaea nemoralis (assembly GCA_014155875.1). NCBI lineage: Eukaryota > Metazoa > Mollusca > Gastropoda > Stylommatophora > Helicidae > Cepaea > Cepaea nemoralis. Next base: position 57,747 of record JACEFZ010010378.1, on the reverse strand, counting down.
TGATACCCAAGCAGATAACAGCTGAACAAACAATGCCAAAATACCAGTAGGACCCTCGGCCATTTACACATTGAGAAGAACATCTGATGTAGGATTGCCTTTGAATTTGTTCAGGAAAGTCTAATTCTTATCTCCACTTGACTGTGCCCTAATGCCTCAACAATTAACAGACGAACAAAAAAAGCAAAGAGGTGGTTCAAGTTAACTGCGTCTAATAGGAAATGTAATGGAAGCCACTAGGCGCCGTAGGAGGCCCAGAAGCCGGGTACGTCACAACAAATCATAGATATAATAGGACTTGTATAACTGAAGCATCCCTGCTGCGAATGTAGCCGTGACACTTATCTGTCAGTATTTTTGTCCGGATAATAATGGGAATTCCCGTGGCGTTTTAGACAGCAGATAAAGATAACGACCCCTGCGCAATCCCTACAAAGACTTGTTTGCAAGTACAAATGCTATTTTGTGTTGTCTGCGAGGCTAAATGAAAATTGCCAGCTCAGAAAGTATAACTAACTTTGAATATTTATTTCAAACTAGAAGATTACAAATAAATTGAGGAAAGGGTATGGGGTGCGGGCGTTCTGCAAGTGCAGAGTGCTTACAGCTAACAATTAGCCGTTTTGTGACGAAATCGCTGCATGGGATCACAAAAGAAAAACAACAAATCATGTAAAATGGTTTTCTGGTACCCCTTAACATAAATAGCCCGCGGAGGGGAGCATATGTCACATAAGCAACCATGCAGGCTGGGAAATTTTAGTACACGTTAAATGTTCTGTTTTTTTGTCGTGGCGGTTGAGACAAGCAAGGCAATATTGCTATAGCTGTTTACTAGTGGTCATGGCAGTGAAGATGATGATGAACATCGACAGAAAGTGTCAAATCTGACCTCCATTTCGACAGAAGGACTATATATCGTTATACTCGGGTCATCTTGTTATTTGTTTCGTTTCGTGGGTATCTTCCACAATTTCTATGCTGAGTCAATGGACATTTACAGTATAATACTTGATTATTTGATTGTGCACCATGTTTGGTTCAAACCTACTCTTTGTTTGGTACTGAATCAATTAAAGTTGATAATTTGTTGATAATGTTGATTATTCTATTAACCCAATCATCATCAGTTGAGTTGAGTTGAGTCAAGAACCGACATCACTGCACTCAGGACATTCCCATACGTGCTCAGTCCCCTCGTTCAACAGCCAGCGAAGAGTCATACTATTAATCGTTCATACCGCTATGTGATTAAATGTTCGCTTAAAGTCGCTTTAAAGTCGACAGGGTCGACTTCATTGCACCGAGTCTTATCCCATATGGCTCGGTCTCTTTCCGCAGCACGGAAAGCGTCGCACAAAGCACGAACTCCGTAGCTTTTAGCGACGACCTACAGGAGTCTCCGAAACATGTAACTCGTAAACCGAAGGACGCGGCCCGGAATCGAACCCACAACCTTCGGAGCACGAGTCAAACGGCTTGACCACTTCGCCACAGAGACTCCCTTAAATGTTCTCTCATCATCATTACATCATAGGGTTCATTAGTTAAAGATCGGCGTTGAAGTCGTTAAACCAAGTCCGTTCTTTATCCGGCTCTCTGCAACTCACCTCAGCTCTTTACAACTGCCATGTTCTTGCAAGGCATGCATGATGTTTTATTTCCCCTTCTTCCTTCACCCTTGAAGCTTCTCGTGGGGTGCAGGCCCACAACCAGGCAAGCCAAGCCGTTTGTACACTAGATCACGGATGCTTGTATGTGGGCTGATTTTTTGTTTTACGGGATGAGATACCAGTCTCAGACCACCCTCTCTAGTGGGCCTTTACGACATGCAAAGTGGGTCTACAGTGTGAAGCAAACATGACTGCAAGAGCTGTGAAAAACATGCTGGACCCAAAAAATACACCTCTAGGAACGCCAAGCATTCTTTGAGATCACATTGTCAAAGAACATTTCGAGTCAAACTAGACATTATCAGCCATATTAGAGCTCATGGCTCCAAACTTTCAACCCCCACTGGATGAAATAAATGGTCATCATCATTCCTGATGGACAAACACCACCACCACAGTGTTACTAATCGTGACTTCCCATCCTTCCCGGTAACACACGGGCAATCTCATCATCATCATAATCATCCAGTGCCTAGCGCGAGCGATCATGCGTCTCCACAAATTGCGATCTCTGACGGCATCGATCAATTCGTGTGTTGACTCCCTCCCGTGCCATGACACGAGACTATCAAGAAATTTCTCACGCTGTCTTCCTTTATCTCTCTTTCCACAAATCTTTCCCGTTGTCGCAAAAATGTTCCAGTCTTTGTCTTCTCATAGTATGACCAAACAATAAAAATGTTCCAGTCTTTGTCTTCTCATAGTATGACCAAACAATAAAAATGTTCCAGTCTTTGTCTTCTCATAGTATGACCAAACAATAAAAATGTTCCAGTCTTTGTCTTCTCATAGTATGACCAAACAATAAAAATGTTCCAGTCTTTGTCTTCTCATAGTATGACCAAACAATAAAAATGTTCCAGTCTTTGTCTTCTCATAGTATGACCAAACAATAAAAATGTTCCAGTCTTTGTCTTCTCATAGTATGACCAAACAATAAAAATGTTCCAGTCTTTGTCTTCTCATAGTATGACCAAACAATAAAAATGTTCCAGTCTTTGTCTTCTCATAGTATGACCAAACAATTATGACTGCCTATTTCTGATATTTGTCATAAGTTGTCTTTGCGATGTTGCTTCCCTCAAAACGTCCTGATTGCTCATTGTGGCTGTCCAATTAATTTCCAGCATTCTTCTGTAAAACCACATAAATCGTCCAAGGATTTGTTCGCCTGTTTACTAATTGTCCTGGATTCGCAGCCGTATGTTAAAACGATCTCACAGATATGATATTGGACATTATACAGTATTTGTTCTAAGCACAGCTTGTATGTTTCACAATTACCAAGAACGGCTAACTCCATGTCAGATGTTGTTGTTTGATCATCGGTTCTTTCCCCTTGAACTTTGCCTTTCGGTAATGTAGAAATGCGTAAAAGATAAAAACGTAATATAAAAATGTCAGTTTGCGGAAAACTCTAATATAAATGTACAGAAAAGGGGGAAATTGCAACATCAAGATATGAACACGTGAACAACTAATGCTAAACAACACATGAACATGACGTGCAAGATAATCATCATCATCAGGTGTCACACCGACAAGCGGGGATCGTGATTTCACGAGATCAGCAGCCGTGAATCAGGTCTGGCTTCTGTCATGTAGCCAAGCCATCTAGATATTTATCTCTTTGTCGTCTCTTTTGTCTGTTTAAAACAATTTTGTCAGCTGTTACCAAACTGTTCAGTGTATTTCTTCTCATAACGCGGCCAAAAGAATCTGGACTGTCTACGTCCAATTTCTCGAATCAGTTTACGGATCTCGTTTGTTTTCTAAGACTTGCTCATTGGTTTTATGTCCGCCATCAGTATTGTGTGCGTTTTCCTCAGAATGTATATATTGTATATTTACAATTTACCCACTGCCATTAGACATGTCTGATATTGTCTGCTGGTTGTCCATGTTTTACATTAGACATGTCTGATATTGTCTGCTGGTTGTCCATGTTTTACATTACACTGCCAGTCTCCGTAGCAAAGTGGTTAAGTCGCCCACCTCGCGCTCTGAGGGTTGTGGGTTCGATTCCGGTCTACGTCTTTCGGCAGGCCATCAATGGAAACAGACCGAACCATGTATGCTTGCTTGTGTTCGTTGGCTTGAGCTCCAACGCGAAGTCCTGTATGTCGGATGAAGGCATCCTGTTGTCCAACATCAATGGGATGTCATACAGCACCTGAGGTTTGCGTGAGTATCCGTTGTCCCATGTCTGGCTTATTGGTGTGCAGACTGGTGGTTCCTCGCCGAACAGGCAGACACTCTCCGACTACGGAGGAATCGGCGATCCTACTGACTTTAGCCAGGACCCCGAAGGGACCTGTTGTCCAGGACGCTCGACGAGAACACGTCAATAGGTCTTGGCCAGTATATAACCCGGCCCTGGTGCCTTGGAAACAACTCTGTGTCCCACCGAACCATATATGAAGTCGATACTCTTTCTTTATAAACCTTTTTTTTTTTGGGGTTACAATATACTGCAAGATTATAGAAACATAATGACAGGGGACCTGTCTCCCTGGCCCAGGGGTGAGCAACTTTCTCCGTAATCCCGTATATCCACGTAAGGAATGTAACTTGTGTGAGAATCTGTAGCGGTTCTCGTCGTATTGGTAACTTACGGGTATGTGAGCCGGCTGCTCAAAAAGCAATGGCAAACTACCGAGCGTAATCTTGCCAAGAAATCAACAATCAGGTGAAAGATGCTGATGTTGACAGCGATGTTCTGTAAAGGATGTGCGAAAAAAAAATTACAGGGGATAAAACTTGAGTGTAAAAATAACAGACAAAAATATCAAACAGACACAACTGGAATGCAAAAATATCCTTACGAAGAAAACAAAGTCAATAGATTAAAATTGTCACAGAGATAGAGTCTTGCTGTTAATGAGAAAGAAAAACTAGACAAAAGCCAATCCCCCGCTCGACTCAACTTTTTTAAAAGTCAATGCGCAATTCTCAAGAACAGGTGGTCGGAGAGATCAAGCGTGGAAGGAAATATATTACAAAAATTATGATGAAAATTCTTTTAGCAGCTAATTTGGAACTGTGCCAGTGCAGAAAATCTGGGTTACGACAAAAGGTAAGCCCCGAAGGGATAAAAGATAAGAAAGATAGTTTTATCTTTGATGTATTTTGTGCATGTCTGAAAGGTCATTGTTGTTTCTTTCACACCTACCCGAGCGACAGCCATCAGTGCAGATTTTTATCTCCATCACTCAGCCATTTGGATAAACGTAATCTCGTCTCAAGATCAGCCTTTAAGTTGCTGCTTGCCATCTCGTTACAATCTCCTCCACTTTATCTCCTCGGTGCTCACCCCGCACCCCGTGAACTCGGTACACCTTCAGAAGTTGTTTATTTTCAGCCTTTTATTTCCGGGAGCGAAACAAAACAATTGCTTTTCCAGAATGCCCTCTGGAATTTTCTAGAAGTATATGCTTATTTGGCGACTGCATGATTGCATTAGACGCTTTTGTTTTTATGCGCTTTCTTGTCAGTTGTATTGTTGTATGTTTCATACGGTAAATTAAACATCTTGGTATTTGCCAAGGGGGTTATATGTGTTATATTTTCACATATATTAGGTGCCACACATATTGAAAGACGGAAGATCAAATGGTTTGGCAATCTCGTTAGAATGTAATACTATCAACAACCAGCACTGCCTTACATGAAAGACGATCAGCTACGAGAAGAAGATAACGCCCGAGAAGAAAATGGATTAACGACATCAAAGACATTGTACAATCACACGGAATGACACTATCAGTGCCACCTATCGGACGCTGGAGAGCCAACTATTCCTCTACGCGACGCTTGACGGTAAAAGTGAAAAATGATGATCATGATGACTAGGTGGAGTCGAAATAATATGGGATGACTAACTCATTCACCTACAGCCTTTTCCTACCTATTTTCAGAATATTCTAATTATGCCCAATGGATCGACAATAATAAATATAGACTGATAGCATGACAAAGCCTGTACACCTAAAATCTCCTAGTCATCTAATGTACGGCACATTTTGGAAACCAATCACTTGATTGATAGGGACAGTGTGTTTCATGTGTTGTTTAACACACAAAAAGGTCGCATGTTAAAGTTGGTAGAGGCAGTTGCCATTCATTTATAAAAGCCAACTTTGTGCAAACAAAAAGTCAGTTTAAAATTACCGTGGTAAACAATTCAAATTACTATGTGGATATGTATGTGTATTTCAGCTTGAAGGATTTATTTTATTGCTTTAGTTTATCTTGTGTTTTACTGCAATATGTGCGTGGTGGGATATAGCGGTGGCAATAAATCGTGCAATCTATCGTTTGTGTCTTCGTTATTCATATTCTAATTAGCTCTGATTGTCACAGGCAACGCAACGACTGTGATGAGCTTTCCCTGAGAGTCCTAGTCAAACCATTATATGAGAATATATTTGTCGCGTTACATCATCATCATCATCATTAGAAGTCGCGTGGCTGAAAGGAGGAGGAGGAGGAGGAAGAGGAGGAGGAGGACGAGTAGGAGTAGAAGAAGAAGAAGAAGAAGAAGAAGAAGAAGAAGAAGAAGAAGAAGAAGAAGAAGAAGAAGAAGAAGAAGAAGAAGAAGAAGAAGAAGAAGAAGAAGAAGAAGAAGAAGAAGAAGAAGAAGAAGAAGAAGAAGAAGAAGAAGAAGAAGAAGAAGAAGAAGAAGAAGAAGAAAGAGGAGGAGGAAGAGGAGGAGGAGTATGGAGAGGAGGAGGAAGGGGATGGGAGGAACGGGAGGAAACAGGGTGATATAGAATGAATAGGAAGAGCAGCAGCCGAGGAGGAGAACGGAGGAGGAGGAGAATGAGACAATGAAAAGGAAGAAGAACAACAACAGGAGGGAAGAGAAGGTGGAAGAAGAAGAAGGAGAAGAGGGAAAGAAGACGAGGAAGAAGAAAAGGAAAAACAACGACAGGTGTGGAATTGTTCATCTTGGGACTAGTCGCGGCAAACATTTGCCTGCGAGGTGGCAAGAATCTGCAACACCTACACTACACAGTGGTGTCACGATGAAGATGTGTGTTGGTGAGAGCAACAATGATTGATGTCGCCTGATGGGCTGCAGAACAATCTGGTCGTCTGGTAACACATTACATAGAACTTATTACACGCAGCGGGACATTACAAGGAATTTATAATCTACACAGGGACATAAAACATCCTTCATTTGCCACTTTCAATAAACCAAGCAACGTAGGCAGCAGTAAAGAACGGGACATTTATGGCCATCTTGGCTAAAGGTGAAGAAATTAGTGCCACACTTTTATTAGGCTGTTATTCCTAGTTCTTCCTATGTCTCGGCCGCTGTGGAAAGTGTGGTGATGTGTTTTAGACTACAGGCTGGGCTCGACTTGGTGAGAATGTGAGTGGGAGAGCCGTTGGGGAGATATATACAATTTGTGTGTCTTCGACAATGTGCTTGCTTGTTGGGGATGTATCTTTGCGCGTCCATGGTTCATGGAAAAGACTTTAGTGTGTGTCTCGTTGCACTGAAGCAGTACTTTGTTTGTACATCTGTCTTGTTGCGCTAGAGAATAGAAACCATTGAGGAATCCTGAGACTATGAAAGTAAACGTTAGGGTTATATCAAGGCGAGCTTCCCCAGTCAATGCCTAGTGACAGACCTGCACGTATGCTCAACATTAAGCTCTCCTGGTAGCGGGGTAGGGGTACCCCCTATCAAAGGAGAAGTAAGACGCCTCCTTCCCTCCGCTAGCCTACGGGACACCCTTGGGTAAGGTGGAGTACCCGTTTAGCCCCCCCCCCCCTCCCCCCAACAGGGTAAGGTGAAGCCATGAAAGCAGGTGGTGGATTGGACTTGGGAGCAGCCGACAGATAGTTGTTAGTTATGGTTTCAAGTCAGTGACGGTGGGCAGAGGAATATTATCTCTCAGCAGAGACAATGGCTACGGTCATCCGATCAGTATGGTCACTGCCAGGAAGGAAGAATGGTAGACTTCCCTCCTTATTGATTCCCGGGCAGAGGAGGCTCGTCAGCCTTGGTTGGTATCTCTTCTAAGAGAGGGAACTCTAAATCTCAAACCTCCGCTGCCTTGAGATAATACCCATACGGGAAAGGCTTCGGGAGTAAACCCTGAGGACAAATCCGGAGATGGAGTCCCTAAGGCAGTTCCATGTTGTAAACAACATAGTTCTGGCAACTCCTGAGAGGGCATCGATGCCAAGTTGCATTGGCTACTACCTTTCCCTTGGTCAACATCGGCGACGTGGAGAGGAGGAACTTACTACTGGGCAACAGCTGGTTCTCCGATTTCCATTGCCCAGGCTTGTGAGCTGAAGAGGTCACTTCAGTTTATCAGTTTAATTTAGTTTAGATTAGTCGATGGATCAACATCACGGCACACGGGTGCAACCCATAAGTGCTCCGTTTTCCTCCTAACGCAAATCTGAGTCTGGAGAAACTCAGCTCAGTGTACGAACTCCGTAGCACCGGCGAGGTTCCTGAAAATACTTTGGGTAGACTTTGAACTCGACATTTTGCCCGGGCAGCGCCGTTAGGCTACTCTTTTTCGATTTACAACTTCCAAGGTATTTTTTACGTGCTCAACAATACTCACGGGCGTCCGATCTCACTACCCAGAGACCAGGGGAATTTTATTACTAGAAGTCCACGTGAAAAAATCCCGGCATCACCGGGGCTTGAACCCGGGACCTCCAGCACTCGAGGCGTATACCATACCTCGAGACCACGCAGCTTCCCGCAGAAGAGGTCACTTCAGCACCGTGTAAAGCGTTGACACAACACAGGAAGCAGCATTTGCCGGTTATAAGTCTTAATGCTCGATTGGCGTAGAGCAAGGCGCCAGGGGCTACTTCCGACGGTGGGAGAGATCATCGTATCTCACTAGACAGCTACCGCTCGCCTAAGCTGGGCAGCCCCCAGTCAATAAGGTGTTGTCTCGCCACGGTTCATCTGCTCCTGAGGGTGTGTGGAGCTTAGGGGGAAAATCCTGACACATGGACCGCAATCTATACACCTAGCAACAAGAAAAAAAAAAACAACCGGCCCTAAGGCTGGGAACATGGAACGTAAGAACCATTAACTCTGGCATCTCAGACGATCTAATTGAGATTGTGGATGCCCGCAAAACTGCAGTGATAAACAACGAACTACTAAGACTGGGGATAGACATTGTCGCTCTGCAAGAGACCAGACTCCAAGAATCTGGAAGCATCAAGGAGAGGGACTTCACTTTCTACTGCCATGGCAAGCCGTGCGGAGAGACCAGGGAGCATGGAGTTGGCTTCGCTATCAGAAACAAGCTGCTTAACTCCATCATACCACCAAGTGATGGCACTGAAAGAATATTGAAGCTCCAACTCCAGACAGAGGCAGGCCCAGTTTGTATTATAAGCGTTTACGCCCCAACACTAACTGCAGCATCAGAATCTAAAGACAAGTTTTATGACGACCTTAGCAAAGAAGTCAGTGAAACACCAGAGAAACAACATCTTTTTATCCTGGGGGATTTCAATGTCAGGGTTCGCTCCGACCACAAATCTTGGCCTTCATGTCTAGGACATTTTGGCGTTGGGAAGATCAATGACTATGGACAACGTCTCTTGGAATTCTGCAGCCACCATAATCTGTGCGTGACCAACACCTTCTTTGACACGAAACCTCAACACCAGGTGTCATGGAAGCACCCCAGATCAAAGAACTGGCACCAACTCGACCCAGTGTTCACTAAACGCAGCAATCTCCGCAATGTACGGCTGACTCGCAGCTAGCACAGTGCCGACTGCGACACCGACCATTCACTCGTCTCCTGCAAGATGAAGATAAAGTCCAAGAGAATCTACAGAAGCCGAACAGAAGGAAGACCACGCATTGACACCAGTGGCACCCAAAATAAAGAGAAGGTCAACAAATTCATGTAGGCTCTAGCGGATACTCTGCCTGGCCCCACAGATGGAACTGTCACCGAGAGATGGAGTCAGTTTCGCGACACCATCTACAATACAGCTCTATCAACATTTGGCAAGAAGCAAACTAAGTCAACCGACTGGTTTGAAGCACACTCTCAAGAGATGCTCCCAGTCCTGGAGATAAAGCGACGTGCATTCTCAGTGTATAAAACATCACCTTCAGAGAAAACATTGCAGGCATTGCCAGAATTAGAGTACAACAGACCGCAAGAAAATGTGCGAACATGTACTGGCTACAGTTCTCTGCTCAAATTCAAACTTGTGCAGACACTGGAAATATAAGAGGAATGTACGAGGGCATCAAGCAAGTTGTCAGTCCATCAAAAAATAAGATGGCCCCTATACGATAAACAGAGGATGTAATCATAAAAGATCGAGCGAAACAAACGGGTAGAACACTACTCAGAGCTATACTCGGTGGAGAACACTGTCAGAGAAGAAGCTCTGGAAGCCATCGATCAACAGTCCACCATGCATGCCCTGAATAACGAACCATGCCTCGCAGAAATCAGCGAAGCACTAGACATGCTCAAATCCGGCAAGGCACCAGGAAAAGATAGTATTCCACCTGAAATTTTAAAATGTAGCAAAGAAACAATCATCCCAGAACTGTATGCAATATTTCAGCTCTGCTGGAAAGAAACATCAGTACCACAAGATATGAAAGACGCAAACATTGTTACCCTTTATAAAAACAAAGGCGACAGAAGCGACTGCGACAACTATCGCGGCATTTCCCTACTCAGCATTACAGGCAAGATTTTTGCTCGATTCATCCTTAAAAGGTTACACATTCTTGCTGAAAGAATCTACCCCGAATCACAGTGCGGATTTAGACCCAACAGGTCCACCGTCGATATGATTTTCTCACTCCGGCAGCTCTAAGAGAAGTTCAGAGAACAGAGGAAGCCATTATATATAGCCTTCATCGACCTCACAAAGGCATTTGACCTCGTGAGCAGAAACGACCTTTTTAAGGTCCTTGAAAAGATAGGATGTCCACCCACCCTTCTCAGTCTCGAGAAATTATTTCACGAAAACATGCAGGGGACCATTTTATTTGACGGCTCAACATCCCAGTCATTCAGCATCAGCAGTGGAGTAAAGCAGGGCTGCGTGCTTGCTCCTACACTTATTCTTCTTCGCCGTTCTCTTAAGGCAAGCATTTGGGACTGCCATTGAAGGCATATATCTCCATACAAGATCTGATGGCATACTTTTTAACCCATCAAGACTCAAAGCAAAGACCAAAATAAGATCAAGATGCATAAGAGAACTACTTTTTGCAGATGATGCAGCACTGACTACTCATACAGTAGAAGATCTCCAAAGGCTCATAGATCGTTTTGCAGCCGCCTGCAAAGACTTTGGGCTCACCATTAGCCTAAATAAAACACAGGTTATGGAACAAGATGCTGGTGTGCCTCCGTCAATCAAAATTTTTAATTATGAATTGAAGGTCGTCCACGAGTTTGTGTATTTGGAGTCGACAATATCAGTTAATCTTTCATTAGAGACAGAAATCGACAGACGCATTGGAAAGGCAGCCACAACATTTTTCAGGCTAGCTAAAAGAGTTTGGGAGAATAATAGACTAACAGCGTACAAAAGCTCAAGTATATAAAGCTTGTGTTGTTAGTACATTACTCTATGGGTCTGAATCCTGGACCCTGTACTCAAGACAGGAAAGAAAGTTGAATTCCTTCCATATGAGATGTCTGAGACGTATCCTGGGCATAACATGGAAAGACCACATAAAAAACAAGCATGTGCTTGAAAGAGCGGATATTACCACAGTGCACACCCTCCTCAAGCAGAGAAGCCTCCGGTGGTTGGGCCAAGTATCTCGAATGGAGGATGAACGGAGAACTAGCCACGGGAAAGAGGCCAACCGGAAGACCCCAATTGCGACATAGGGATGTGTGTAAACATTATATTAAAACCCTTGGCATAGATCCAGACACGTGGGAAACAGTTGCAACAGACAGATGCTGCTGGAGAAGAGATGTACGAAACGGACTGGTGCTCTTTGAGCGCAATCTGATCCAACAAACTGAGGAATTGCGGCACAAGCTCAAAACGCAGTCACTTACTGCGGGACCTGCCTTGTCTTACAGATGCAGAAACTGTAACAGAGATTGTCACTCTCGCATCGGACCATACAGTCACTAACGGTAGGACTGAAAGAGGCCTACTACTATGCTCAACAGTATTGTGTGAGTGCCGATAGGCGAAGGCGGTCGTGATTCGCCATCTCACACATCACCAGTCGTGGATCATGTACGAGGTTTTGTCTATCCAGGCTGTTATATCAGTGCCTTCCTCTTGCTTTTTTTCATCAATTGTGCCAGTTGTCAATACGTGTTGATGTGTATTTCTCTTCGTAATGTACCTAAATAATCTTGACTGTATACGTTTAATTTCCTTCATCATTTTACATTTTTCGTGTGCTTCTAGAATGACTGCCTCGTCCATTTTTCCCCCATGGTCTTCTTTGTATTGTCCGCAGAAACTACATTTCCATTGCCATTTGATGTTTCTTAGCTTGACTATTTATTGCCCATGCATCACGTGCATTTATGTCAGGTCTTATTTAGGCATGACTGAGCTACCGTAAAACGGTACTACCTGCTTTATGTTAGCGTCGAATTTTGGGTAGACCAGACCCCAAGCCTTGGTCGGCAACTGGTCGATGGATGGAAGCTCAGATGGAAGACAAGTTAGAGCATGTCTTTGCTGATCCAGCAACTTTTGTAGCTTGCCTTGTTCCAGATGTATTGGTGTTACCTTTCCTCTGAAGTAAACTAGACAGGCCAGGAGAAGGATCATGCTGCATGGGCAACACGTGGCCTCTAAAATAAGCCAGGCTGTTTGTGCTGTGGAGGGGTATAACTCCATTTGACAAACTATCGTCTATCAAGACCGCAAGATGCCAGTTATCACATAAATAAAATGTTTTGCATATCCTTTACAGGACATCGCTGTCAACATCAGCATCTTTCAGCTGTACGTTGATTTCTTGGCAAGATTACGCTCAGTAGTTTGCCATTGCTTTCTGAGCGGCCGGTTCATTATCCCGCAAGTCACGAGCGAGGGTCGAACCGCTTCCAATTCTCGCCTCGCTGAGAGACCCTGCGTGGATAAACGGGATTACGGAGAAAGTAGTGTAACACCTCAGCCAGAGAGACCGGCAGTTATCACATGCACAAAGCAATACAGGTTCCATGCAGCACTTCAATACTTTTTCCCCTCAGCAACTAACAGTTTTTCATGGTTATGCTTTTCCTGTTGCAAAACGCAATCTTTTTCATGGCAATTCTTGTTCTAATCTCTGGCAGGAATCTTCCATCAGGTGTTATGGCTGTTCCAGTTTGATTGTACCGTTACACCTGTTTAAGAATGTTTCTGTTTACTTGGATGTTGTATTGTGGTGTGACTGTTTTCTGGGAGGCAACCATTGTTTATGTTTTCTTACACTCTAATTACAACCTTAGTAGCTCATTGTGTATAACTACTGCACACACTAAATGCTGCTGTTCGTACATTCATTCATTCATTAATTCGTCCATTCATTCATTCAGTAGCATGTCCTTTGCAGAACCTCGCTCCCATAACAACCTTCCGGAAAACTCCTCGATCACAAGCAAGTTGTCCCGGTCTGATACACCCATATGAAGATCATCCGTCACATCCTGCACCCATCTTCTCTTTGGCCTTTCTCTTTCTCTCTTCCCAGGCATATACCCTTCCATTATTGTTCTCTCCAAACTTTCATGACGTTTCAAATGACGAAAATACATCAATTTTCTTTGTTATATCGTCTTTAATAGCCGAATTTATCGTCTTTAATAGGTTCGTATATTAGGTCATTTAATTATGAGACTAGCTGACCAGCTTATTTCCTCGCCATCTTTTGGACTCCCTGGGAAATCTATATTTACAGGGTGGTGCAAATATCTGAGTCTAAGATAGTTTAACCTTGGTCGGACATACATATTTCGATCTGGAAAATATAACAAAATATAATCCTTTCAGTCATGTCGACTATTTTCTTCGCGCGGGAGACGCGGCTAGCGAGTGGAACCCACGTGGGGTTAATAAGTTAACTGGAAAACGCCGATTTCCATTTACATATTTTGGTTAATGAGATCAGAAACTTAGCCTTTTTGGGTGAGGGCGAAACACAAGAGGTCCCGTGTGCACGCTGATCACTTACATGACTTAACCCGGCGCTGGGAAATCGCAGAGTTGGACGCAAGTCACTTCTCTAGCAATGTTCGAGGGCAATAATCCTAGCCACGGGTAGAGCTCGTTACCTTGGATGGAATCCGTGCAAAGGGAGTGAACCCTACCCGCCAGCACGCCCCAATTCGTTACACAATGACCTCTGAATTTCGCAGGCCCATAACTAGATGCGACGCATAGGAACAGAAAACCAGATTTGTCTACACGCGTGTCATCATCATGTGGCGTGTCCTCGCATAATGTCGCTTTTATAATGGCCCGGCGAAAAGTCGATTGATTCTTGGACATTTCTTCCGCCTCGTGAATTGTCGTGTCCAAGGAATCTGCAACGTTGGGTCCATCTTCGCGGAGGTCAGTCCCTGGCGCCTTTTCCAGGAATCATGTCTGTATACACGCGTACCATTGCAGATAATAGAATAGAAAGAGAGAGAGAGAGAGAGAGAGAGAGAGAGAGAGAGAGAGAGAGAGAGAGAGAGAGAGAGAGAGAGAGAGAAATGGACAGAGAGAGACACAGACAGAGACACGGAGGAATACACACAGAGGGAAAGACACACACACACACACACAGAGACAAAGAGACAGAAAGGGACAGATATGGACAGAGATAGACAGACAGAAAGAGAGAAACACACACAGACAGAAAGAGAGAAACACACACACACAGAAAGAGACTGACAGACACACACAGAGAGAGAGAGAGAGAGAGAGAGAGAGAGAGAGAGAGATAGAGAGAGAGAGAGAGAGAGAGAGACGGAGGAACACATACAGACGGAAAGACACATACAGAGATGGCAGAAAGAGACACAGACAGACAGACAGACAGACAGACAGACAGACAGAGAGAGAGAGAGAGAGAGAGAGAGAGAGAAATTGACACGCACACACACGCACACACAGAGAGAAAGGCGCACGGAGAAAGACAGAGAGAAAGAGACACACGCAGATACAAAAAAGAGAGCGACACAGAGAGAGAGAGAGAGAGAGAGAGAGAGAGAGAGAGAGAGGAGAGAGAGAGAGAGAGAGAGAGAGAGAGAGAGAGAGAGTATCACGTGATTTGGAGTACTACGATAAGTTCAAGTTGGTGATATGTTCTTCACTTGACGTCAAAGTCAATCCCCAGCATGTTTCTAGCTCTTGCGCCTTACTAGACAACATTTACGTTCAGTACTGTGCCGTTGTTTTCTATACGATAATGTCCAATATTTTGTCCCCAGAGACTTAACATTGTTTCCCTCTGCCTCGATCAGAAGCCGTTTTTGCGATACGGCAGCAAATGCCTCTGTCCCATGTCGCAAGGAACGTTGACATTCTCATCATCACCATCATGTGCCATACCTATAAGCGTGAGCGGCCATGTTTCCCCCATCTCACACGATCACCAGAGTCGTGGATCAGCTCTGTGTTCTTGTTTATGCCATCTGGCCAAGTCATGAAGATATTTATTTATCTGCCCTCCACTTGTACTCTTCCCCTCCACATTGCAAGTTCTCCAGTTAATTCTTCTGATAATGTGCCCAAAAAATTGTGACTGTCTACGCCAGATTTCTCTAATCAATTTACGGTTTTCATTTGTTTCTTGTAGAACTTTGTTCATTAGTTCTCTGTCTATCCGTGGTATACTTTGCCAATTTACGGTTTTCATTTGTTTCTTGTAGAACTTTGTTCATTAGTTCTCTGTCTATCCGTGGTATACTTTGCCATTAGATGTTTCTCAGCTTCTCTGTTCGTTGTTGACACTTTAATGGCACTGTATGGAACATTCCCAGGGAGATGGATATGATCATGTTGATTTTCTAATGTGACTACACGAATCAACATATTTTCTTTGTGTAGTTTGTAGACGTGTGATATCAATTAACACACAGACTTGGAACAATATCTACAGATGCTAATGTGTAACAGCCAGAAGAAATTAGTTGCACTTGGCCTTCTTGTCGGAGAGCTATTTTATGATAAAGTTAATGTTGTGATGGCTTTCTGGGGTCGGCTGGAGAGTTGAACAAACGGGGTGTCCCTTTCTGGAAAGACCAGCTCAGAAGGGAGTGAGTAGATGGTCTGGACGACAGCCAAAGCGCTTAGTAAAAACTGGGCAGACTTTTAATTAAATTTCTACTGGAATAATCAGGACGGTAACTCTTCGGTGGTTTTTGAAGATGGAGAAGGAGCAAGTGTGAAAATGTACCGAGTGCATTGATGTCGATTTGTAACTGGGTATTCTGAAACTAGACACAAGACCAAATGATGCTATAGTGATAAATAAACGGACATTTCATTTTCTCCCTGCTGGCTCTTGTAAAAAAAAAAAACATTTCTGATCGAGAATAACACACATCAAGGTGACAAGTGATCTACACAGATGGGTCAGTGGTGAGAAACAGACGTAGTGGTTGGGATTTCATCGTTAATGCTAATAGACGATGCTTGAAAAAGGAGTCTGGCATATGAGACTACAGCCTCCAGCATGAGAATGGAGATGGAAGCAGTAACAGCGGCATTCCGTTGGTTAGAGAGGACCACTAAAACATATACTGCATACATTACGGATTCAAGGAGTATGCTAAGTAAGGTTGAGAAAGGAACGTTTCGTGTGGAATAGCAATCCTCGTTTCAGAGGTCACAATTGTGAGAATTGTATGGACTTTATGCCCTGGCCGTGCGGGCAAACAGGGGAATGAACAGACTGATAGGCTGGTAGGGAATGCACCTCTTGGTCCATTAACTATGGACAAGGGAGAGGTGGTTAAGCGCCTGTGGGACCAGGTGGAGAAGGTGGGGGAACAGATTGAGAATCCGTATCTGGAAAGAATGATATTGCGGGGGATCTGCAAAGGTTCTGGAAGAATTTCAAAACTGAGAGTGAAGCCAAGGAGAACTTTCAATCAGATAGCGGCAGTAGCGATTAGTAGTAAGGCTCTTCGCTGGCTGTTGAATGAGGTGACAGAGCGCGTATGGTAATGTCCTGAGTGCAGTGATATCGGTTCTTAGCTCAACTAAACTCACCTCCATTTTGTGTATAATAACAACCAGCATATTTACAATTGAAACAGGGTGATGCACTATCGCCGCTCCTTTTCAATCTGGCTCTAGAGAAAGTTGTAAGGAAGGTCAAGGAGGAATGTGCTATTGGAGGAACATCCAAGCTGCTTGGTTACGCAGATGATATAGATATTATAGGGGAAAATGAACAAAAGACAATGAAAATATTGACTCACTTAAAGGACAAAACTCAACAAATGGGGCTGGTTAACAACCAAGATAAGACAGAATATATGGTAATTTCAAGAAAAGGAACGGCTAAAAACTCTGGCCACATACAAATAGATAATATGACCATTAAAAGAACGGAAACATACAAATACCTGGGTACAATCTTCAACTGCTCCAACATCATGAAGGAAGAAATACAAACTAGAATCAACTCTGGAAATAAGATATACTATGCACTACAACATCTGCTAAAATCAAAGGCGTTATCTCGTAACACCAAGATCACAATTTACAAAACACTGATCAGACCAGTTGTGCTGTATGACCCTGAAACCTGGAGTGCAACTAAAGGAGACGAAGCCTTGTTACAAACCTTTGAGAACAAAGTTTTAAGACGTATCTTTGGGCCCATTAGGGATACACAAAGTGGAGAGTAAAATGAAGAAGCAACAAAGACATTTATGATCTGTTTAAGTCCCCGCTAATCAGTGGTATCATGAAGGCTAATAGACTGCAATGGCTGGGGCATATAGAAAGAATGGAAGATAACAGGGAAACAAAACTCGCTTACACTCAGGAAATAAATGACCGTATACCCCGAGGTAGACCAAGAAGATGGTGGAGAGATAATATACATACAGACCTACAAGCACTTGGAATCAACGACTGGCAAGAGAAGGTCAACCAGAGAGATGAATGGAGACGGCTTGTATCTGCAGCAAAGAACCTCAATGGCTCGGAATGCTGAAGAAGAAGAAGAAGAAGAAGAAGAAGAAGAAGAAGAAGAAGAAGAAGAAGAAGAAGAAGAAGAAGAAGAAGAAGAAGAAGAAGAAGAAGAAGAAGAAGAAGAAGAAGAAGATATTTACAATAAGATGGGCGTTGATTATCATGTAATTTACTGTTTAGTGTATGGAAGAAGATGTAGACACAATGCAGAACTGGACCTAATTATTGTGTTCATTATTATTATTAGCAATAAACGTTTGCTGCAGGTCTCTTCCGGCATGAGTCATACCAGAACTTGCGCTTGAGTCATGCGGTCTTTTCCAGTCACATACAAATTGTCTTGTAAGGTTGTCACCTGGGTCAGATCACCATGCAAATTCTGGGCAGTTGTGTGGGGTGTTCTGTGGAATGTGCACTGATGTCATAGAACTGCAAACAGCAAAGTTACCGAGACCCCATCTACAACGGCGTGCCATGAGTTGACTATGTTCTGTTCAGTTTGAAGAACCTCGTCTACCTGGTTGTCTAGACTGTTGATGCTATAGTCTTCGTCAGATGTGCATGGCGTCGATGAAGCCGCCCCATCACGCACACAGAGAACTAGAAACAGCTTGAGAAGAACATCACTATGTGATTAAGGACATGTCAGACTCTACGTACGCTTATTACCATTATAAGGTGCATTGACCGCCGTCTGTAGCACAGGGGCAATGAACGCAGTCTCATAACCACGCATATCCGGTTCGAAATCGGCCACGATATAGACCTGACCCTCTTGCGTTAATTTTCACAGTGGTGTATTGGTTCAGAAAGCAATGGCAAACTACTGAACATTACAATGTCAAGATAATCACTGAACATTACATTGTCAAGATAATCACTGAACATTACATTTTCAAGATAATCATTGAACATTACATTGTTTAAGATAGTCACAATCAGAAAAACAAAATGTTAGGGTTGATTGAGACGCCCTATAGAGGGCATGCAAATAACATGCATTTAGGTTCTAACTTGATCCACCCTATGTGTGTGTGCGTGCTTGTGTGTATCCATATAGGAATGTTTTCTCTGCGTGGCCAGATCATTCCAGCAATGTGTGTACGAGGTCCAGAAAAAACAGCTTTCATCACGCTGGACTTGAACCCGAACTAACTGTTCGATATATATATAGAAAAAAACACACACACCCCCCCCCCCCTCACACACACACATAGTAGTGTGCGTGTAGGGGGGGGGGGGTGTTTTTTTTTTTTTTGTTATCGTGATCGACGTCTCCACACTCAGTGTACTCAGTCCTCCATATAGCAGCCATCTCAGAGTATCTCTACTCATTGTCCCATGAGGAGTTGGTTGTAATGTCTCCTCTCCCACCTTCCAAGATAGCACGAACGTGCTTTGCCAGGTTTAACTCCCAATTCGCGTAATCAAACTATCGTTAGAGACTAGTCGCTAGCGACCAGCTTGGACCGTACTGTATTGATAATATCGGCCCTGCCCATGCTTCTTCCCACTTCTCCTGGTGCACTGTTTGCCAATTGGACTGCGCATTCATTGCCCATTACGCCGGCATGATCCAGGTAGGAATTGAGAGGCGGGAATTTCAAATGCTGTCAACCCATTCTGCACGGAGGCTGAGGTTTGCAATTCTCTGTAGCGTGTTTGTTATCTGACTAATGTTTGGTTAATATACATTTTTGCTATCTATAGTACTTTAAAATGGCTGGGTGCGATTTGTTCCATAGTTGTTGGTATAGGTGGATGACAGACCCATATAAAGATGATTGTTATTCATGTCAATGTGATTTGATGCTGAAATACTTACTCTTTCAGCGAGGCACTGTTGCCACATGGATGAGGTATGTTCAAATTTTTTTGTTTTCTCTTGCTATACTGTCTAGTATTCTCTCATCTCTATGTCCTCCCTTTGTTTCTATTAGTTGAAATCGATACATTGAATTTATCTCATGCAACATCGCAATCAATGATCACTGCTCATAATTAAGGGACATAACTTTGGACGACACAGCCGTCTAGTTATGTCGAATTACATCCCTTTGTATTTGACCCTGCCAATGGTGTCGAGTGTAACATGTATGCCAAAAGAGATAACGACCTCGAGTGGTTGTATTGTATCTTTCACAATTTCCAACCCTTACATAATACTTTGGAAGAGTCCATCTCCTCGTTAGCCAGGGACCTCACGGTTCCAGTTCCCAGTCCTCACTACGTAGAGATACGGCTGGCTCATGTGGTAAAGGAAGCATGGCCGATTATAACACCTAGAGATGGGATAGTCAGTTATGATACAACTGGCTGCAGTGTCAGGCATCTGTCTCACAATCAGCTGAGCTACCCAACATGATAGGAGTGGTGGGAGTGTAGCAGCTAGCGCCCTTGGTCGGCACAGAGGTTTAATCAAGTTAGTTGCATATCCTTTACACAATGTCGCAGTCAACCCCAGTATTTTTGGCTGGTTGTGATTTCTTGGCAAGTTTACATTCAGTAGTTTGCCATTGCGTTTAAATATCATATTAAGTACTGAATGGCAACAGACTTGAGTGAGGGTAAAATTGTTTGGAGGTGATGTCTGGTTTTCTGGGACAGAACTAGGTAACGTGTATGCTATGCTTAAAAAACCACCACAGCTTACAACTGTAAACAGCAGGCCTTATAGATTACTGCCCTGGTAACAATTTAAACATGAGAAAACCCACTCTCAGCAGAATTTTTATATGTGTAGATTCTGCTACCCACATGTTGGCATCTTCATTAGCACTACCAGGTTTGCACACAGTATCAATAACCTTCATGGGGGATCTACAATAGGAGATGAGAACTTATATAGGCAACTAAGTGTGGTGAATTCAAATAAGGGTTGTATTTCACAAGGTTTCCTTAGTTCATTAAGAAGTCACAACAATGGATTCCAACTTTATCTAGGTGAATTTTAAGCTTCCATATGTCTGTAGATGTTCACTCGTCATGCAGAAGAGGTTACAGAACAACCACCACTGCACTCCACATGTCTACAGATGTGCATTCGTCACACAGAAGAGGTTACAGAACATCGACCACTGCACTCCACGTCTGCAGATGTACATTCGTCACACAGAAGAGGTTACAGAACAACGACCACTGCACTCCACGTCTGCAGATGTACATTCGTCACACAGAAGAGGTTACAGTACAACCACCACTGCACTCCACATGTACACACGTGTCTAGTCTCTCTCAGCAAATGCTACAATAATCAGGAATAAATCCTAAATATAAAATGTTTATTAGTACAACTATTACAATAAAATCTTTTTACATAAGCCAAGCAACAACAAAATTATTTACAGCAGCAGTATCAACCACAAACACGTGTTTATTTTGATTTATTATAATTCCACTGGTGAGGAGCGGCTAGTCGAGTGGCTAGAATGCCGGGCTCTCCTTCAGGAGACCAGGGTTTGAATCCTCGGTAAAGTATGGAGTTGTTTTCTGTCCAAGGCAAAAAGAAAACTCTAACCTGCACAGTTTGTGGCGACTGCACTAGCCATGCGGCCTTAATTCCTCAGGCTCAATACCCCCTGTCCTACTCCACAAGGTACTATAGGCAGTAAATGACAGTATGCTTCCACTTAATTGTCTATTCCATTTTAACGTTTATGTGTTTAATCTTTCATAGCTTAACCAAAAATTGAAAATGGGTAATGATTTGCCTTTCTTAACTGAAATGTATGCATGGTTTGATTATGATCTGTCATTCTTAAATGACAAATGCAAATTGTAGGCAAAAGTCCAGTATAAACTAAAAATTCTTTAAAAAATCGGTCTTCTTCTTGGCCCACAGCATTTTAAGAATTGTTCTGTAACATTTATGTTCAAAAGCCCCCCCCCCCCCCCCCCCCCCCCCCCCCCCCCCCCCCATAAAAGTGGGGAAAGTTCTATGTATATGCCCCACTGGAGTTCTACAACAACTGGTATATCTGGAGAAAGTTCTATGTAAATTTCCCATTAATATAAAGAGCAGCATATGACAAGAAAGAACTGCATTCTATCAAATGAAGAATGTTTTGTGCAATAAGTCACTGTCCTTGAAAGTTAGAAAACGAGATCTTGCATGCTAAATGGAACCAGTTTTAACATACAGCTGTGAAAAACAGGTGAAAAAAATCCCTGGAAGCCTTAGAGATGTGGTTTTATAGAACAATTCTTAAAATTAATTGGAAAGTCAAAATGAGCAATCTAGACATTTTAAGGGAAGCTCAGAGGCAAAGACAACTTATCACAAACATCAGAAAGAGGCAGTCATCGTTTTTTGGGCACGTTATGAGAAGACTAAAACTGAAACATGTTGTGGCAACCGGAAATATTTGCGGACAGATAATTAGAGAAAGAGAGCAGGAGAATATTATTGGCAGTCTTGTGTCACGGCAGGAAGGAGTAACATGCGAATTGATCTATGGCATCGCAGATCGTGTCATTTTGTGGAGAGGCATGATCGCCCATGCCAACTGACAAGGCACTTGATGATGATGATGATGATGAGGTTCTACAACAACTGGTATTAGTGGGGAAAGTTCTATGTATATTCCATATTGGGGTTCTACAACAACTGGTATAAGTGGGGAAAGTTCTATGTATATTCCATACTGGAGTTCTACAACAACTGGTATAAGTGGGGAAAGTTCTATGTATATTCCATATTGTGGTTCTACAACAACTGGAATAAGTGGGGAATGTTCTATGTATATTCCATATTGGGGTTCTACAACTGGTATAAATGGAGAAAGTTCTATGTATATTCCATATTGGGTTCTACAACAACTGGTATAAGTGGGGAAAGTTCTATGTATATTCCCCACTGGGGTTCTACAACAACTGGTATAAGTGGGGAAAGTTCTATGTATATTCCATGTTGGGGTTCTACAACAACTGGTATAAGTGGGGAAGGTTCTATGTATATTCCATGTTGGGGTTCTACAACAACTGGTATAAGTGGGGAAGGTTCTATGTATATTCCATGTTGGGGTTCTACAACAACTGGTATAAGTGGGGAAAGTTCTATGTATATTCAATATTGGGGTTCTACAACAACTGGTATAAGTGAGGAAAGTTCTATGTATATTCCATATTGGGGTTCTACAACAACTGGTATAAGTGGGGAAAGTTCTATGTATATTCACACTGGGGTTCTACAACAAATGATATAAGTGGGGAAAGTTCTATGAATATTCCCCACTAGGGTTCTACAACAACTGGTACAAGTGAGGAAAGTTCTATGTGTATTCCCCACTAGGGTTCTACAACTGGTATAAGTGGGGAAAGTTCTATGTATATTCCATATTGGGGTTCTACAACAACTGGTATAAGTGAGGAAAGTTCTATGTATATTCAATATTGGGGTTCTATAACAACTGGTATAAGTGAGGAAAGTTCTATGTATATTCCATATTGGGGTTCTACAACAACTGGTATAAGTGGGGAAAGTTCTATGTATATTCCATATTGGGGTTCTATAACAACTGGTATAAGTGAGGAAAGTTCTATGTATATTCCCTACTAGGGTTCTACAACTGATATAAATGGGGAAAGGTCTATGTATATTCCATATTGGGGTTCTACAACAACTGGTATAAGTGGGGAAAGTTCTATGTATATTCAATATTGGGGTTCTACAACAACTGGTATAAGTGAGGAAAGTTCTATGTATATTCCCTACTAGGGTTCTACAACTGATATAAATGGGGAAAGGTCTATGTATATTCCATATTGGGGTTCTACAACAACTGGTATAAGTGGGGAAAGGTCTGTGTATATTCCATTTTGGGGTTCTACAACAACTGGTATAAGTGGAGGAAAGTTCTATGTATATTCCATTTTGGGGTTCTACAACAACTGATATAAGTGGGAAAAGTTCTATGTGTATTCCCCACTAGGGTTCTACAACTGGTATACGTGAGGAAAGTTCTATGTATATTCCCCACTAGGGTTCTGCAACACCTGGTATAAGTGGGGAAAGTTCTATGTATATTCCCCACTGGGGTTTTACAACAACTGATATAAGTGGGGAAAGTTCTATGTGTATTCCCCACTAGGGTTCTACAACAACTGGTATAAGTGAGGAAAGTTCTATGAATATTCCCCACTAGGGTTCTACAACAACTGGTATAAGTGAGGAAAGTTCTATGTATATTCCCCACTAGGGTTCTACAACAACTGGTATAAGTGAAGAAAGTTCTATGTGTATTCCCCACTAGGGTTCTACAACAACTGGTGTAAGTGAGGAAAGTTCTATGTATATTCCCCACTAGGGTTCTACAACAACTGATATAAGTGGGGAAAGTTCTATGTGTATTCCATATTGGGGTTCTACAACAACTGGTATAAGTGGGGAAAGTTCTATGTATATTCCATATTGGTGTTCTACAACAACTTGTGTTAAGTGGGGAAAGTTCTATGTATATTCCCCACTAAGGTTCTACAACAACTGGTACAAGTGAGGAAAGTTCTATTTATATTCCCCACTAGGGTTCTACAACAACTGGTATAAGTGGGGAAAGTTCTATGAATATTCCATATTATCAAAGTAATTTTCAATAGAGTAGACAGATACAAATTATGGACCATCCTTGAAGACTATGGGATACAAGGGTAACTGCTAGAAAACATCATAGCCATGTACCACTCGAGCCAAAGTGCAGTAAGAACACAAGAAGGTATATCAAATATGTTCACAGTCAATACAGGAGTGAGACAGGGACGTGTGCTCTCTCCCCTGCTATTTAATATCTACATGGACAGAATTTCCAAAGAAGCAAGTCTTGACAGAACAGATTCAGAAAATTTAGAACTCTTTACTCCAGATGAAACAACTGATCCACCGGGAATAAATGAACTTCTATTTGCAGACGATCAGTGCCTGTTTTACAGCGATGAGGGCAGACTACAAAATCATATTACTAATCTGAGTTCAACCTGCAGCAGATACAATATGAGTATAAACACAGCCAAAACCGAAGTAATGCAAGTTAGTAGATTGTCAGGCCCACTAAGTATACAGATAAATAACACGCCTCTGAAACAAGTTAAAGAATTCAAATACCTTGGAAGTATGATCACAGAAGATGGCAGATTGGACAGAGAAATTGAAATCAGATGTCAGAAAGCTAGTGCACTTACATATCAACTATCACCCTTACTGAAACATCCAAACATACTCATGTCCGCAAAACGACAGATAATAAACAGCATATTCACACCAACCCTGTGCTACCAATCTCAAACCTGGACTTTATCCAAATTACACCTTCGCAAAATCAACACCTGTGAAATGAGATGCCTGAGGAGAGCTGCCAATTTAACAATCCGAGACCAAGTAAGAAATGCTATTATCAGACAGACTGTGGGATCAACACCTTGTGCCACATTTATTGAAAGACAGAAGATCAAGTGGTTTGGCCATGTCGTTAGAATGCAACCCAACAACTACCATCACTGGCCTTACATCAAAGACATTGTACAATCACACGGAATGACACTATCTAGTGCTGCCCACAGGACTCTGGAACGCAAATTACTCCTCTCCACGATGCTTGACGGCAGAAGTGGAAGATGATGATGATGATGATGATCAAAGTAATAGACACTTTCACCTGCCTTAAGGTATATTCGGGTTGTTGATGTTGTCTTGCACTTATGCTGTTAGATGTAGAAGAAGATTAATTGAAGTTCCAGCACCAATGACTACCACCTACAGGAGATGGAATTATCATGGCTGCTGGCACCAGACTTGCCCTCTAATAGATCCTCGTTAAAGTATACTCATTCCAATTACACTCTATATTATTCTATGTTAAGGCTGTTTTACATTCTATGTTAAGTCTGTTTTACATTCTTCTTCTTCGTTCACCCGGAGTATTTTTTTTTCGGACGTGACTGCGCTGTGCCTGTTTACAGCAGAGCTGCGTTCTTGCGCCGTTAGGCCGACACATCCTACTTCTGTGGTGTTTTACATTCTAAGTCAAGTCTGTTTTACATTCTATGTTAAGTCTGTTTTACATTCTATGTTAAGTCTGGGTTACATGCTAAGAGAAGTTTATTTACATTGTATGCAGTCTTTGACTCACCATCACCTACAACAGGTATGGTCAACAGTAAAGAGAAAGTTTGTTCTCCAAACTTTTTGAGCCAGATCAAATGAGCAGATCATGAAAATATGCTTTAAAACAATGAATGGATTGGAGATTCATAATACAGTCAAGAGAAATAATAACAATAATACAAGCATTCCTTCTCTGAACATCAGTGTCAATGAATACGGTCATCAACACATAGCAGGCCGTTTGAAGAACGTCACACACATCATGGCCCATCTAAAAGCCGCTTAATCTCTTGTGATTTCTCCTGAGTCGTGCACCCTCATGCTAAAGGTGTCTGCAAGTTGTCCCATGCCTCTCCTAAAAGAACCAGGCCTTCCCATCCCTGTCCTCCCCCAAACACTGACCTTTAACATGGCCAGTGTTTCAGCTTCTGAGACACGGTACAGTCTATGGGCCAGTTGTCCTCCAAGCTCAGATCTTCTAGAACAGTGGTTCTCAACCTGTTTTGGCCCAAGCCCACCTTTACCATATGTTGAGAATGTCATTCCTCCCCTTTCATATTTCCTCCCTATAAATTCCCCCCTCCCCCTACATAGTATACGTAAAAATGGAAACTAACTTTAATAACATATACTAGAACAAGTTTAGACGTCTACATAAAATGTGATTTGTGGGTCTACTTACGTTATAAGACGAATATCAGAAGAGCGAGGAGTACAGAACCGTAAAGTATGGAGGGAAAAACAATATCAAGTAATCGGTTCTTGTATTAACGTGATCTTGAAATAATCTTCATGCCTCCCTTGGAAACCCTAAAATTCCCCCTTAGGAGAAATTCCCCACCGGTTGAGAACCACTGTTCTAGAATGTCAGTGTCTTTCTGCTTCTTGGTCAACGATATTCCAAGAACTCTACTGCAGTGTCTGAGCTCAAAAGCCCAAATTTTCTTCTCCAGTGATTGTGAAATTGTCCATGACTCACATCCATGTGTTGCCACAGGAAAGATCATGTCCCCAAATACTTTATTTCTTTAACTTGTTTGCTGTGTGGTGCCACAGGTTCTTAATCATGAATACAGCACTACCGTAATATATATTGTACAGTACTATGCAGCAGATTTTTATTACTTACATTGTTATTTGGCAGAATTCTAATTTTATGGCTGCAAAATTCTACTTTTATGACTGCAAAATTCTTGAGTGCAGTTGCAAATGTTCAGATCTGTTCTTCTGTAGTTTGCCACTGTTTTCTGAACATACAGTCAACATTGAAGTGCAACTGACCAGTGTGACCCGTTCATTTAAACAGGTTAAACCTCACAGCCACACCAATTTACATATGGTGAAGTAAGCAACCATAAAATTATGTACCTGTAGGCAAGAATATTGTTTTTCACATAATAGAACACTGACCTAGAACTTTGACACTTAATACAAAACTGTGATTGTCTTGTAAATCACAAAAAGCCAATCTGGGCTTGATATGACTGCAACATTCTGCAAAGGACAAATAATTTTTTTTTACTTCGCCACCATGAGATATGAAACATTCAACCACATTTCCGGTGAGTTGCTAGCAGGAGGAAGATTCTTGAGTAATGCTCCATGTGAAAATCCGCCCCCATAAAACTAACAAAGTCAAGCTTTGTCAATCAGGTCACTTTTTTTTTCTTATTGTTTGTTCACTCACTCTGAACTCAAGTAGTCCATGCACATGCTACAACTTCTAGTTCACGGGACTGATTTTTGCTTATTACCAATGTCTCTCACCATCAGGCGAACTCAGTCCAACTTCAGAGGTACTTGTAAATGGTGTTCCCAAGTCAAGGACGATAGGTCAACATTTTAGTCCAGCCAACCGATGTAGGGTCGACTGACTTCAGCGCCATGGGGCCACATCAACAACAGAACTGATCCAGTATACGAAGGACCAAGATCTGTGGAGAAACATCATCAACAGGACTGATCCAGAACACCAAGCACCGAGATCTGTTGAGACACCTGAAAGCTTACCACATTTGGCATGGCACATGATGGTGAATTCACTACAGCTTTAAATTCTGCTCAGACTGATCATTGGCCTCATTTTCTGTATTAACGAAATGTACAGAACTACAGATAATTTCTGGAGCACAAAAATTCTGCTCAGACTTATCCTTGGCCTCATTTTCTGTATTAATCAAACTGTACAGAACTACCGATAATTTCTGGAGATAGTACAAAATATCTGCTCAGACTTATCCTTGGCCTCATTTTCTGTATTAATTAAAATGTACTGAACTACAGATAATTTCTGGAGATAGTACAAAATATCTGCTCAGACTTATCCTTGGCATCATTTTCTGTATTAATTAAAATGTACTGAACTACAGATAATTTCTGGAGTTAGTACAAATACTAGAAACAAAAATCAACTATGTCAAATAAGATTTAAGTCCAACAGCATGCAAAGATTCTCAACTGTCACATTCCAAAGGCAACCCTCTATGATGGATACCAACTTCAGAATAAGAGAAACAATGCCTTGTCTAAAGCAGACAGCAGAATGGAATGTCTTAACTTCCATAGAGGATCCCCAGAGAAGTAGACAAACAACCATGAAGGTTTGGAAATCAGAAGCTGAACAAATTGAAGAACATCTATAACCAGTGACATTAAGTCTGGTCTGATGATGCATAAGCTGAGGCAGAAGCTACGACTATCAGTTAGCGGAAGAACACAACCAGCTCTAATCTTGTTAACATCCCTATAAACAACAAACTGAACATAGAAATGACATGAGTGTCATGGGATAAGGACACGGATCAGTTATGCCGTAGCCTAAAGTAGACGAGGTTAGAGGTTATGGCAGTGTTCAGTAACTCCACACTTGGATCGTGAAAAGTGGATACTTTTCACACAGTGTGAAAATGCTGGGACTCACTTCGCAGTCAACAGGAAGCAGGATCCGAACAAAGGAGATTTGAGACGGTGGTTTTGTCGAGTACGGACCATTTTCAGAAGAGAGTTGAGGCCAAAATTGTGCCACTCTTTTAATGTAGTTGATATGTTATTATACGTAGTGTAGATTTATTGTTGAATATATGGTTGTACATTGACGGTGTCGGTTTTAGCCTGCATAGAACAATATATGAACAAAACTACAACCAGCATTTGAGTTACACATATTACCGTTGTGTTGAGTAGTGTTCCTAGTGAGTTAGTGGAATGGTGTGTAGAATATTAGTCTAACCATCAGCAAAGTTAAATGCTGAGAAACGACCACGGTGCCGACTGGAGGAAGAAGAAGTTATAAGTCATACCCCTATGAATACGGGCGCAATAGAGCTGACTACACCTCTGTCGCACTTTGGCAAGGCCCCAGTCGCACCTAGGCAATGAACATCCTCAGAATGTTCAACTATCTAACTACTCTTCAATGATCTGATGTTTGTGTATTCCAAGAACAGTTCATACCCACACTCATCCAGTGCCTTGCCGGCTGACGTGGGTGATCATGCCTCTCCACAAATTACGATCTCTGACGTCATGGATCAATTCATGTGTTGACTCTCTTCCATGTCATGACACAAAACTCAAGAATCTTTCCACGCTGTCTTCCTCTGTCTCTCTTTCCACAAATCTTTCCGGATGTCACATATTCCAGTTTTTGTCTTCTCATAAGTTGGCAAAAAAACGATGACTGCCTCTTTATCAAAACCACATCCAAAAAATTAAAAATCTAAACATTAAAAATGGATAGCTACCAAAGATATATCTACATAACTATTATACACTTCCATCAGATGAAGCAAGAAGGGTGATCACAGGAAAGAGTCACACCACT
Organism: Cepaea nemoralis; assembly: GCA_014155875.1. NCBI lineage: Eukaryota > Metazoa > Mollusca > Gastropoda > Stylommatophora > Helicidae > Cepaea > Cepaea nemoralis. Next base: position 28,010 of record JACEFZ010010378.1, on the reverse strand, counting down.
GCTTCAAGCACTGGTAGCAGTCATTCTGTTGCTTAGAGTTGGCCCCACACACTAAATTCAGCCAGTCCTTAAACAGTTCCTCATCTTTCTTAAACAGCAAGAACTGACCCAGGACAGAGTATGCCTGCAACAAGGAACAACTGTCTGTGTTAATTATACCTGCAACGCAGAACAATTGTGTGTATAACAATGTCTACAACATGAAGTAACTGTGTGTATAACAATGTCTACAACATGAAGTAACTGTTTGTATAACAATGTCTGCAATATGGAACAATTGTGTGTATAATAATGTCTGTGACATAGAACAATTGTGTGTATAACAATATCTGTAACAAGGAACAATTATGTAAATATTTATGCCTGTAACAAGGAACTACTGTGTATATAATTATACCAGCAAAAAAGAACTACTGTGTATATAAGAGGGCTATTTCAAAATCAACCGCCGAATGGCTGTTTAGAATTAAATCGGTTGCCATAGAGAAAAAATTCATTGCTTGCATCATTTAGTAGTCTTTTAGCTCACTACACATCAACCTACAGTCGCATTTGTTCAGTGGTTCATGAATCGCGAACGGATAAACACGAACACTGTGACTGCCTTTCCCGCCAGCTGTGAAAGTCATGGTGTGATTCATTTTATTCAAGCAGAAGGTCAAAATGCGACCGAAATTCATTGTCAGTTGTGTGACATATACGGTGATAACATTATCAGTGACAGTTTTGTGAGGGATTGGTGCAGGAAATTCTGAGATAAGGGTGAACATGTGCCTGATGAGGGTGGACAAGGATGACATTCAAGTGTGACAGATGAGCTCATTCAAAAAGTCGACTAAGTCATAGTGGAAAAACGTCATTTGACAATTTAAGATCTTTCTACAGAATTTCCACAATTTTCTAGGATTACTCTTCGAGTTTCGAATTGTCACAGAGAGGTTAGGTTACCACAAATTCTGTTCACGATGAGTACCAAACTGTAACTAGAAGTGTGGAGATGGTTGGTGTATTTATGTAATTAGCGAGGCAGGCGTTTTGAGAATGTGACCGCAGTGCGAAGCCGAAGTCGCGGTTTGAGCAGGCGAAAGAGTCATTTTTGCACGACCGTTCGACAAAGTCTCAATAAGCACCCACTCTCTATCGATGAGTAGTGGGCCTGCAGTCAGTAAGCTGGCATAGCTTTTCGGTCAGTCCTGCTTGGCGTAGCTTGAAGCTCGCCAGTAGGCATCCAGTGGTTTTGCATGTATCACCGGGTACTGAGTGGGCACGCTGTGCCGATGCTACACTTGGCCTGCGTGTGTATGAATAGTCCATCTGTGCATAGATATCTGGTTGATCCTGCCAGTAATCATATGCTTGTCTCAAAGATTAAGCCATGCATGTTTAAGTTCACACTGTCTGACGGTGAAACCGGAAATGGCTCATTAAATCAGTTAAGGTTCCTTAGATGACACGATCCTACTTGGCAGCGACCCCAGTGGCACAAAATGGGGTACCGCTTGGCTAGCAAATCCTCTACGTGGAAAGACCAAACCGCGTGGGCGACGACAAATGTATAAAAGCGTCCTAGTCGCACAAAATGGAATATTGCTCGGCTAGCAAATCCATTACGAGGAAAGTCAGTATAGAAAGCTCATTGAGTGAGCGTTATCAAAGGTGGAAAAAGCGTCCCAGTGGCACGCAATGGAATATTGCTTGGCTAGCATATCCATTACGTGGATTGCCTGCATTGAAAACTCACTGTGCGGCCTTCACCAAAGGTGGAAAAAGCATCCCAGTGGGACGAAATGGATTATTGCTTGGCTAGCAAAACCATTACATGGAACGTCCGAATCGTAAGCTCGCTGTGTGGATGTCATCTGCAGACTGATTGATCTCTCCTGGCTTCCAGAGGAACAGCCTGTGGTGGATCAGAGGCCCAATATACGGAAGTGAGGCTAAGCAGCCATGTGCAGAACGTGACGATTCCTTGGGTGAACCAAGTACCAGAGCGCTATGTATTGGCTCTGGAAAAATGGAAGCCTCCTTGGATGGCGGGATATGCCCATGGTCTGCCCCTGCTTTTTCTTGAGGACTGACCGTCATGTCCCCAGCTGATTAGAATGGACCAGCTGGGATGGGGATGACACCACATCAGTGAGAGCTGACCATCCTATGAAACACCCGGGAAGGTTAACCCGGTTAAGAAATGCCTGCAGAAGTCGGATGTGTCGGCCGAAAGGTGTAAATATCGCAGCTCTGCTGTAAACAGGCACAATGCAATTACGTCCAAAATATTTTCTGATAAATGCAGAAGAAGAAAGAAGTCCTTGACTTGGGGATGTAAATTACAAGTACCTCAGAAGTCAGAGTGGGTTCATCTGATGGCGAGCGACACTGGTAATAGGGAAAGCTAATCAGTCCAGTTCACTAGAAGCAGTAGCCTGTGTATGGATTATGCTTGAGTTGACAGTGGAGAATCTTGTCCATGGGTTGAGATGAGAGCGATGTTCTGCAAGTGCCCACAACATGATGAATAAATGAGTCATATATTTCAACAATGTTCATGAAATCTGAATGCTACCTTATCGTAGTTTTTGTCCACCAGCCTGCCCCCGAGCGCTTCACCGATCCCTGCAAGTTCAAAGACTGACTTTTCTCCCATCGGCTCCGAAACAAAGTTCTGATGTTTCTTGGAGGTGGTAGACATACTGAAATCAAAGTTGTATGTAACTAGAAGTGTGGAGATGGTTGGTGCATTTATGTAACTAGAAGTGTGGAGATGGTTGGTGCATTTATGTAACTAGAAGTGTGGAGATGGTTGGTGTATTTATGTAACTAGAAGTGTGGAGATGGTTAGTGTATTTATGTAACTAGAAGTGGAAATAGTTGGTGCATTTATGTAACTAGAAGTGTGGAGATAGTTGGTGTATTTATGTAACTAGAAGTGTGGAGATGGTTGGTGTATTTATGTAACTAGAAGTGTGGAGATGGTTGGTGTATTTATGTAACTAGATGTGTGGAGATGGTTGGTGCATTTATGTAACTAGAAGTGTGGAGATGGTTGGTGCATTTATGTAACTAGAAGCGTGGAGATGGTTGGCGCATTTATGTAACTAGAAGTGTGGAGATGGTTGGTGTATTTATGTAACTAGAAGTGTGGAGATGGCTATATATATACGTTATAGCTCAAAATTTGCCAGATCACCGCGATTGACATCGTCATTCGAAGTGACCCGAATGATCAGTTCTCCCAAACCGACTGCATAGAACTGCATGCTCTGTTTTCTAAACCATGTTTTCACTTCACATTCAACTTTGGCATCATTCGCAAAATGTCAACTGCCAAGGTGGACCAAAAAGGTGGAAATCACTAGGAGCTAAGTCGGGGTTGTAAGGTGGATGTTCCAGAACTTCCCACCTTAGTTGGTTAATTTTCTCCTGGGTTAATCGAGCCGTATGTGGTCTGGCATTGTCATGAAGAAGCAACTCTCCTCTAGTCAGCAGTCCTGGAAATTTCAATCGATCGTGCATTATGCTGTATGCTGAACCATGTGAGGTCTCCCTGGTTGAGGAGTTAGCAGCTTTCTCCGTAACCCCGAATACTCTCGTGGTTGATGTGAGCGCACGAGAATTGGAAGCGGTTCAAGTCGCGCTAGTGACTTATGAGAGTATGGTGCTGGTCGCTCAGAAAGCAATGGCAAGCTAGTGAGCGTAATCTTGCCAAGAAATCAACAGTCAACTGAAAGATGCTGATGTTGACAGCGATGTCCTGTAAAGGATATGCAAAACATTTTTTTTAACCATGTGAGCACCCTATTGCAGATGCTACAGAGTATCTTTACTCGCCTGTCACCTCTAATCATCTCCTCCACCCACTGCATAGATGGATGCTTCTGTTGCAATCTCAACAGGACGACTAGATCAGATTTCATCAACAATTTTAGAGAGTCCTTGAAAAAATGTTTCTACCCAGCTATGCACCGCTTTACAGGACAAACATTTGTCAGCATAAACAGGAAGCAATTCCTTATGAATGTCCTTTGCAGACAGTCCTTTTGTCCTCAACAAAAAATGCAAAACAGCACGTTGCTCTTTGGTTGTACACTCCGTAAGTAAAGTCACCATTTTGTTTATGCGCTGCGTATGCACATGAGACATCTAGCGCCACCTGATGAACGGGAATATAAAGTTTGATGTTGCTGTCACCTAATGACACCTGTAGAAAACACCAACTAATTTACCTGCCATCCCACAGAACTGTGTGACTTACGTATTGACTCGCCCTCGTATGATTGAGCTACCATATGATAGTAGACAGTACAACCTGCTTTCTGTTAGCACCGAATGTTGAGTTTTAGTCAGATATGACTGACCTACTATATAATAGTAGACAGTACTACCTCCTTCTGTTAGCGCCGAATGTCAGCCGGTGCTCATCAAACCCGATAGCCCATATTATGTCAATGGCTTTGGGCGGAGGAGTGCAACTGGGAGGGTATAACCCTTACCCTAGTGCAAGGAAATGCAACCGAAAGACAATCTCATGGCAGGGCAGACCAGGCCATAAGCCTTGGTCAGCAACTGGTCTAGGATCGAAGCTGCGACAGGCGGACAGTTAGAGCATTGCTTTACTGATCTGGCAGCTCCCGCAGCTTGTCTTGTTCCAAATGTATTGTGTTAGCTTTCCTCTGGAGTAAACTAGGCAGGCCGAGAGAGAACTGGACGTTGACAATGCGTTATTTGTTTCATTTCCCGTAACTTCCACAATTTTAGTGCCTGGTAAATGAAAACTTACACCGGAAAAAGATATGCCTTTTGAACTATATCTGACAAGAAGTGTGGAGTAAGCGTGTTTTGGGAAAAATAGCTTGTGAAACTGGTTTGTTTTTATTATTTTAGAAATGATAATGCCCTCTGGTTCATGACCTCGTTGACTTACACCAGATTATGGTTTGAAACAGTTTTGGATTATATTTATTCTGATTTACAGGATTTTGTGAAAGATTCTAAAACTGATAGCACATGCAGTAATATGGTTATTCAGTTAAAATTATTTAGCAGGTGGACATTATGGAAAACAAACCTAACAGTGAAAATTTTAATTGTCTTAAGTAGCAGTTCTTGTGATACTGGAGAAGAAAAGTGGTGTATTTATCATTATTCAGTAAATTTAACTGGATTATCATCAAAGATTTAGAAGCAGTGCTTTGGTAAGTGGAAATTTTTAATAATTGTCACTCCTGTTTTCAAAATTTGTTTAAGAAAATCTAAATCTAACATTATTATTGCTACAATAATAGCTATAATGATGTGTTCCTTGTGCAATCTCCTTTAATCTTATATATAAAAGGCAATGTCTGTATGTATGTATGTATGTCCTTTATGCGTTCGCGAACGGTCCATCCGATTGAGATGAAATTTTCTACACGTCTTCTTCTCATTCCAGTGCTGCCAACTGTCATATTTTTTTAAGTGTAAAAACATATTTAATAAATATTATTAAATTTTTTAATTTACATTATAATGTATATACAGCGAGGGGACATAACTTCTAATAGCATTGCTATATATGTAAAATTGTTGCATATTTCTCAAATAGGTGGACCTTTTCGCTACAGTTATCTACAGGCATATGCGTTATAATCCTCCTTCTCTCCCTCCTCCCCCTCCCTGCTCCTCCTCCACGCTTCTCCCTACTCCTCCTCCTCCCTCTTCCCACCTCCTCCTCCTTCCTCCTCCCTCTACCTCCTCCTCCTCATCCCTTCACCTCCATCCTTCCTCCTCCTCCCCCATCCTCCCTCCTCCTCCACCTCCCTCTTCCTCCTATTTCTTCTTCAGATGCTGCTGCTGCCGCTCCATTTACCCAAGTTAATTGTTGGGGGAAGATGTAAAGATCTTTCAAGTGCTCTTTCTAATGCTTTTTGTAAGTTGGTCTTCGTTTATCTAAGGTTGTTCTAACTGCAACCAATAAATTATTAGACAGACAGACAGACAGACAGACAGACAGACAGACAGACAGTCGGGAACGGGAGCTTATATGACTACTTATATGAATTAAATGAGATGCTCCCCACCAGGGTTTGGGCGAAGTCGGGTCGGGTCAGACAGACAGACAGACAGACACAAGACAGATAGATAGTCGGGAACGGGAGCTTATATGACTACTTATATGAATTAAATTAGATGCTCCCCACCAGGGGCTGGGCGAAGCCAGGCCGGATCAGCTAGTTTGATATATAATACAATATAGTTGATACCATTTTAACCATTTTTATATCATTACTGTGACACACCTCTACTTCCCATTTTCTGCTATCAATTTCTGTTTGGTCCAAACCCACTTTTTATTTGGCAGTAATGAATCAGTTAAAGTAAAGAAATGTTTTGAAAATGTTGAACTTACTCTAACAACCAACAACAAAGCTACTGTATCTCATATATATATATATATATCCATCCATCCATCATGTGCCATGCCGATAAGCGTGGGCGGTCATGTTTTGCCATCTCACTCGATCACCAGAGTCGTGGATCAGCTCCGTGTTCCTGTCTCGACCATGCCATGTGGCCAAGCCATCCAAGTATTTGCTTCTAGGTCTTCCTCTTGGTCTGTTCCCTTCGATCTTGCCAGTTGTCACCAAGTTTTCCAATCCATTTCTTCTCATAACATGCCCAAAAAATTTTGACTGTCTGCGTCTAATGTCTCTAATCAGTTTACGATCTTCATTTGTTTTCTTGAAGGACCTGTTCATTGGTCTTTCTGGCTGTCCATGGTATTCTTTGCATTTGCATATATATATATATATATATATATATATATATATATATATATATATATATATATATATATATATATATATATATATATATATATATATATATATATAAAATATATATATATATATATATATATATATATATATATATATATATATATATATATATATATATATATATATATATATATATATATATATATTAGCTATTCCATTTTCTAACGCAATTAGATCTGAAACCGAAAATACTATTCCGCACCTGTGCAGAAGGATCCATTGGTTCCCCAAAAATGGCTATGAAACGACCGTGCATACTTCCGACATCGTGTATTAATTCAAATATCACATGACAATAACAAATTTCATCTTAGTTTCTGCAGAATAAGTCAGTCTAACATTCTGTGCATAGCAATTAGTTAAAATTATCCTGTCTTTGATATAAATTCAATTATTTGGCATACAGTAATTAATTTTATTTTTAAAGGTTAATTAATTAATATAAACATGTTTTTAGATGGATTTTTGAATTCTGCTTCCATTTTTACATATACTCGGAGGGTTCATTACTGATCTCATTAGAATCTGTGGTAGAAAAAAATATTTCTGAGAAGATGTTTCATCTTTGTGAATGGAAGTCTAAAATGATGGTGGCGCGCATATCGAACGGACTAAGTTGTGAATACTTTTTACACTCAAAACGTACAATTTGATCTACTAAAGTTAAAGAGAATACAAGTTTAAAGATTATTAATAATTTAACTGTACTCTTTTACTTTTTTTTATCATTTAACATGACAGAACATCACTATGACCCGTTTGAGACAATCTCACCCGTCTATGACAGGCAGTACAATTTATTTTAGAATTAACTGTAAATAAGACAACACTGTTGTTCGTCAATGGTAGTGTCTGTTAGAGACATTTTTTCTACATGGACCCCATCATACTCAGAAAATGAATTGCTATGGTGACATAATGCCTTATCAATCATTTTTTAAGACTAAATTTTTAAATGTTAATGTTGCATTCCAGATGGGTGTATCAGACGTGGGACATCTTGCTTATGATCAAGAGGTTTTCCAGAACGTTGTTATGGTAGCGAGGTTCTGCAAAGGACATGCTACTGGATGAATGAATGAATGAACAATGTTGCATTGCTTTGATCATGTTTTTAAAATTAGGTATTTACTAACAAGTACCAGCACAGTTAAATAGGCCTTGAAAAACCAAATCCAATGGTACTTCAATTAAGCCTGTATGTAAATTCTAAGCGGAGATATTGTGTGTTGTGATCTTGAACAAAGAAATACTCAGGAACCCGCTCACTGAGCTTCTTAATATTATACCTATAACTTTTTGTTATTATACGAACATCTTAGCAACCATTTATCACTGCAATCAGAACAGCGAATCACAACTGCTCATGTCATCTATAATTAGTAATTAATGAATAATAATTGGCAGCCATTTTTAATTGCTAATTGGGTCATAGCACATCCTATCGAAAAAGGAAAGTGGCTGCTGCAATCTTGCAAGATTTGTAAGCTAACATTAATAATACACAGGGTAATCAATGAAATTGTAATTAATTAGCGTCCATTTATAATTGTTAATTATATCGTGACACATCATATCTAAAAATAGATGACATGAATAGTTAGGGCTAGCCGTGCTGATCACAATGATATCTGGTTGCTAAGATGTTCGTTTAAACACAAAAAAGTTATAGTAGTACGAAGCCAACATTTGATCATTTCAGCTGTCACTCTGACTGGAACACAAAGAAAAGCTGCTCAGTGAGTGAACCCTGAATAATTCTTTATTCAAGATACGGACACTCAAATGTGATTATTTCCGCTTAGAATTGACATACCCATACAGGCATCACTGGGGTACCCTTGGAGTTGGTTTTTCAAGGCTATCTGTGATGGTCTCGTAAGTAAATAGCCAATATGAAAAACATTATCAATATACGTATATAATAATAAAATCACTTTTCTTTTAATGATATAGAGCAGTGGTTCTCAACCTTTTTTGGCCCATGCCCCCCCCCCTTACCATATGTTCAGAATGTCATCCACCCCCCCCCCCCCCCCCCTTTCGAATTTCCTCCCTATAAATATGAAAGCTAAATTTATTAACACATACTAGAACAAGTCTAGACATCTACACCATACGTGATTTGCGGGTCTACTTACCTTATAAAATGAATTTCATTGGGGCAAGAAGTACAGAACCGTAAAATTTAGAGGGAAAAACAATATCAAGTAACTGGTTCTTGTATTAAAGCGATCTTGAAATAATCTTAATTCCCTCCCTGGGGGGGGGGGGGGGGGGGGGGGGGGGGGGGGGGAAATTCCCCACCGGTTGAGAACCACTGATATAGAGAATAGAGATCACAAATTATGCCAGGGAGTGTAGAAGACTAAGTAAGTACTCAATGTGTCAGAGTTATCGAACTTTCCCGGGTGGGGCGGGTAAGGTATTTCTTAATTTCGCGAACTTTTAGTTGTGCGGAACAATTTCACTTCCGGGTTTGACATGTCCATCTAAAAATCAATTAAACGAAAGCAGTGTGGTACGATGAAAGGGGAAGTTATTCTCATATATTCAGTATTGGCCCTTCTCCTAGGCGCCAACTTATTGAGCCAAAAAAAACGATTTCTCTGGAGTTTATTTGGTTCTTTTCACGAATAGTAAGGTAATTTGTCTTATAACTCCTGTATGTGAAAGAATCCTTAATCTTTTCTTGCATTTTTGAATCCCCCATTCAATTTTACATAAATATGAAGAGTGTCAACATTGCAGGTGTTTGCAGACGTTCAGGACAAAATATTTAGTGACATGGCCACAGCCGTCGTCATACTCAAAATTGAAGATTGTGGCGCCCATACAAAATAAACTATAGCGGACCTGTATTTATTTATAAATTGAACTGGTAATTTAAGTACTAAAATTAAACAGAATACAAGTGTCATGTGTAGCAGTAATGTATCTGTGTACTTGCATAATATTTCAGATTTACATGACTGAAAATAATTTTGAAAGCCAGTTTTCAGACCCGTCTGTAAACTTATAAGTAGTGTAACTGTAAGTAAGGAGTACTTTTTTTCTAAGCTGCGCTGCAGCACTTAATTATTTAAATTTAAATACAGTACTGTAAAATAAGTTATATGTTTTAAATAAGTTACTATCTAATTATTAATTGCTCACTATTAGATACAGAACAGTGTAATTGTAGAGCAGAAGTAGAAATCAATTTTTAGTCAATATTTAATTATTTAATATTTAATTATTAAATATCTTAATAATTAATTAACTGCTGCTTAATTTGTGCAGCAGTTACAAACTTACTTACATTAATGCATGATATTTAATCAACAAAAGAAAGCTGTCGCAATGCAGTTAGGACATTAAGACAATAATATGATAGTTGATTGTCGTGCTGTACCTGATGTGCTGAGAGAAGTGAGGAGTCTCGTTCATGCCAACGAACCAGACAAGCTAATACAGGAAAGTACTCTTACTAATAGTTTACATATATTTAAAAAATTAGTTGTGAAACATAAAAAGCAATTAACCAAAGAATGGCCATCACTTGTGACACTCTTTCATGAACCATTTCCTGTGACATTCAAGATTCTGCCTATCACACCTACTTTGCCACAGCCTGTGTTAATTTGATAAAACAATTCAGGTGCACACCTTCCTGTGGTGAGTTTCTATATAGTTGTTAAAATATGAATAAATTTAGTGGAATTGTGACCAATCAATCAGGTGCCGTCTCCAAAATGAAGGTTGGCTGCAATGGATCTCTGTCAGCGTCTTACATAGACCCAGGTATTCAAATCCTTCATACGTACTCAATAAAACATCGGCCGTACGTATGTTCTATACATTTTAATTCAGGAGAACCTGACCATTGTCATGATTACACAAAAGGCGGTGAAATCACTCTATATACAATGCCGCCTAACAAACACTTATCGCACTCAGCCAATTGCACAAGCCCTACACACAATTGCTCGCGATCTTCAACTAGCACTCTCGCAAAGCTATACACTCGCTCCAGAACAAACAACGATCCTTCCTCTCGAACATGAGTCCCGTCTGGCGTTTTCAAACTGGTCAGTTCATTTCGTGGTACTAGGCCACTGGTCTGTCTCAACCGTCACGTAATGCGTTAGTCCGCCCGTGTTGTGTTGGGTCGTTTGGTGTAGTGCTGTCTGGTCAGTTCAGGACAGCACCCCGTGAACTTATGTCCCTTATGCTGGCTAGGTCTTGTCCTGTCGGTGTCCTATTAGTGACATCTCTGTGTCCCCACTGCGGTCCTGTCTCTAATATCTCTGCCGTCCTACAGATGTCCCGTCTTATGACATCCCTGTGCCCTTACCCATGTCCTGTCTATTGTTATCTCTACAGTCCTTGACTCTATTCTGTCCCTTGTCCTCTCTATGTCCTGTCTTGATTCCCCCAACACTCTGTGATCAATCAATCAGGTGCCATCTCCACAATGAAGGTTGGCTGCAATGGATCTCCAACACCGTCTGTCTCTCACCCTGACTGTACATCCTCTTGATGTTATCTTCCCACTTGTATCGTCTACCTCTTGCTTGCTTGCCCTCCAGTATGGTTTTTATAAGTGTCATGTCTTTTAATGTGGCCGAAATATTTCACTTGCCTCTTTTTTTTTCTTTTTGTACTGCGACAAAGATGAAAATATCAAAAATATAAAAATACACAGAGTAATGAAGCTTACAGAAAAGAATAACGAAAAATACAGGATGTTTTGACTAGCTTCATCAGCGAACAAATACCTACACAAAATACAATAAATAATCACGGAGAAGACCCTCCAGTGACTACATTGTTAATTAGGTCATGGCACATCCTATCGAATAATAGAAAATACGTCAAGTTAGGCCTCGCCGCCCCGGACGCAATGATATATGGCACAACGTTGTCCGTTTAAAAATAAACAAGCCACGGTAATAGAAGGCAAATAATAAACAATTGGCGGCCATTTTAAATTGTTAATTAGGTCACTGCACATCCTATAGAAAAATAGAAAATACGTCAAGTTAGGCCTCGCCACCCCGGACGCAATGATATATGGCACAACGTTGTCCGTTTAAAAATAAACAAGCCACGGTAATAGAAGGCAACTAATAAACAATTGGCGGCCATTTTAAATTGTTAATTAGGTCACGGCACATCCTATCGAAAAATGGAAAATGCGTCAAGTTAGGCCTCGCTGCCCCGGACGTAATGATATCTGGCGCAACGTTGTCCATTTAAAAATAAACAAGCCATGGTAATAGAAGGCAAATAATAAACAATTGGCGGCCATTTTAAATTGTTAATTAGGTCACTGCACATCCTATAGAAAAATAGAAAATATGTCAAGTTAGGCCTCGCCACCCCGGACGCAATGATATATGGCACAACGTTGTCCGTTTAAAAATAAACAAGCCACGGTAATAGAAGGCAACTAATAAACAATTGGCGGCCATTTTAAATTGTTAATTAGGTCACGGCACATCCTATCGAAAAATGGAAAATGCGTCAAGTTAGGCCTCGCTGCCCCGGACGTAATGATATCTGGCGCAACGTTGTCCATTTAAAAATAAACAATCCACGGTAATAGAAGGCAAATAATAAACAATTGGTGGCCATTTTAAATTGTTAATTTGGTCACGGCACATCCTATTGAAAAATAAAAAATACGTCAAGTTAGGCCTCGCCGCCCCGGACGCAATGATATATGGCACAACGTCCGTTTAAACATAAACAAGCCACGGTAATAGAAGGCAACTAATAAACAATTGGTGGCCATTTTAAATTGTTAATTAGGTCACGGCACATCCTATCGAAAAATAAAAAATACGTTGTTAGGCCTTGCCACCCCGGACGCAATGATATATGGCACAACGTTGTCCGTTTAAAAATAAACAAGCCATGGTAATAGAAGGCAAATAATAAACAATTGGCTGCCATTTTAAATTGTTAATTAGGTCACGGCGCATCCTATAGAAAAATAAAACATACGTCAAGGTAGGCCTCGCCGCCCCGGACGCAATGATATATGGCACAACGTTGTCCGTTTACAAATAAACAAGCCAAGGTAATAGAAGGCAGAATTTCTCAGCTTCCAATTTTAGGGCCGTGATAAACTCTGACTTATTTCTTAGTTTATCATTGCACTTCCTGGTATTAAATTACGTCACCAGAAAATTCATAACTCCGCTTAGAATTAACGCACACTCTTCGTTGAGATACCGTTGGTCGTCTTGTCAAGCTCTATCTAACTGGCATGATTTCATAAGTAAAAACCCAATTTTTAAATATTGACCAAAATTGCTATAAAGTAGTAGTAGTAGTACTCATGTAATGTATTTGCTTCTACAGCACTGACGTAAATTTTATGTACAGTTTATAAAGTTCTATTTTAATTTATATTCCCAAATAAGTTTTTCATATCAAAGCCATCTTACGCAATCACGTCAATTGCCCACTGCGCCGCCAATAACAACTTAACTGTGCCGTAAACACAACAGACTTGAAACTAAGTAAGTAAATTAAATATTTAAAATATTTTTATTTAACGGACAAAACAAACTAATGACTCAGTGTCTATCTATAGATAATGGTACATAGTACAGCAGCAGAATGAACTGATTTGCTGTGATTGTTCAAACATTAAGAGATGCAGTAATTCACAGGTGAGAAAATACTTACATGATGATGATTGATAATGAGAGAACCAGGATCTAACAAGTTTAAACTTTGAGTTTCATCAGTTTCACTTCTGGCGGCTACTTCCGGGTATGAGTACCGCGCCGTACAGAAGTCGAGTAGTTAGTTAGTTAGTTAGTTAGTCGACAGATCATCCTCGTTGCACATCGAACCATTCAGTCCATAAGTGCTCGGATCCCCTCCTCAGCAAATCCCGCAGCGTGTAGCGGCTAACGACGCCAGTTCTGTGTTGGTTTATCAATCTTCTTTGGCTTCCTGCGTAGTGTTCTTGTTTGGCCACCCCTCTTTTAATTTGCTGCTCCCGCAGTCTGGCCATTGTTGTAGATTCCCAGTCACCACTTGGTTCTCGCAAAAGTCTCACTTCTCGTAGAGCATTCAGAATGTCAGCCTGGTCCATGGCGCGTCCGCCCTCCCCAGTAGCCTCACCTGCGAGCTTGTCAGCCCGCTCATTTCCTTGTACTCCCGCATGACCTGGCACGAAGATGAAACTAATCTTTGCCAGCCTAGACCGCTTCAGAGGCAGCAACCACTCTCTTCGGATCGACCCCTCCTCTATCCTCTTGATCATGTTCATTGAGTCGCTAAGGAAACAAGCCCCAGTGAATGTCTGTGTCTCGAGCCATGTTATTGCTTTACTTACTGCCATGACTTCCATGGTCAGGCTACTTGTGGTTTCAGTGAAAGCACCAGAGTCCTCCTTCACAATTCTCCCTCCGGCCCGAGCTGTAAAGGCCCATGAGCTTCTCACATGTCGGACGACCGACCCATCTGTGTAGATGACCGCGTCACCGTCTAGCGAATTCTCGAAAATCAACGCTTGTACTTCAGCCTCAACAGCAGCCGGATTTTCTTGTCTGCATTTTCTATCTAGTTGGATGCAAACTGAAAAGGATGTGCAGAAGTCTGTTGGCACTTGCACCCACTCCTCGCCAGGTTCTAAGTCCTCAAGTGAACACACCTGTTGAAGAATGTCTTCGGCTTGACCCATCCACGACCGTCCTCTTTTTAACCTGCTGCCCTTCACCGTCCTAATTTCACTATGCAGTGGATGTTGTGTGTTTGCGTTAATTCTGAGGTAGGCGCGTGCCCTGCAAACTTGTATTCTCTCTTCAATGGTTGGAAAATCAAGAAGGTAGCGCATCGCAGAAGTCGAGTAGATCAAGGAACAGCAGTTTACACATAAACAGAGAGACGCAGAGGTGTTTCCAAGGCACCAGGGCCGGGTTATATACTGGCCAAGATCTATTGACGCGTCCTCATCGAGCGTCCTGGGCAACAGGTCCCTTCGGGGTCCTGGCTAAAGTCAGTAGGATCGCCGATTCCTCCGAAGTCGGAGAGTGTCTGCCTGTACGGCGAGGAACCACCAGTCTGCACACCAATAAGCCAGACATGGGACAACGGATACTCACGCAAAACTCAGGTCCTGTATGACATCACACTGATGTTGGACAACAGGATGCCTTCATCCGACATACAGGACTTCGCGTTGGAGCTCAAGCCAACGAACACAAGCAAGCAAGCAAACATAAACAGCCATATAGTTGGGGGTAGTAGTGCAAGTCTTATAGGGTGGGTTGGGGTAGTAGGTGTGGCGAAACATGGCCACCAACGCTTATCAGCATGAAACATGTTGAATGAACGTCTTACAGTGTGTAGCTGACGGTAGCAGCGGATGTCTTACAGTACAGTATGCGAATGTAGCGAGGAGTGAAGTAGTAGTGCAAGCCTTACAGTGTGTAGCTGGGGTGGTAGTAGTTTGGTGAGGTCGACGGATCAACATCACAGCACACGGGTGTAACCCATAAGTGTTCTATTCTACTCCTAACTCAAGCTGAGTCCGGAGAATCTCAGCCATGTGTACGAACTCCGTAGCACCGGCGAGTATCCTGAAATACTTTGGGTAGATTTTTAACTCGAAATGTTGCCCGGGCAGCGCCATTAGGCTACTCTTTTCCGATTTCCAACTGCCAAGGGATTTTTTATGTGCGTAACATTACACACGGCTGCCAAGTCACATTTTCCAAGTCACATTTTCTGCCCCACATGGAATTATCAGGTTGTGCACTATAAGTGATGGGTCGTGTGTTTGTGTTTTTGTCGTTGTTTGTCGTCAGCTATCTGTGTTGTCATTGACAAAGCTTCTTAGAATCGAAACGTCTGTGTGTCGTACTGTATGCGTTCGTGTGTATTTTATCTTATTTTATTATTCATTTTTATATTTATTGAGTGCTTCTGATTTCGGATTTTTCACCTGTATTTCGCGACACGTGGATCTCCTTGTAAGGTATGTGCAACGTTTGTTAATGTTTAGTTCGTTTTTTCTCGCAGGAATTTAAAATACCTATTTGTTTCCATTTCATATTGTTATATCCTGCTGCAACCGCTGCTTTTTCTCTCTATTACACACGGGCGTCCAATCTCACTATCCAGAGGCCAGGGTAAATTTTTATTATCCAAGTGAACAAATCCCGAGGCTTGAACCCGGGACCTCAAGCACTCGAGGCGGACACCATACCTCGAGACCACTCAGTCCCTGGGGGTGGGGGTGGGAGCTGACACTATGTATAGTCTTACAGTGTGTAATCGTGGGTAGTAGTAAAGTCTTACTGTGTGTAGCTGGGGTAGTAGTATAGAAGTATGTTGTATGTTGTTTGTCCATCAAGAATGATGATAACCATTCATTTCATCCAGTGCGGTTGGGACGCAGAGGTGTTTCCAAGGCACCAAGGCCGGGTTATATAATGGCCAAGACCTATTGACGCGTCCTCGTCGAGCGTCCTGGGCAACAGGTTCCTTCGGGGTCCTGGCTAAAGTCAGTAGGATCGCCGATTCCTCCGAAGTCGGAGAGTGTCTGCCTGTACGGCGAGGAACCACCAGTCTGCACACCAATAAGCCAGACATGGGACAACGGATACTCACGCAAACCTCAGGTGCTGTATGACATCCCATTGATGTTGGACAACAGGATGCCTTCATCCGACATACAGGACTTCGCGTTGGAGCTCAAGCCAACGAACACAAGCAAGCAAGCAAGCATCCAGTGGGGTTGAAAGTATGGAGCCGTGAATTCTAAGATGGCTGATAAGGCCTATTTTGGCTCGAAATGTTCTTTGACAATGTGGACAAAGAATGCTTGAGGTTTCTGGAGGAGGATTTTCTGCTGTGGTTTTTCTGTACTGGGTTCACAGTCCACGAAATACAGTGTAAAACTGTGGGTAACAGTGCAAGAAATACATTGTAAAGCTGGGAGTGACAGTCCAAGAAATACAGTGTACAACAATTGGTAGCAATCCAACAACCTTCTAGATTATTATGGAAAGACGGAGTAAGCAGACGCTACACCAACCAGTCAGTACTGAATAGCTGCAGAATTTGGTCAGAATGGAATAGTATGGCGATGTAACGATGCTTGATTTTATGGGAAAAGTGTAAAAATAAAAAAAAATAAAAAAGTTTGTTGTTAGGTGTGTACACTAGTCGACAAATCATCCTCATTGCCCATCGAACCATTCAGTCCATAAGTGCTCGGATCTCCTCCTCAGCAAATCCCGCAGCGTGTAGCGGCTAACGACACCAGTTCTGTGTTGGTTTATCAGTCTTCTTTGGCTTCGTGCTTAGTGTTCTTGTTTGGCCACAACTCTTTTAATTTTCTGTTCTCGCAGTCTGACCATGGTTGTAGATTCGCAGTCATCACTTGGTTCTCACGCAAGTCTTACTTCTCGTAGACCATTAAGAATGTCAGCCTGGTCCATGGCGCGTCCGCCCTCCACATTAGCTTTACCTGCGATCTTGTCAGCCCGCTCATTTCCTTGTACTCCCGCATGCCCTGGCACGAAGATGAAAATAATCTTTGTCATCCGAGACCGCTCCAGAGACAGCAACCACTCTCTTCGGATCCACCCCATCTCTATCCTCTTCAGCATGCTCATTGAGTCGCTAAGGACACATGCCCTAGTGAATGTCTGTGTCTCGAGCCATGTTATTGCTTTACTTACTGCCATGACTTCCATAGTCAGGCTACTTGTGGTCCCAACAAAAGCACCAGAGTCCTCCTTCACAATTCTCCCTCCTGTCCCCGCCGTAAAGGCCCATGAGCTTCTCACAAGTCGGACGACCGACCCATCTGTGTAAATGACAGCATCGCCGCCTAATGAATTCTCGAAATCAACGCTTGTACTTCCACCTCTACGTCAGCCGGATTTTCTCTACACTATCTTTACACTATCTCTGTTTTACATATACCTCTTTTTATTTTCTATCGCTATATCCTGCTGCCGCCGTTACTTCTCATACCATCTAGCATCTCCGTAAAATAAAGATCCCTCACAGTTAGAAACTGTAAACAGTAGGCCATATAGATCATCGCCCTGCTAACATATTTTAAAATTCCGATACCTACCAACAAACGGAACACTTGCACCATGTGTGGATCCTGCTATACACACATTGGGATCCTCGTCGGTGTTACGGTTTTTGTGCGCTGGATCATCAGCCTAGGGTCTACCATAGGAGACTAGAGCACTTCCGGGGGCAGCCATGTGAGTGTGAGGCTTCAGAGACCTCCACCTAAATGCTCATGAGACTTAAATGTAACAGTAGTCGCAGGGTAGATGCTTCTGTTGTGGTGTGAAATGACATACCTTTGCAGTACCCAGGTAACGGCATAATGAGGCTGGCTATCCGTTGCCCTTCCTCACTGACACTTATTCCCAGACAAAACTGAACATTATCCGCTACCACCATGGGTTAGACTGAGTCAAGAGCCGATATCAAAGCACTTAAAACATTCCCATACGTGCTTCATTCTTATCCACAACAGACAGTGAAGAGTCCCGATGCAAATGGTACTAGTAACTGTCTGGTTAAGTGTCCTGCCATGCCTTTCCTTGGAGTCAGGGCCAGTAAGTGTCCTGCCATGCCTTTCCTTGGAGTCAGGGCCAGTAAGTGTCCTGCCATGCCTTTCCTTGGAGTCAGGGCCAGTAAGTGTCCTGCCATGCCTGTCCTTGGAGTCAGGGCCAGTAAGTGTCCTGCCATGCCTGTCCTTGGAGTCAGGGCCAGTAAGTGTCCTGCCATGCCTGTCCTTGGAGTCAGGGCCAGTAAGTGTCCTGCCATGCCTTTCCTTGGAGTCAGGGCCAGTAAGTGTCCTGCCATGCCTTTCCTTGGAGTCAGGGCCAGTAAGTGTCCTGCCATGCCTTTCCTTGGAGTCAGGGTCAGTAAGTGTCCCGCCATGCCTTTCCTTGGAGTCAGGGCCAGTAAGTGTCCCGCCATGCCTTTCCTTGGAGTCAGGGCCAGTAAGTGTCCCGCCATGCCTTTCCTTGGAGTCAGGGCCAGTAAGTGTCCCGCCATGCCTTTCCTTGGAGTCAGGGCCAGTAAGTGTCCCGCCATGCCTTTCCTTGGAGTCAGGGCCAGTAAGTGTCCTGCCATGCCTTTCCTTGGAGTCAGGGCCAGTAAGTGTCCTGCCATGCCTTTCCTTGGAGTCAGGGCCAGTAAGTGTCCTGCCATGCCTTTCCTTGGAGTCAGGGCCAGTAAGTGTCCTGCCATGCCTTTCCTTGGAGTCAGGGCCAGTAAGTGTCCTGCCTTGCCTGTCCTTGGAGTCAGGGCCAGTAAGTGTCCTGCCATGCCTTTCCTTGGAGTCAGGGCCAGTAAGTGTCCTGCCATGCCTTTCCTTGGAGTCAGGGCCAGTAAGTGTCCCGCCATGCCTTTCCTTGGAGTCAGGGCCAGTAAGTGTCCCGCCATGCCTTTCCTTGGAGTCAGGGCCAGTAAGTGTCCTGCCTTGCCTGTCCTTGGAGTCAGGGCCAGTAAGTGTCCTGCCTTGCCTGTCCTTGGAGTCAGGGCCAGTAAATGTCCCGCCATGCCTTTCCTTGGAGTCAGGGCCAGTAAGTGTCCTGCCTTGCCTGTCCTTGGAGTCAGGGCCAGTAAGTGTCCTGCCTTGCCTTTCCTTGGAGTCAGGGCCAGTAAGTGTCCTGCCTTGCCTTTTCTTGGAGTCAGGGCCAGTAAGTGTCCTGCCTTGCCTTTCCTTGGAGTCAGGGCCAGTAAGTGTCCTGCCTTGCCTTTCCTTGGAGTCAGGGTCAGTAAGTGTCCTGCCATGCCTTTCCTTGGAGTCAGGGTCAGTAAGTGTCCTGCCATGCCTTTCCTT
Source organism: Cepaea nemoralis (assembly GCA_014155875.1). NCBI lineage: Eukaryota > Metazoa > Mollusca > Gastropoda > Stylommatophora > Helicidae > Cepaea > Cepaea nemoralis. The sequence continues at coordinate 8,360 of JACEFZ010010378.1, read as the reverse complement.
GGAGTCAGGGCCAGTAAGTGTCCCGCCATGCCTTTCCTTGGAGTCAGGGCCAGTAAGTGTCCCGCCATGCCTTTCCTTGGAGTCAGGGCCAGTAAGTGTCCCGCCATGCCTTTCCTTGGAGTCAGGGCCAGTAAGTGTCCCGCCATGCCTTTCCTTGGAGTCAGGGCCAGTAAGTGTCCCGCCATGCCTTTCCTTGGAGTCAGGGCCAGTAAGTGTCCCGCCATGCCTTTCCTTGGAGTCAGGGCCAGTAAGTGTCCCGCCATGCCTTTCCTTGGAGTCAGGGCCAGTAAGTGTCCCGCCATGCCTTTCCTTGGAGTCAGGGCCAGTAAGTGTCCCGCCATGCCTTTCCTTGGAGTCAGGGCCAGTAAGTGTCCCGCCATGCCTTTCCTTGGAGTCAGGGCCAGTAAGTGTCCCACCATGCCTTTCCTTGGAGACAGGGCCAAATCCTCTGGCTACTCCCTACAGCACATTATCTCCAGTCTATGATGATCTATCTGTTCTTCTGCTACTTACACACGATGCCAAATGTCCCTACTGTCATAGAATGCCGCGAGTTTCACCAGACTTCCTCTCATACCATAATAAAATATTCAATAAGAGATGGATAAGAAAGTAGAGGAATAACGGCTAAATCACGCTTCTCAGCGTCTATCGAGCTATGGTGCATGATTACGCAAGGAGACGCCGACACTTAGAGCGATCACGGGCTTATCGCACAATTAACACGTTTGACGTTCCCCAAACCCAAAGACAGGACGGCAATGCGTAAATTCGCATATAACGTCGCGGATATAGTAGACGGAATGGGGCCGATGGGCGGATCAAATGTATTAAAATCAGACTGAATCGAGATGCAAGGTGAAAACTCCCTGCGTGATAAAAATCCCTGGGCTACCACCTCAAGGTCATTCGCGACTATGAAGAACCTTGTTACGGTCAACGGTGTGAAAGGAAAGACACTACATCTGGGTCATGAAAAAGACATGGCTAACACCCGTCGCCAGATCAGATAAGAATCAAAGTTATCCAATAGATAACAGTAATTCAGATCACGTGTAAGTAGACTGTGCTTTGAAATTCTCAAATCAGATGTGCCTAGTTTTGGATCAGCTCTCAAAAAGACCGCCAGGTTATAAATCCAGAAAAAGAGAAAAGACCAAGTAGCGTCAGGACTGGACACTAGTCCAGAAAACCGACGGCTGATCCTACTGGATCATAGATGTTTTCACTGGACCTTAGTGAAATCCTGTTGGAATTGAAGCACCATCTCACCTACATTCCCAACGCCATACCACAGAAACAGACAGTCTACAAGAAGTTATGTGCAGGTTTCATTTATTTACCTACAATATGTGAATGTTGTAACTGTCGTAGCACAGTCCTTATCATCATCATCCGACAAACCATCAGTTTTTCATAGTCATGGTAATAAAACGATGTAGTTTGTTTTAACTCAGAGTTCAATCGTTATACATTTTTTCATTTTTTGAACTCAAGATAAGTCCATTCCTCCTTAATTGAATCTCTGCAGCCCTCTTCCAACGGAAAGTAGTTTTTAGATGTGGCAGTTGGACTTCTGAACCAACAACAATATAACCTTTATCTCCGCTGCTTTTCAACGCCTGCACTGTCAGAATCACAGGTGGGCAGATCACAGGACGGAGGAGGAGATTGTCGTATTACGACGATTGATTGATTGATTGATTGATTGATGTGTTAGTGTATCGTCAGAGCAAGGATAGAAATCAGGTTGCTGTGGAACTACAAACAGAATCCAATCGCATAGGCACTTGATGTGGTGAAGCTGGTGTAATGGTCAACCCAACGAAGTCATGCGTATTATACTTGGGTGTATGCGTTACCGTCTCTGTTATCAGTTATCAGTTATCAGTTATCAGTTGGGGTATCTTCGTTGCACTCCGGACATGTCCATAGGTGCTCAGATCCTCCCCCCAGCATATGCATCAGCGTCCGGTGGCTAATAGTGCCAGTTCTGTGTTGGTTGACGAGGCGCTTTGTTTTCCCGATGTACCTCTCGCGTCTGGCTGTGCCGATTCTTACTCCCAGGTCTTTCATCCTGGAAAGCGATGTGGAATCACTGGCGTCAAAATCCTCTGTTCTCGCCATATCTTTAAGGGCGTTAATGACATCGGCACGATCCATGGGCTGGCCATCTACAGGGGGTGCAGAGCCAGCCAATTTATCAGCTCGTTCATTTCCCTCGACTCCCGCATGTCCCGGGACGAAGATGAAGGTGACTTTGCGGACAACAGACTTCCGCAGCGACTCAGTCCACTGTCTACGTACAGATCCAGCTTCGACCTTCTGAATCATGCTCATTGAATCACTTAGTACACACACGTTGGTATAATGCTGTGATTCCAGCCATATGAAAGCCTGTGTAACTGCCATCACCTCCATCGTCATGCTGCTCGTGGTCATAGAGTGGGCACCACTGGATTCTTGAACGGTTCGGCCCGCTGAACGGGCTGTAAATGCCCACGCACTTCTCTGCTGCTTTACAACAGATCCATCTGTATAGATGAGCACTTCGGGGCTATCTGAGTGATCATAGATGAGCGCGTTAACCTCTGCATTGACAGCGGCAGGGTTCTGCTCTCTGCACCGTCTGTCGAGTGTGATAATGCAGGAGAAGGTACACTTAAAAGCTGGAGGCACCGGCACCCATTCCTTGCCGGGGTTGATACTGGTAAGACTGCAGACCTGTCCGACGACATCTTCCGCCCGACCCATCCATGATTTGCCCCTCTTTAGCCTGTCACCCTTTTCTCTGAATACAGCGTCATGCAGAGGGTGCTGCTCATCTGCACTTATTTTTAAGTATGCACGAGCTCTCCAGATCTTGATCCTGTGTTCCATTGTCGGGAAGTCAAGGAGGTATCTCATTGCTACACAGCTGGTGTCTCTCGTGCAGCCCAAAATGATGCGCATGGCTTCGTTTTGTACCTTTTCAAGTCTTCCAATCTGTGTAGGGCTGACAGTGAGGATGGCCAGGGCATACTCGATGCGTGAAAGCACAAGTCCTTGGAACAGAAGTAATAGCAGTCTTTGCTCGATATTGGCAGTCGCCATGACTCTCATTGCTGCCAAACCTTTTCGAGCCTTCGTTATGACATAGTCGACATGATCTTTGAAGGACAGGCTACGATCAAGCCTCACGCCAAGATATGTCATTGACTGGGTTCTACTCAGAATGCTCCCATCCATTCTTACTGCCGGCAGGTCTGTTTTCACAATATGGTTGTTTAGTGAGAACCATGTAACCGTTGCCTTTGCAGGGTTGACAAGGGCATCGGCATCAGCACACCATGAGGAAATTCGATCTAGTTCGCCCTGCATATAGTTGGCAACCGCCTGTCTATCTCGACCCTGTCGATACACGAGGATGTCGTCAACGAATGATAGAGTCCTACCCCTCCCATCCAACTGTTGTTCAGTGATCGGCACCGTATACACGTTGAATAGTACTGGTGACAGTGGTGAGCCCTGTGGCAATCCTGGACATATCGTTATCGGCTCAGAAGACCAACTCCCGCATCTTAGCACCACCTTCCTTTGGAGTAGAACTGCAGCTATCCATCGTACAAGGTGAGGGTGCACTTTCAGTCTGAGGAGGGTTTGCATCAAGTGCTCGAAAGATACTCTGTTATATGCGTCCTCTAAGTCTATGGCGGCCGCACATGTCTCTTCTCTGACCTGAAATCCTTCGTAAACATCTTGAGCAAAGACCGCCACATTCAGCCATGACTCTTTGTTGCGTCTGTATCCTCCAAGTGTGGGCGGGAAGCAGCCGAGCTGTTCCAAGTCCCAAGCAAGTCTGTGTGCTACAATTTTCTCCAGTAGCTTGCCAACAGTATTCTGCATCGTAATGATTCTGTAGCCGCTTATCTTGGAGTGGTCTTTGTTCGGTTTTGGCAGCGGCAGCAAGTAGCTGTGTAGCCATTCTTCTTTGACCTGACCCCTTTGGATACTGGTGTTGAATTCTCTGGCCAGTTCTTCCATGTCATCATCTGATATCACCATTAGGTCACCATATCGGATGCCGTCTGGGCCTGGGGCGGTGTTAGGTGATTTCTTGAGCATTGCACGCAATATGTCAACTGTGATTGTCCATTCTTCGTCTGTCCCGACCCCCTCGCACAACTGAGAGAGTGTTGTTGTGGTCCTATGTCTGGCGGGCTCGTCTTTCTGGTCAGTCTGTTCTATGTAGCGTGCAAGAAGGGCCTTACCTTTATCCGCATCCGACTTTTTCCATGCGAGGTCTGTGCCTTGAAAGTCTGGTATACCCCTACGTTGTGCAGCACCGTTCATGCTCTTGTGGAGGCGCCAGAATGTCGTAAGAGATTGCTCGGAGCACACCTTCCTGCATAACTCGTCCCATTTGTCGGCCTTGGCCTGTTTGGCGCAGGATTTGAATAAAGTCGTCGTCCTAACGACCTCAGTCTTCAGGTTCGCCAACTCAACCTGTGGCATGTTAGCCTTTCTGGCCTTTTGCCAGTCTTTGACAGCCTGCCTCTTTCCCAGCCACACCTTCTCGACCTCTCCATTCCACCATGGTGGCTGCAGCCATCTTTCTTGTCTCCTACGGGAGGAAGTTAGTTTCCTTCTTCTGATCTTGCTTATGGCGTCTTGACCAGTGGTGTCGTACGGGAAGGCATTGGTCTTGTTTCTTTGACTCATGGCCCCGTCTTTCTTGATCAGGATGACACAAGGGTAGTGGTCACTATCGTGGTATCCCAGTGTGCCCCACCGGCACCTTGGTGCGATGGTGGGCGACACCAGAGCCAAGTCAATGATGCTGTCAGAGTCGCCTGGTCGAGTGGCCATTCTAGTGACCTTCCCATCATTCAGACAGATTAGGGCAGCAGATGCCAGGGCGTCCTCCAAATCTTCTCCCTGTCTATTGGTGATGCAATTCCCCCATTGACTGCCTCTGGCATTGAAGTCCCCGCAGTAGATGATATGCCTTTCATCCATATCGAACAAACTCTGCCATTGTCGCACGTCGACCTTCCCATTTCGCGCATAGACGTTAACGATTACAAGCTGCACTGGTGTCATTATTCTTAATGCCTGCACTTGCAGGGCATCGCTGTTCCAGGCGGACATATCGATCTCAGACACTAGTATGTTGTCGCGGACCAGAATGGCCTGTCCGAGGTGCCGCCTGTTAAAGAAACCCTGAAATCCCGCAACTTTGACTGTTCCGTCGGTGAGCTGTGTTTCTTGCAAGACTACAATATCGTTTCCGTAGAGTAGTTTTTCAAGAATGGGTCGGCGTTGACTAAATGATGCACAGTTCCAGTACAGTACTAGAACATTTCCGATACCCAATCTGTCACATTTTAAGCGCCTTCTGCGCGCGCCCGCCCTCTTACCACGTTGTGTCCTAGCTGGTCGTCTGGCCGTCATGTTAGGCTTAACTATCGCCACCGGGCGCCGATGATACGCCGAAAGAAGACCGGACGCGCGTGCACGAACTCCGTTGCACGGTCCGAACTCCATTTCACCACGAAAAAAGCACTTAATCCATACACATTTCAGAAAAAACACGTTCCATTTTACGGGACGAAGAAATGTCCCGCCATCTTGCTTCAAGGGAACTTTTACCGTCTCTATTTTCCAACAATGGCGGACAGAATACAAATTTGCCGAGCACGTGCCTACCTCAGAGTCAACACAAACATACAACACGCAATGCATAGTGAAATTAAGAAGGTAAAGGGAAGCAGGTTAGAAAGAGCAGAGTCAAGCTGAAGACATTCTTCAACAAGTGTGTTCACATTAGTACTTAGAACCTGGCGAGGAGTGGGTACAAGTGCCAACAGAGTTATGTACGTCCTTTTCAGTTTGCATCCATTTAGACAGAAAATGCTTTGGAAGCGGAATTACAGCCTTTGATCTTCGAGAGTTTGTTAGAGGATGATGTTGTCATTTATACAGATGTCGCGTTCGACGCGTGAGAAGTTCATGGGCTTTTACGGCTTAGGCTAGAGGGAGAATTGTGAAGGAAGATTCTGGTGCCTTTGCCTTGACCACAAGTAGTCTGACTATGGAAGTCATGGCAGTGAATAAAGCAATAAGATGGCTCGAGACACATATCTTCACTCGGGCATGATTCCTTAGTGTCCCAATGAGTATGCTAAGAAAGATAGGGATGGACTGGGTCTGAAGACAGTGATTGGTGTCTCTGGGGCGGTCAAGGCTGGCAAAGATTAATTTCACTTTCGTGTCAGGCCCTGCGGGTGTACACAAACATCAGCAGGCTGACAGGCTTGAAGGTAAGACTACTATGGAGGCGGACGATCCATGGACCAGAATGATATACCGAATGCTCTACGAGAAGTAAGACATGTGCGAGAACCAAGTGATGACTGTGAATCTACAACTATGGTCAGACTGCGAGAACGGCAAGTTAAAAGAGCTGTGGCCAAACAAGAACACTACGCAGGAAGCCAACGACAATTAATAAACCAACACATAACTGGTGTCGTTAGCAGCTACACGCTGCCGGATTTACTAAGGAGGGGATCCGAGCAGTTATGGGCTGAATGGTTCGATGTGCAATGAGGATGATCTGTCGACTAACTAACCACCAGGGAGTCACGGTAGAGTAGTTCCTAAACTCTCGTCTGCCGGACTGGTTGTCATGAGTTCGATCCCCGTCGGGACAGATTCGGATTTGTTGTTGTTGTTTTTTCTGGCCTAGGCCTACCATACTAAAGTGGGTATCAAGAAATGTCCAGGGGAGTAAAGACAGCGGGTGTAATACTGACCATATCACCCATAGAGTGCCGAGGGTCTGTACAAATATGGGTCTTGCACAGTATATGGGAGTAAAGTCAGCGGGTGTAATACTGACATTCACCCGTAGAGTGCCGAGGGTCTGTACAAATATGGGTCTGGCACAGTATATGGGAGTAAAGACAGCGGGTGTAATACTGACCATACACCCGTAGAGTGCCGAGGGTCTGTATAAATATGGGTCTGGCACAGTATATGGGAGTAAAGTCAGCAGGTGTAATACTGACCATACACCCGTAGAGTGCCGAGGGTCTGTATAAGTATGGGTCTGGCACAGTATATGGGAGTAAAGACAGCGGGTGTAATACTGACAATTCACCCGTAGAGTGCCGAGGGTCTGTATAAATATGGGTCTGGCACAGTATATGGGAGTAAAGTCAGCAGGTGTAATACTGACCATTGACCCATAGAGTGCCGAGGGTCTGTACAAATATGGGTCTGGCACAGTATATGGGAGTAAAGTCAGCGGGTGTAATACTGACCATTCATCCATAGAGTGAACATTCACCCATAGAGTGACCATACACCCATAGAGTGACCATTCACCCATAGAGTACCAAGGGTCTGTACAAATATGGGTCTGGCATAGTATATGGGAGTAAAGCCAGCGGGTGTAATACCGACCATTCACCCATAGAGTACAGAGGGTCTGTACAAATATGGGTCTGACACAGTATATGGGAGTAAAGACAGCGGATGTAATACTGACCACTCACCCATAGAGTACCGAGGGTCTGTACAAATATGGGTCTGGCACAGTATATGGGAGTAAAGACAGCGGGTGTAAAACTGACCATTCACTCTTAGAGTGCCGCGTGTCTGTACAAATATGGGTCTGGCACCGTATGTCCGATGCGCTGTAAAGTGTGTGAAAGGCTTCTTGACTTACTTGCTTTACCGTAAACATAACCAGATGTTTAAAGTCAATAGTGAAGCCATTGCCGTGTTGCTACTAGTCATTATTATATTATTTCAATTCATGTTCGCAATGTCATGCCTGTTCACCAGGGTTGACTATTTGTAATGTATGCGTGTTGTGTGTTTGTTGTTGCTCCATAGGATTTTAACATACCTTGTTTTGTGTCATTTTACATTCTCATATCCTGCTGCAATCAAGATGTTTCTTATGCAATAGACCTGGGCTGGCTTTGCTTGCTAGTTAACTTCGTGGCCAACCAATCCGCTTATTGATATGCATGTCGAACCAATCAGCTTGTGCCAAATCATGGCCAACCAATCAGCTTATTAATATGCATGTCCGACCAAGTAGTTTTTGCCTATTCATGGCCAACCAATCAGCTTGCACCTATGCATGGCTAATAAGTCAGCTTGTGCATCTACTGGTAGTCTGTTCTATGATGCCAAAACAAGAACACTTTGACTTTCAAACAAAGGATGTATTTCTCAATGTTTTCTTAGTCCATTAGAGGACAAAGCTCCCGAGTCCAACACTGGTGAATCAGAATGTCTAGACAGCTTCCACGTGACTCTTGATGTGCACTCACCAAGCAGAAGGTTTTTTTTTTTTTTAAAAT
>JACEFZ010010377.1:0-42154 GCA_014155875.1 Cepaea nemoralis | reverse complement strand
CAATAACCGTTGAGCTTACCATAGGCTTCGTCGAATATTTATATTATTCATAACGTAGCCTTCCTGTTGGCTGTATGCCATTAACCTTCACTTAGGGGACCTGTAAATATATACAGAAACCTCAGGATAGTACATGTGTCAATACACCCTTAACATGACAGTTATCATTCCCCCCCCCCCCCCCTTTTTTTTTTAAATCTCAGATTTTAAATGATAATTTGTATGATTATCATTAGACCCAAAGATTCTGGCTTCCTGGACAAAGCACTTAGCTTGGACCAAAGAAAAGTCTCTTTAGTTCTTGATCTGAATAAGAGCTTCAGTTTCGTCTGTCCTCAGGAGTTATAGGCTGTACCCTGGTCTGGAGTCAGGTTCTTGCACCCTTTCCCCGCTCAGTACACGTAGGTCTTACCACCCTAATTTTACCTTCGCTTTCTTCATTAGTTTGGGTTATTAACGCTGGGTTTTTATTTTCAATCCCTTATTGTGGGTTGCTAAAGTACTATCATGAGTTTAAGTAATACAGATATTTATCCTGGATCATTCCCTTAATTGTTTAGGAAGTCATAGAATTCCTCTGGTGTACGTAGATTTATTATATAAATGTAGAGTTCCATATCTTTCTATATACAAGGATATCTTGTATCGTAGAGTCTCCAGTGAATGGTTGCGTCACCCCTTCTGGCACATGATGTTGAATATGGCAATTCAGAGAATTATGCCGAGTTTGATTTTATTTTGAAGCTTGTGTAATTAAGAAGCTTGTTTCCCATCTTCTCCTTCGATTAATCCCATTATTAGATCATTCTTTAATGGTTAGTCACTAGGATTATCTCGGGTTTTAGCTACCGAGTACGTCATTTATAAATGGGTCACTGTCATTCTATGCACAACTGGTAGAGTCGTTATCCGAGCTTGCTTACTTTGGTTCCGCTGCTAGAAAGTTGTGTGTGTTTAGGGTAGTAATTCTCTAATTAAACTAATAATCAAAACTACCTTCAGTTATGAACACACTTCCATTATTGAAGAGTTGATCAAGTTCAAATAATTATTGACTCGAATCATATAAACTTCAGAGCAGCTTTCCAACCGGTCAGATTAGAAGCACGTACTTTCACACATTGGCTGAATCATGGCTACATGGAGGCAGTGCTTAACTTATCTCGGACTTCCGAAATCTCACTGAATCTGTAAATTCACCTAATTTCCGTCAGTTTACTGTATCTATTTGTTGGATACCTAGTAAAGTTCACCCCCGTGATTAGTGAAAATTTAGGGAATTTCTTTTTTCTCCACTAATTACCACCTGTCTTAACCTTCTCGAAAGATCTATGCTAATGAGTTTATACAGTGTATCAAGTTGGATCTATCTATGGAAACCCGTTTTGGTCGAATTTACATAGTATTTATGACCAATGCGGCTTACTGTTTTACTTAAGCTTCAATTTAATAAAAGTGGAGAGAGAGAGTGCCAGGCAATTTTGTTACACGAGGTTTGCAAGACCGACAACGGAACTGCACATCTGCGCATCATAGGGATCCTTGAAACGTCAGTCAAAATGACGACCCATTCTGTGAATAGTTGCACCGGGAAGGTTTGGTTAGGCCTAAAAGACTGATTAGTGTGACACCTGATGTTCTGATCTTGCAAACAAGTCCATGTTCACTTAGAAAATCTACATTTCCGACATGTGCTTGGGTCAAACACGTCACAGCTCAAAGAGCACCATCAGCCGTATTAAGTTGCATAGGTTTGTGTAGCTTACTCGCTGACTATTTCATGATTGATCAGGTAGTGATGCAACAGCAGACAATCACGATTTCAGAAGGAATATCTCCCCCCACCTCTTTCGCATACTCTCTCTCTCTCTCTCTCTCTCTCTCTCTCTCTCTCTCTCTCTCTCTCTCTCTCTCTCTCTCCTCTCTCTCTCTCTCTCTCTCACACACACACACACACACACACACACACAAGTATCACTAACACTCACCTGTCTGCAGATTTGTATTAACGCTTCAAAAACAGATCTCCAGCAAACCTGCTAACGCAACCCTATATTACCAGAATTAGTGCGTTAACATCTGTTTCTGATCGTTCAAACTAACAACTAATACAAAGAAACCAAGACAGAAAAACAGACAGAAAACCATGATAGTATGTGTGTGAATATGTGTGAAGAGGAAGAAAAGACACACAGTAAAGGGAAAGGAGGTGACGTGTGCTTCTACTTATCTGTTAAACACTGATAGAATGTGGCAAGTCTCAACATTTCTTTGTGTTCTGCAGAATGGCATTGGGAATAACGGCAGCGATGCAAGGTAACAAACAAACATAGAGATTAAGAGACACAGGTGCGGAAGAGAGGAAGCACAGGCAGGCAAGCAGACGTACGGGTGGGCTATATCATGAACAAACACAGTGATTAAACTTCAGCATGAAATGTGCCGTGCACAGTTGCTTCTGTGTAATGGCTTGGAGCCCGCTGACACTGACGTACCTAAAACTCGTGAGGCAGACATTACCAACCTAAACCCAATTCCTGCCTCACGCCCTGAAGCAGTACAGTATATGCCACTAGGTTACGTTAACGTTGTTCTACTGTGTTCGGTCGTTTCCTTTTTGTGCTGGTCTCTTTACCCTCAAACGGAGTATATGCCCTCAAGCACATCAGGCCGCCGCCACATTTTACCTCCCAAAGGAATATTGACCCTCAACCACATCACACAGTCACCACCACCACCACAACATTTTACTTCCCACAGGAATATAGACCCTCAACCACATCACACAGTCACCACCACCACCATAACATTTTACTTCCCAAAGGAATATTGACCCTCAACCACATCACACAGTCACTGCTACCACACCATTTTACCCCCGAAAGGAATATAGACCCTCAACCACATCACACAGTCACCACCAACACCACAACATTTTACTTCCCAAAGGAATATTGACCCTCAACCACATCACACAGTCACTGCTACCACACCATTTTACCCCCCAAAGGAATATAGACCCTCAACCACATCACACAACCACCGCCACTACATTTTACTTCCCAAAGGAATATAGGCCCTCAACCACATCACACAGTCACTGCTACCACAACATTTTACCTCCCAGTGGAATATAGGCCCTAAACCACATGACATCAAGCCTCCACCGCCACATTTTACCTTCCAATGGAATATAGGCCCTAAACCATATCACACCAAACCTCCACCGCCACATTTTCCCCCACCCTTAGGGCCAATGGAATATAGGCCCTAAACCATATCATACCAACCCTCCACCGCCACATTTTACCTCCCAATGGAATATAGGCCCTAAACCACATGACACCAAGCCTCCACAGCCAAATTTTACCTCCCAATGGAATATAGGCCCTAAACCATATCACATCAACCCTCCACCGCCACATTTTACCTCCCAATGGAATATAGGCCCTAAACCATATCACATCAACCCTCCACCGCCACATTTTACCTCCCAATGGAATATAGGCCCTAAACCATATCACATCAACCCTCCACCGCCACATTTTACCTCCCAATGGAATATAGGCCCTAAACCATATCACACCAACCCTCCACCGCCACATTTTACCCCCACCCTTAGGGCCAATGGAATATAGGCCCTAAACCATATAACACCAAGCCTCCACCGTCACATTTTACCCCCACCCTTAGGGCCAATGGAATATAGGCCTTAAACCACATGACACCAAGCCTCCACCGCAACATTTTACCTCCCAATGGAATATAGGCCCTAAACCACGTGACACCAAGCCTCCACCGCCACATTTTACCTCCAAAGGAATATAGGCCCTAAACCACATGCCACCAATCCTCCACCGTCACATTTTACCTCCCAATGGAATATAGGCCTCTAAACCACATGACACCAAGCCTCCACCGCCACATTTTACCTCCCAATGGAATATAGGCCCTAAACCACATAACAATAAGCCTTCGCAGGCCACATTTTTAACCCCCAATGGAATATAGGCCCTTAAAAAGTCGCTTAAAAGTCGACTAACCTAAACCACATGACACCAAGCCCTCCTATGCTTTGTAGTCTCCCGCAGATTCTCCGATATGTTCTCTTCTGTAGACTTGTTCGATATTTGTGTAGTGGTTTAGCCGTCTACCTCGCGCTCGAAGGTTATGAGTTCCACTCCGGACTGCGTCATTTGGTTCACGAGTGCAATATCCTCGGAGACTCGGAGAGCTTTGTGCGACGCTTTCAGCAGGCAACCCAGCGAAAGGGACCGAGCCATAAGGGATAAAACCCGGTGCAATGAAGTCGGCACTCACGCCTTTAAACTAAATTTGGCTTGACTGTGTGGCTAACATTTTTAAAGGATCAAGTAGCTAATCTCACGCCAACCCTTCATAATCGCCTCTTACGGCATGTAGAGTAGATCACGGTGTTTCTATTGTTTCCTTCCCTTAATGAGCCCTGGTTAACACGCGGACGATCTTGATGGGTACGCCTATTTAATTGTAAGACTCCATCCCCCACTCACTTCCCAACTCGTAACATTTTAATGAAGTAAATCTGGGATTGTTTAACTCGTAACACTCAAGCCTCAGACAATTTGTGTAAAATCACACAAGCTGGGCCGGGCGGTGTCGAGATAACAGAGTAGCCAATCACTGACGATACTAGTAGTCTGGTGGCTGAAGACACGGTAGGAACAATATCTGCAGGAGATAAAGTGATAACTGGGTAATATTCATTTGAAGAAACAACCGGGGTAAAGTGAATAAGTTCATTACCGCCTGGAACTGAAGAAGATAAATTAATTATTGGAAAGGCCCTGTTTTAAAGTGCATTTAATGTAAAATTAGTTATATTAACTAACGTATGAGGTTGACGGATATAAAGCAACAATTAGCATACACATGCTCACAGTAACAATTAAGATCAAATTAGTAGAATTAAGAGTTAATAATTTCCCCAATACCGTTACCTTTATTTACAGATGACACACGATCATCATGAAGCTATGGCCAGCCGAACAATTGTTTAAGTTATATGGCAGTCGTCATGCATTGGTCACATTATCAGTCGAGAGGGTCTGGAAAAGGTTGTGACAACTGGAAAGATGTGAGTGTTAGAAACATATGTCGACAGGAGTTGGAAAATACTGACTGTGTTCACAGAGTGGTATGGAAGATGGTCAGTAAAAGAGCTCTCTGTAAAAGGGCTCTTATCAAAAGCCCAGATGTTTGTCAAGGAACATGATCCTCTGCGCCGTTCGACACTAAACATAATAATGATGATGATTTGAAGAAACAAGATGCTTACAGAAGTCAGGAGAAAGCAGACAAGCATTCACGCGGTAACCTAAAATAGTTAGGTCGTGGAAGAAAGCCAGACAGACAAATGTGTGTTTTAGTTTTACAAATATACAGACATACATTAAAAATAACTGAGACCAAGGAAGACAAAGTGAATAAAAAAGACGGATTAGTTATTTACACAATTTGCAGACAGACAATTAAAAGAAGTAATGCCGCGGGAAAAAAAATGAGGCAGACTGATGTATTACTTTATTTGTTGAGGTGATTTTATTCGAAAATGCATCTTGGCATGCCCTTTAACATGAAAACAAGTAAGAAATCATTGCACAATGTAGAAAAAAAAACAGTGCTACCTAAACTCAAGTCCAATATAAAATAATGGTCTCATCAAAGTGCCAATGTGTCTTAATGATCAGGTATCTGTTATTGCAGTCAGCTCCTGGTATTATCCTTCCACATTTATTACCGGATACTTCCTCTTGGCCTGGCGTATCTCGGTTATTCTGGTGTGGCAATATATCTTCCCCTTGTTACTCGTCCTTCTTACTACTTCTTCTTCTTTGCCCTCGTTTTCTACCTGTTACCACATTTGGTCCACAGAACCTTCGTCCCGTAACGATAAGCTGCCATAATCTTAGCTATCTATTGTAGTTTCGCACACCTATGTCTTATATTATTTATCTCCACATACAATTCTACTTTCCGTATATTCTCGCGCATTTGTTTCAGCGTGTTCTCGTGGCACAGAATCTTTGCGCACACTAAGAAGCATACGCAGTTTTTGAAGCCTTCTACACAGGTTTATAATCTTTAAACTCGTAACCCATAAATCCCCCATTCTCATATTCTTCTTCCCCCTCCTCCCCATTTTGCTCCTTCTCTTCCCCACTCCCTAATTCCCCCCCCCCCCTCCTCTTCTTCTTTCTCCTTCTTTTTCTTCTTTCTCCTTCTTTTTCTTCTTCCTCTTCTTCTTCATCTTCGTCTTGCTCTGCTTTTGTTCTTCTTCCTCTGCTTTTGTTCTTCTTCCTCTTCTGTCTTTCATCTCCCAATGCGGTTTAAACTCTCAACAAACTCAAGCCAAGCCATTTGAAGACGTTCATATTTCGTTAAATTTTGCAGCGAATGTTTTCTATAAGTAGACAGTCTCAAGCCAACCTACCTTAGCCCTACCTCACGACATGCATGTAGTTAACAGTGTTACTACTCTTTGCTTCCATTATGCGCCACGGTGACATGAGTGCGCGTCGACGTTTTACTCCTAGGTATTATGTTTCTTCTTCTTCTTCTTGTTCTTCTTGTTCTTCTTGTTCTTCTTCTTCTTCTTCTTCTTCTTCTTCTTCTTCTTCTTCTTCTTCTTCTTCTTCTTCTTCTTCTTCTTCTTCTTCTTCTTCTTCTTCTTCTTCTTCTTCTGCTGCTGCTGCTGCTGATGTTGTTGTTATTATTATTCCAGACTCACATAATTTGCTTTGTTCCCCTATCTATAGCTACATTCCTATCTAAATAAGTGTAGGATTCCGCCTCTTGAGGTAAGGGTTCAACGAAGGAGATTGAGAAATAATTTGCTTGGTTTATTCTCTTTATCTTTGTCTTTTCCCTATAGACTTTAGACCTTAATTGTTGAGGACTCTCATCAGGTCTGTTTAATTTATCCCATCTCATCTTGTTGCGCTTGTATCTTGTGTCGAGGTGAAGCATAAACAGCGGGAGAGTGTCCGTTTAAGGGCTTCATTTATCCAGATTCTTATGGACTTTGTCATTCCCTCTGTCGGCTTCTTCTTTTGGTTTCATTCAGTCTGTACATGCTTGCTTGACGTGTTATGCTGTCAGTTGGTAGCCTAATTATGTGGCCGAACCATCGCACTTGCTATTTTATAATGAAATCTAACGCTGCCAGTACATTACCCCCACTTTGATCCTGATTTCATCATTTCTGACTTGCTCTCTTATTCATATGATGAGCATTCCTCTCAGGAATCTCATTTCTGTTGTAATTTTTCTTTTCTCTATTTCTGTCATTGTCCAGGTTTGACACTGGTGGCACAGAATCAGTAGAAAGATTGTATTGTAGAGTACTTTAAAAAAATTATCTACTGATACGCCTTTGTTCTTCAGTATTGGTGCCATTTGTCCAATGAGTTGATTTTCCTTACTGCATCTATTATCAATCTCGTCTTTCTGGATTTGTCATTTGATGATGATATACTTCCAAGGTTTAATAATTTACTTTGCATCTGATTTCATATGTGGGACAGGAGGGCGATGTCATTTGCGAAATCCAGATCACCAAGCAGATTCCACTGAACTCCATTTCAAGCGGTAGTTACTGTTGTCTTTACAATCCAGTATATAGTCAGTAAGAATAACAAAGGTGAGAAACAGCTCCCATTGTTTTTTAATGGTCTTATTTAAAAATGTATCCGTCAGTTTTCACCCATGGTGTCTTGCTTAAGTTGATGCTTTCCTGTGAGATCCCATAATGCCCCAATAATGTCCAAAGGGATTCCAAAGCAATTCTGTGGAAGGCCTTTTATGTAGTCCACAAAACCATTATAAAGTTCTTGTTCAATGCACTGCTTTGCTGTCTTATTATGGGTAATGTGACTATTTGTCCAACGTAGGAATATGTGTGTGTGTTTTTCCCCCCCCCGGAAGCCTGATTGGCCATCCTTTAGTTGCTTGTCAGTGGCACCTCTTAATCTCCAGAGGATGATGCTGCTTAATATTTTCCTCGGAATTGACAATAACACTTATTTCTCCATAATTTTCGCATACCTTTCCTTTCTTTGGCAGTTTCACCAGATATATTTTCTTCTAGTCTGCTGGTATTTCTTCAGTGTCCCAGATTGCTAAATAATTATGAAGTATTTATTTGAGTATTTATATTGATCTTAATAGCTTTTGCTGCGATAATATTTGGACCAGCAACTTTCCTATCTTCTGAGGTTTAATTTCTGTTCTAATTTATTCTTTAGATGTTTTGTTTTTTGTAGTTGATATCCATCTCCTCTTCTGTAGGCTGGGGTTCGTGTGGGGTGGAGTGGGTTGAGGTAGGGGTGGAAGGGGATATATTAAGAATTTCCTCAGAGTAATCATCCTATCTGATTATCTGATCTCTAATGTTGGTGAGAGCTTTTCCGTAACTGTTTTTGATAATTCGATTTGGAGGATTATATCTTCCCACTAATTTCCCGGTGGTGTTGTAAAGGTCTTTGAGGTTCTTTTCGCTACTGCTTTTCTGCCACTTTTGTAAGGCCATCTAAATACTGTCTTTTATCTGCTCTTATCCGCTTCCTAACTTCTTCATTGCTGCTGTGTACTTCACTGACTTTAGCACTTCTGGTTGTGTTATTATAATACATGGTGCTAAGCTCATATTTACTTGACCACGCAGCACTCCATGGGTATAAGGGTCACAATGACGCCGTCCACGTCACCTTAAAGAAAATATTCCGGTACCCATATTACCAGGTTGGGTCGACCCAGAAGCCGCGTGGTAACAATAAAATCCCGTCTCCCGGGAAATTTTAACAAAAATGTTTACACCGGGGAATGGAGAATCTTGAGGAAAAACAAGAAGTATCTTAAAGTAATGGATGAAAACACGAACTGCTTGGCACAGAATTAAGGGATATGGCGTCGGTTTGGTTATTGGATTCGATATAGTATGCATATAGTTTTAACTCTTTCTTGCCCACACAATTTGTGTAACCATTATGTTCTACGTACGCATTTAACTCCTAGTATCTCAGGCACAAGTTTATGCCTTTATGCTCTAGATTGTTATTAGTAGTTACTTTGCAGTGAGTTTGTTTCTTTTCCTCTTCTTTTGTCATCTCCCCTTACGTTGCTAAGTTAACCCTTCTTTGAATGGTCGATCACACTCGGTTGACTTTGCTAATTCAGTTTTAGACAATCAATAGTTTCAAAATGTCCTAGCCTAGCGGCTACTAATGTAACGGTTAGGACATCACGCTGCCACTACCATAAAGGTGGTCGAACGAGGGTTTGGTGTAATGTTAGTTCTTGTCGTTAGCTAGGAGAGGGGAAAACTGCCTACCTATGTGTCCGTGCAATCAGGCCTACAATGTTTAAAAATCATGTTTAAAAATTGGGGACTCGAACACATAGCCCCGTGGCCGGCAGGTGAGCATCTAGCCACTATGCAACTGCTACTCCCATATGTCTGTGTATTTAGGTCAAACATTTTAAACCCCCATATGGTATTAACTGTCATTCATTCATTCAGTAGCATGTCCTTTGCAGAACCTCGCTCCCATAACAACCTTCCGGAAAACTTCTCGATCACAAGCAAGATGTCCCGCGTCTGATACACCCATCTGGAGATCATCCGCCACATCCTGCACCCATCTTCTCTTTGGTCTTCCTCTTCCTCTCTTCCCAGGCATATACCCTTCCATTATTGTTCTCTCCAAACTGTCGTGACGTTTCAAGTGACCAAAATACTTCAATTTTCTTTGTTTTATCGTCTTTAATAGCCATCCCTTCTCAATATTCAACTCTTGAAGTATGGATGCATTTGTTCTTTTCTTTACCCAAGATATTCTTAGAACTCGTCTATAACATTTATATTCAAAGGCATGTATGCGCTGTTCAGCTTGTTTAGTAATTGTCCATGTCTCACAGGCGTATGTTGCAATGGGAAAGACGCATTAACTGTCAAGGAGTTATATTCCTTAATCTAACCTTCCTACATATCGACCTACCATTCTATATATCCATTTATCCTTTCACTCATCTAGTTGCACAATCTTATGTCTTACTACTGGCTTGTTTGTCTCCCGGTCTGTCCCTCTACTTTCTGTCTGTCTGTTGTATGCTGCACCTAAACATGGTTATTGGCTCCATGCAGTCTTGACAGACATTAGTTTTCTTTACATTGTGCTTAAAAATAGGCATTTTAGCGACAACTCATGGCAGGGACCAGGGATGGAGTTACACATCTCCTTAGCACAAAGTCTGGGCTAAATTCTAGAGACCATATGTTTCCCATGCAGCAAGATCCCGCCCTCGGCCTGCAAAATTTACTCGAGCAGGAACAATAAACATGCTACCTACATTGTAAAATAACATAAACTGCTAGTCCGCAACGAGAAGGCAAAACTCACTAACCCCAATTACAACTAACAAATAACATTTCGCTAAACACAACTGACTTGCAGACGAACCCAACACGAAACAGATTTCTTTTGTCTACATTTTTTTTCGAAGTGCTAAGAAACGACCTAGTGACCCGAACATTTTCTGTGTTAACGGTATGTCTCATTTGTCACTAAATGACACGGAAACCAAGAATAGTTTCTCGACTCACGAATACTAAGACAAATGAATTCTCACCCTGATCCAACAGGCTTTTATCATTCGTCTCAGACGGCCTCCCATTGTGTTTCCCTAGTGGGCCAGCGAGTGTTTAAACATTGAAATATGTTATTAGAAGTCAAGTAAACCCATCCACACGACATACACACACAATGGAGATATGGTGTACAGTCCATATATTCGATGAATGACCAGCACAAGAGGTGATATGGTCATGACAACCGCATTTACTTTTCAGAGACATTAATGGGTCCATTTTATTAAACTGGTCGACTCCAGGGAAACTTCGGTATACTTTCTGATGAACGATTATTATAATAGTATTTAAGTTAATAACTGTACACTAGATACATTTTAAATACTGGTCCTCTCATAGCAATATCGTCCTCGGAGGTAAATTCGTTGAGGTCATCCACAACGTGTTTGCAACATTTATAATTCATTTTTCCGCATTCGCCCCACTTGATTTCACACCGGAGACTTTTTATTCCAACCGAAGCAGCTACTGATTATAACCTGTTCAATGATGAAATAAGTCTTGCCTGCTGCCAGCGAAACATACTGACCACAACTTGGTTTCAAGCGAACGTTCTCCTCTAACGCAATGACCGCGATCACCCAGAGCTGGAGGTCGCCTGTGAGCTGGCCTACTCCCAGCAAGGTTTCTTTTCCCAAATTAACTAACCATTTATGTCCGTAAACAACCAAAGTCGACGTTATTACTGTACGTTCATTACAGCGCCAAGCAGTGCGTTGTGTGATTAAATTTCCTCTGTTAATTTGAGGCACTCAACAACTTCAAGTCATTTCATTATATGATTAGGTGTTTACTATTGTTTCTAAATGTAACATTTTGGTTGTCAAATACGTGTTTTGTTGTCTAGCAAATTTTTTTTTTCGTGTCTTGCTGATACTAACTCGTGGAAACGTTCAACATTTGTATGTGTCTTTCATTGATCGAGGTCCCGATTCACGCTAAATTGATTCAAATCTTGTATCGATAGCAAAGATCACCGTCAATCGATATTATCTTAACACCGCTATTACCTTTCCGCTCTCAGACGAATTGTAGTAATAGCTGATAGTGCTCTGTGGAATCAAACCTAACGATAGTATCTGCGATGCTATGGTTCAAGCTCTTCATTACACTCCCCGAAACTATAGTTAATGTAATCAAAATAAACACAATTTTTACGAAAGAATTAGTGATGGAACGTCCCAGCTGCACAAACTTCTCGCCCATACCGAGACAATGTCTCAATGTCAGTAAACCGAATCCTGATAATGACTTTACAACTCATTTTGAAAACGTCACTGGAAATTATGAAGCCGCGGTAGGGTAGTGGTTAGACGTTCGCGTGATGGCCCGGTGGTGAAAGGTTCCAATTCGGCCTCAGGGTGGCTTTTAAAATTGATCTTGGCTCCCATGTCGACTCAGCCTAAAATGGCTACCAGGAAATGTCTTGGGAAGTAAAGGCGAACGGCGTGATACTGAGTACATCACCCACCGACTTCTGATTGGTCAGTAAAATTAGGGTCGCCCACACAATAGGCCTTAAAGCGCGTGTAACAGTCCTTTATTTAGTTACCCAGTAAAAGCAGACGATGGTTGGTTGGTTGGGTGTTATTTGTATATTTAAAAAGGGAGAGGGTGAGGGGAGAGAAACAAGGTCCGTTAGCTGGAACTTGCTGCGGAGATGTGAAGCGTGAGGACCATCACTTGTTGTACGCCTGAGAAACAGGCGACCAGACCTTCCCCCATTCCTAGCGAACATCCAAAGCTGACATTGCAACCTCGTCCCACCGTGCTTATGTCAAGCGTATCCTCCTAAATTTACCAGCCACAATTTAGAAATGTTTTCAAAACAATCACGAAGGCGGCGGAACAAATATCATCTACCTAGAAGAAAATGTCATTCCATTAGATACATCACGAAAAACAAAGTCGCTAAAAACCCCTCGCGGCGTTGTTGGTTTTTTTTTTTTTTAAATGTTCAGATGACTAAGGCAAAAGGTTAGAAGCGGTGTAATGCGAGAAAATCGACTCCGTTGCACCCGCTGTCACCCCACCCCATCTGGTATGGGTTCTCTTCGCAGAACCAAGTCGCCTGCTGAGGCATCGCTCAAAAGCAAGTAATCCATAGCTGTAGAGATGGGGGGGGGGGTGTGTCGCAGAGAGAAGAAGAAGGGGGGGGGGGGCTGCACATGTGGTCTGTAAATAGCAGTCGGGATACGAACCCATGACCTTCAGAGCGCCAGGCGGACGGCTTGATAACCTCACCACCACTGAGGCCACAACAACCGGCAGCACTGTTCAAGTGGTTACACACCCGCCTCACACGCCAGTGATCCGTAGTTCGATCCCGGGTCCAGTCAGGGATATGCACTACTGACGAGCTCAAACAAGAGCGAAATTCGAGTTATGTGCTTTCAATCTGATGTAAAAAAAGGCCCTAGGTTCGTACCGGAATACGACCAGCTTTGCCAGTAGTGGGCTGTGCTCAGTCTTTAAACCTCAAAACCCGAAACAACCAAATAAAGCATTTACCATGTTTTAACTCATTCAGTACCAGAGGATTCCACAGAAGT
This sequence comes from Cepaea nemoralis, assembly GCA_014155875.1. NCBI lineage: Eukaryota > Metazoa > Mollusca > Gastropoda > Stylommatophora > Helicidae > Cepaea > Cepaea nemoralis. The sequence goes on along the minus strand of JACEFZ010010377.1, from coordinate 28,915 downwards.
GCTCAAACTGGGGACTAACGACAACAGCATTACACGCGCTATAACTTCCACCGAGTTAAACTCATAGTCAGCTATAAAAAAAAAATACTCAGCTAAATTAGCATGTCCTTTAGAGGACGTCTCAATCAACCCCCATAATTTCTTAGGTGTGTGTGGTTTTCTAGGTAATTTTACGTTAAGTAGCGTGCCATTCTTTTCTGAACGACCGACACTCATACCATTGTGAAAATAAACGCAAAGTGGTCTGATTGTAAATCATTTACGTGTGGCTTCGAACCCATTATATCGGACTTGTAAAACTGTTCGCCACCCCTAATATACAGATGCGTTCAAACTCTCTACTCACTCCTTTCTGATTGCCCCGACATAGGTACTCTGTCTAGTCATTTGCTATCTCCGCCAGATCACAGACAGCCTTCGCCACATCAACTGTATCATAAACTAGCTCTCCGCTCAGAGTGAGGCAGAATGAGCAGCAACTAGTCTATCTACCAGTTCCTGGCCCGGCACACCTGCATGATCTGCCAGATATTCCATGATCTGCTCGCAATCTTTGTCCAATCGAGAAACATCGGGACTACGGCAGTTTCCACTCCCCCAAGCTTAGTTCGTTACAAACACATGCCTAGCCGCGCTGCCCTCCACTATCAGAAGGTTGTGGTCAGAGCTTCAATATACAGAAAAATCCAATCACATACAGAACGACTGATCTAGCGGAAAATATATTATCACATGTCATGAGTTCTTTGGGATACACAGTGAGCGATTTAAAAAAAAATGTAAAGGAGCTGTTCATTGACCAGATGGGTTTAGCTCAAACCTCCTCACAATAAAGCATCCGAATCTGAATTGTTATCGTTGCCATATTTTTGACGCTCTCATATTAAATCCCACCAGAGGGAAATCTGAACCAACGGCCATCTGAAGTAGCAACGTGCCTGAAAATCAACGCGCACAAGTTGAGAAGGAAACATAAGCTGCAGATGGAGTTTCCGTTTCCGATTACCGTGATTAGCAGAGTCAAACCGACGGAAAGAGTTTGAATGACCTGTAGGCAAGCTGCCAGAGCGGCGACCAATCGATAAACATCAGCGCTATTCAAGGCAGGACAGGTAATGAGAGTGGAAATTGGCAAAAAAATCTGGTGTGATACGGATTGAAGGATGTTGAACAAGCGTGCCAAACAATAATTTTGGCATTTAAAAAATGATCACTGCTCTCCCGAACAAAACTAGTCAGAGTTCAGGAGATCAATCTAGTCAGAGTTCAAACTGCTTGCGGTTTTTAGATTTATAGTATCTATTTTTGTCAGGTATCTTGGCGTTTTATAATTTTCCATCTGCGCTTAAAGTACGAACATTCCATATTGAAATGCCAGCGTTGCTGTCCTTTTCTTGTCACGTTCTGTGATTTGACGAATCGTGATTAACCAGGCATCTTACAGAAGGTAGTTTTCCATTGCTTCCCTTCCTGGCAGTGACCATAGTGGTCGGTGACCGTAGTCATTGTCTCGCCAAAGAGATCCTCTGCTTACCGTCGCGAAAGTTGAGACTATAACCAACAACTATTCGTCGGTCGCCCTCAAAATTCCATCCACCACCTGCCTTCCGTGGTTTCTTGTGAAAAATATTCCAAAACGGTTACGAAAAAGACAGCATATCTTCCCCAGAAAAAAAACAAAAGTGTCCTCTGCGAAACAACACCGTTATTCCGTAGCTATTTCACATGAATATTATTTATGGTCAACAAGAGGAAGAAGGAAATACTACAACATAATATTCGAGTAAATGGGAATATTCTTAAAAAAGTGAATCGGTACAAGTATTTCAAAGCAGTCATAACATCTGATGGGAGATGCTTTGAAGAAATTAGAACAAGAATCGCCATGGTGGAGTAGCCTTTTGCAAGATGAAAAATATACTGACCAATAAACAGATGTCAGTTGCTACGAGAAAAAGAGTGGTGACGTGCTACATAGAGCCTGTATTTTGTACATCTGATGGCTGTGGAAATGTTGTTTCTGGGGAGAATGCAAAGAATACCATGGACAGACAGAAAAACCAACGATCAAGTCCTACCAGAAGCAAATGAAAATCGTAAACTGATTACAGAAATTAGGTGTAGACAGTGACAATTTTCTGGACATGTTATGAGAAGAAATAAATTAGAGAACTTGGTGACAACTGGCAAGATCAAGGGGAAGAGAGCAAGGGGAAGACAGAGAAATAAATACTTGGATGGCTTGACCACGTGGTATGGTCGAGACAAGAACATTGAGCTAATTCACGACTCTGGTGATAGAGTGAAATGGCGAATCATGACCGCCCACGCTTACCGGTATGGCACATGATGGATGAATGGTAAAATAGTACTATAGTGTACAATAGTACCATGCTGCACAATAGTACCATACTGTACAATAGTACCATACTGTTTAGTAGTACCATACTGTACAGTAGTACCATACTGTTTAATACTATACTGCACAATAGTACCATATTGTACAATAGTACCATACTGTACTATAGTACTATACAGTTTAATAGTACCATACTGTACAACAGTACCATACTGTTTAGTATTACCATACTGTTTAATACTATACTCTACAATAGTACCATATTGCACAATAGTACCATATTGCACAATAGTACCATACTGTACAATAGTACCTTACTGTACACTAATGTTTTTTTTCTTCCTATGTGAATATATAATGCTCTTGTAGGACGAAAGATGAGTGATTGGAAGGGACGAATGTAAGATGGGCTTGCGTGCCCAATTTGTGACACTTTTAAAATAAAGCTGATTTGATTTGATTTGATTTAGTACCTTACTGTACACTAGTACCATACTATTCAATAGTAACATACTGTGCAATAGTACCTTACTGTACAATAGTATATTACTGTACAATAATAGTACCATACTGTAGAATGGTACCATACTGTACAATAGTACCATACCAACAGATCAAACTGTTCTGTGTGTGGATAGCCGCCTAAGTCCCAACAAGTATAAAGACTGCAAGCCTACAGGTCTCTAAAGGCGCAAGCGGCAACGAAATGGCGGTTGTGAATGGGCGATCAGAGAACCACGGAGTAAACTGCTGACTACATAAATGGAAGCCTTCTAGGATGGCTGGGGAGACCCATATGCTGCACCAACACGTCTCTGTAAGCCCATGCCTGTAACTGTTCGATATAAGTTACTAGCTGACCCGGCCGGGCGTCGCCCAGTCCCTGTCTGTCTGTCTGTCTGTCTGTCGGTCGGTCGGTCGGTCGGTCGGTCGGTCGGTCGGTCGGTCGGTCTGTCTGTCTGTCTGTGTTTGGCTCTTTCCCGTTCCCGCTGCGGGAAAAATTGGTTCGAAAATTTTCACGTATCTAAAATAGATCCATTATTTTTACGAAAACATTGAAGATACAAAGTTTTTATGACTTTGTTTATACCAGACACGACTGCCCTTTCCCGTTCCCGTTGCGGGGAAAATGGGTTCGAAAATTGTCACGTATCTAAAATAGATCCATTATTTTTACGAAATGGCGGTGTGACTGTGAAAAAATAGGTACAATGCAATAACTAAAATACAGAGTATAGATGAACAATGGGAAATGTTAAGGGACTCCATTCATCAAACTAGCAAAGAAGTATTACCGGAGAGAGGCAAAATAGCTAAGAAAAAATGGATGAATGAAGATATCTTAAAACTGATGGACAAAAGAAAACAGAGTAAAAATGACAAACAAGAATACGCTAAGATAAATAAAGAAATAAAAGATAAATGTGGGAAGGCTAAAGAAAGTTGGTTAAACGAGCAATGCAAAAAAATTGAATTAAATTCCATTAAAGATACAAAAAATATGCACAGACAAATCAGTGAGCTTACAGGAAGAAAAAATAAGAATAAATACAGGGTGTTTGAAATCAAAAAACAGGAAAAATAATATTAGAGGAAGATGCTATAATGAAGAGGTGGAATGAGTATATAAGAGAATTATATGAAGGAGAAAGGGGAGAATTAACACAAGATAGTAACTTAGAAGGTCCACCTATTCTGAAAGAAGAAGTCGCTGACGCTATGAAACGTATGAAGAAAGGAAAAACAGCTGGGCCAGATGAAATCACAGTAGAAGAATTAGAAGTATTGGGAGAATTTGGAGTAGATATATTAACCAAAATGTTGAATGATATTTACAGCAGTGGATATTTACCCAGTGATATGCTGAAATCTTTATTTATAGCTATACCAAAAAGACCAGGAGCAATTGATTGTGAAGATTTTCGTACAATTAACCTTATAAACCATATCACTAAGCTTCTACTCAGAATCATAATGAGAAGAATCAAAAAGAAAATAAAAATGGAAATTAGTGAAGAACAGTATGGATTTGTGGAAGGAAAGGGCACAAACAATGCAATTTATACATTACGGACACTAATAGAAAGGTCAATAGAGAAACAGAGAGACATATATTTGTGCTTCATAGATTATGTCACACGTCGTTCTTGATGATATTATCATGAAGTTCTTACGATGATATGCTCATGATATTATTGTGTGATGGTCGTTGTCTAGGTAACGATACTCATGGTGTGTCAATGGAGATATCTGTCTTGCAATGTAACTCACCCCCGCAGTGCATATTCACCAGGCATTAAACAAGATTCCGTTGGCGCACATAATCCTTTATTACAGAAATAAGACGGACAAACGGGACATGTTTATACATCCAGAAACATAATGTAATCCATAGAATATAAATATCCTCCTCACAATTTAACCAGCACACATCAATGCCTTCTCACGGCTGGCTTCTAATCTCAATCCACAAGACAGGTAATCCAGCTACAATCCTCGGCTGGATCTCACACAATACAACCCACACATTGGGTTGGAGCCACTGCTCAACTATAGAACCCACTCTGGGTTTTGGCCTACACTCAATACAGAACCCACTCTGGGTTCAGGCCTGTCTTCACAACTAGCAGAACAACACAACACGGAGCTCTCTCTTAAACGACCTGACCCGCAGTCGGTCTCTTCTCTCACTGCCTTTTCAGTCTCTTGACTTCACACAACACACAACTCTCTTTCGACCCATCCCCCTTGGGGCCTTCCCCTCATATCCGCCCCATTATTTCTGAGGGTTGATTGTTTTCCTCGTAGCCAGGTCACTCACCTTACTGTCTCCCACTCTCATCTCCATTCTTCCTCATGCCCGGCCACTCACCTCAATGTCAGTGACCCAGGCTTATGTCAGATCATACTAAGGCATTTGATAAAGTAAAACATGATGAACTGATTAAAATGTTGGAAGATATCAACATTGATGGAAAAGATTTAAGAATAATAAAGAATGTTTACTGGAACCAAGTAGCAGCAATTAAAATGGGAAATAAAGAGGGTAGTTACGAACAGATAAAGCTAGGAGTACGACAAGGGTGTGTCTTGTCACCAGATCTTTTCTCCCTGTATAGCGAAGTAATAATGAGAGAGATCAAAGAGATGCCAGGAATACTAGTTGGAGGTTATAATATAAATAATATACGCTATGCAGATGACACAGTATTGGTGGCGGATAATTCAACAGACCTACAACAATTATTACACGTTGTAGTAACAGAGAGTGCAAGGAAAGGACTCGCCTTGAATGTCAAGAAAACAGTAACAATGGTAATATCAAAGAAAATGGTGACACCAAAATGTGACATAGAAATAGAAGGGAAAATCCTTTCTTTGACTGCCTATGTTCTACTCTCCTACACCCTTGGGAACATTTGTTCAGAGTAGTATCTTGTCTCTGGGAGTCACTAGCACTATATTTGGGATCCATTCTCATCTGCTCAGCTGTACTATCCTTGTCCTGAGTTCCTGTGTCTACTTCAAGTGCCTCTTCTACCTCAGCTATACTCTCTAATTTAGGTTCTCTTGTGGTAACTACCTCGTTACTGCTTACACTATATTTTCGGTCCCAATAAACTACTTCCTCTTCTGTACAATCATTAACTCCTATAACATTTCCTATGATCAAATCAGCCACTGGTGAGTCCAAAACACACGCTGTCACTCTTCCAGTGATATATGGTGTTTTTACTGTTATTATGGCTACTGGGTAGACCTCTACTGTGCCGTTGAATGTTATGCATCTAATCTTTTTCCCTGTATAATCCGAGGGATCTATTAAATTTCTCTTCACTCCAATAGACGTACATCCGGAATCCCTAATTGTTAATGCTGGTCTATCATTGACAAATCCCTGATGTAGCTTCAAACTTCCTCCTTCATGGACTGCTGATCCTGCTTTAACTGTGTGACCACATATTAAGACTGGCTGACTGTCTTTTTCAAAAAGAGGTTTGCACCCACTACAATCTTCATTGTTCAGCGTCTCAATTACTTGCGCTGCATTGGAGTGCTCTGTTTCTCTCATCCTACATTGATGGCTGATATGCCCATTCTTTCCACATTTGAAACAAGTAATCTCCCTTTTAGTGTTGTTCGTTGGTCCATCTGATGGTTGTGCATCACACTCTGCTGCCCTGTGTCTCCAGCTCCCACAATTCCAACATCCGGCATAATTTGGACGTCTCTGGAAGTTCCCTCTTCTATATGGGTACCGTCCTACTCTACCAACATTGTTTCCTCGGAAACCATTATCTTGAAATTCTTGCTGCTCACCTTTCTGTGCTGAATCCACACTTTTCGCCCTTGGTCTAATGACTGGATTCTGGTTCTGTTTAGTGTACGCTGCACAGACTATTTCCTCACTCATTAGTTTCCCAATAGATACGTTAGGATGTGCAGTCATGTAGTTTTGCCCTAACTGAGACATTGTGTCTATGTCCTTTGGCTTCCGTTCCTCAAAGAACGCCACTAAATTAGAATTGCATGCAGATACTACCTTGTCTCTTAACATTAGATCTACTAATTTATTAAAATCTTTCCCTACTTCTGCAAGCTCCATCCATTTGTTAAATGCATTCTTTACAGTGTTAACAAAGTCTGTGAAATCTTGATTTGTCTCTGGCACTAACTGTCTAAACTTTGTCCTATATCCATGCTCAGTGAGTTGGAACTTAGTCAGCAAACGTTGACGTAAGATAGTGTAGTTGTTCCTTTCTTCTACAGGTAAATTAAACATTGTTTCTAGGGCCTTACCCGTTAAATACTCGCCCAGTCTAATTGCGTACTCGCTTTCTGGGATGCCTAATACCTTCACTGATGCTTCGAATCTCGAAAGATAGGCCTCAAGGCAATCCCGGTCCGTAAAATATGGCAGTTTTAATCTCTGTGACGACTGCGACGGTCTTCTGCTTTCCTCACTTTGACCCTTCGATGCAAATTCTAACTTTTTAATAGCAATTTCCGCTTCCATCTTAATCTTCTCTTTCTCAATTTCCATTCTCATGTGTGTCTCTCTCTCTTCCTGTAGACGCTTGGCTTCCATTTCAGCCTGTCTTTGTTCTCTCTCAGCTAACTTTTCTTCCTGTAGACGCTTGGCCTCGAGTTCTGCCTGTCTCTGTTCTCTTTTGGCTTGTCTCTGGTCTCTTTCAATCTGTTGTTGTTCTTTTGTTTCGGCATACTCTTGTAACTCTTTACCTTTCAGGCCTATTCTTTCACCTGCTTCAATATATTCCATTAAAGTAGGCATCTTGTACTTGTGGATACGTTGCTGTCTGTCAGCCAACTATAAATGTGACGATTCTGCTGTTAGTCTTTGTGTCACTTCCCTAAGTACACCCACACTCCCTGTGTACGTCAATTCGTAGTGCTAAAATATCACTCTGTACTCACCCAGTCACTCTATAAGCACTAGGTAGTGAGGGGGGAAGTATCACCTATACTCCCTTATATCTATATATCTATGACCAAAAGTTCATAAAGTCCCTGGAAATATTGTTAAACATACATATAAATACATATACAAACAAATGGATGATAACACTTAGTGATGACTATCCAACGCTAGACTTCACAAGCTGAGTACACGGAGACGATGATGACACAGAAATAAACCACAGTAAAACCACAAGCTTGTGTAGGGACATCCACAGTGCGCGTAATATATAAATTTAAACTGACAAAGACCACTAGACAGCAGAAATGACGAAAGATCACAATAAAAACATATATCCGAACACAACAAATATCATATATAAATATAACGAAAAGAAAGAGAGAAAGAAAAGGAATATATACTGAAAATATACACAGATTTGACGTCAGACAACTCGGCTCTAGATATTGGTTAAGACTATTTCAATGCCCCTGCACGATACGTCAACTCATTAACGTTTTTCTTACAAAAATATCGTAAGCACCAGAAGACTAATAAATTATTGTGCTGTATCCCGACTCTCGAGAAACACCCCAACAATTCCCTACTCTTGACAAACACTGGACCACATACAAATAATTGCGTGACACCCGACAACAATAAATATGACGATGGGAGCAAAACAATAAAAAATAATAATGTGTAACTGGTTGGCCGACAAATATGGGCCTTTAATCCGTCGCCAAAAGTTCTTTTTATTCAGTCACCAAAGTTTTTGTTCGTTTTAATCGTTATTCGCAATCCGCTGGAAATGTCTACGACGCTAGATTTCAAACCGACTTCTTGTTTTGTTGAGTGGTTATTGAATTCACGTGGTGATCAAAAGTTCCAACTGCCGACAAAAGTTGAAGATGATAGTGATATCCAAACTGTTCTCTCGATATGTTGTTACTTTCGTTGCGGAGATGGCGCTTCACTGTATCATTAAAGGAGAATGGCAGCCAATGTTCAGCGCTTTAAATTTTTGGGTATATAAATCCTTATTGGCAAAGCAATACAACCATGGTTGCGATGATGAGACGTTAAAACTGTTTGCTCATAACAGAATAATGATGACAATAATAGAACAGTTCAACAAAAGCGAAACATCAAATCTGGCTTTCTTTCAAAACACCCTTGTTTTGTTCATTCACAATGAGTCATCTTGACCACACTAGGTCGTGGAAATTCCCGAGTATCTTTCCTCCTTCCACCCCCAACTCACAATGTCACCTCAATTTCTCTTTATCACTCTCAGTGAAAAATTCCTCCGTAAAACAGTTTTCACACAAACTTGACAGCCCCACCCGGCTGCGGTAGGGGTAACGTTACTATCCCCTTCAGTCAACTGTCCGTCAAATTAGCGACTGCCAATTTTTCTCTGTTTTCCAAACATGTACTTCCCCAGTACCTGGACGCTGGTGTACCCACCCGTCCTATTTACTGCGTCGAATAATCTTGACCAGTCAACTTGCAACAACACAGTGCGCTTGCCTCCAGCACACACACACACACGCTGCCCTCGCCACTCTGGATTCAACACTCGTCTTTAATTTCAGCACTGCTGCCTGGTATCAAATATACCTGTCACCGTAATGGACTCTCCCGGTTAGTCTGTATGGCGTGTCTTTATCACCCCCTCTCGCTTCAGCGATATGGTTGGTTCCAATTCACCTGTAGTGGACTTGACGTGAACTGCTGTAGCCAGTTCCCGCACGGAGAAAAACTCAGTGTTTATATGGTGGACACACTCCGCTGTCCACCCTCTCTCCGCGAAGAGCCCACAAACATCTCAGAATGACAATACTGTCTATAATGTTCTTAATTGGACGTAGCCCTCAGATACTCCTTACTAAGTGACGAGCGCCCAGATGTCACACGTCGTTCTTGATGATATTATCATGAAGTTCTTACGATGATATGCTCATGATATTATTGTGTGATGGTCGTTGTCTAGGTAACGATACTCATGGTGTGTCAATGGAGATATCTGTCTTGCAATGTAACTCACCCCCGCAGTGCATATTCACCAGGCATTAAACAAGATTCCGTTGGCGCACATAATCCTTTATTACAGAAATAAGACGGACAAACGGGACATGTTTATACATCCAGAAACATAATGTAATCCATAGAATATAAATATCCTCCTCACAATTTAACCAGCACACATCAATGCCTTCTCACGGCTGGCTTCTAATCTCAATCCACAAGACAGGTAATCCAGCTACAATCCTCGGCTGGATCTCACACAATACAACCCACACATTGGGTTGGAGCCACTGCTCAACTATAGAACCCACTCTGGGTTTTGGCCTACACTCAATACAGAACCCACTCTGGGTTCAGGCCTGTCTTCACAACTAGCAGAACAACACAACACGGAGCTCTCTCTTAAACGACCTGACCCGCAGTCGGTCTCCTCTCTCACTGCCTTTTCAGTCTCTTGACTTCACACAACACACAACTCTCTTTCGACCCATCCCCCTTGGGGCCTTCCCCTCATATCCGCCCCATTATTTCTGAGGGTTGATTGTTTTCCTCGTAGCCAGGTCACTCACCTTACTGTCTCCCACTCTCATCTCCATTCTTCCTCATGCCCGGCCACTCACCTCAATGTCAGTGACCCAGGCTTATGTCAGATTATACTAAGGCATTTGATAAAGTAAAACATGATGAACTGATTAAAATGTTGGAAGATATCAACATTGATGGAAAAGATTTAAGAATAATAAAGAATGTTTACTGGAACCAAGAAGCAGCAATTAAAATGGGAAATAAAGAGGGTAGTTACGAACAGATAAAGCTAGGATTACGACAAGGGTGTGTCTTGTCACCAGATCTTTTCTCCCTGTATAGCGAAGTAATAATGAGAGAGATCAAAGAGATGCCAGGAATACTAGTTGGAGGTTATAATATAAATAATATACGCTATGCAGATGACACAGTATTGGTGGCGGATAATTCAACAGACCTACAACAATTATTACACGTTGTAGTAACAGAGAGTGCAAGGAAAGGACTCGCCTTGAATGTCAAGAAAACATTAACAATGGTAATATCAAAGAAAATGGTGACACCAAAATGTGACATAGAAATAGAAGGGAAAATCCTTAACCAAGTTGATAATTTTAGATACCTAGAGGCATTTATAACATCAGATGGAAGATGTACAACAGAGATTAGGAGTAGAATAGGGCAGGCAAAAGCCGCTTTTCAGAAAATGAAGAGTATCTTATGCAATAAGTCACTATCACTGAATGTAAGAAAGAGAGTGCTGAAATGCTATGTAGAACCAGTTTTGCTGTACGGCAGTGAATCTTGGAACGTAAATGAACAAATTAAGAAGAAATTAGAAGCAACAGAGATGTGGTTCCTGAGACGAATGTTGCGAATTCCTTGGACTGCCAGAGTAACTAACGACGACTGCCTGAAACAGGCTAATGAAACTAGAACATTATATACAACGATAAGACAGAGACAAACATCTTTCTTCGGCCATGTGATGAGAAGAGAGGCATTGGAGAACATCGTAACAACTGGAAAGATCGAGGGGAAGAGAGGCAGAGGTAGACCAAGAGAAGTGATGCTGGATGGATTGAGACGGTGGCATGGAGGAATATCAGCACCAGAGTTGATCAAGACAACCAAAGACCGAGATCTATGGAGAGCCATGAACGCCTACGCCAGCCGGCACGGCACTTGATGATGATGATTTTTACGAAAACTTTGAAAATGCCTTAAAGATTTAATCATTATATTATAACGCATATGACTGTAGATAACTACTTTAAACATTTTATGAAACTTAAGAAAAATACAACAATTATTTAAATTACATAATACTACATGCTACTAAAAGTTATGTCCCTTGATATAACTTTTCTTAAGTTAAGTCCCCTTGTAATATTTTAATTCAATTCAATTTAATACGTAAATAACTGTTTTTAAACTAACAAACTATGCGAGTTGGCTTGGCGGGAATGAGAAGAACATATTTCAATCGGATGGATCGTTCGCGAACGTATAAAGGACATACAAGACACAAATAAAGACACACACAAACATTCTCTTTTATATATACAGATGTGTGCACATTCCTTGGTTTGAACGAGCGCGGATAGGGCCAAAAACAGGGAAACAATATAACGTTCCATGATATATACCCGGCAAGAAGTCGGACGTTTTGTCAGAGGTAAACAAATATAGCAGGTTGGGTACAAAATTCGTCTAACAATTGAACAATATCAATTGGGGAACCCCTTGAGGCCACTAAGATAGTCCATAGTGTTTAGTTAGTCATGCGTCGAAGTACACTTGTTCCTGCGCTGTCGTAACTTGGAGGTGACAGGTTCGTTCGAACCCCTGTTGGTAAGTATAGCTTTGAATTTTTATGTTGCCTAGTGCGTCCTCTAGTATAATACTTCTTTCCCCTACTTCTAAGAGCGCCAAACAACACATCTGTTTATTTATGAAACGTCAAACAATTGAATGAATAGAAGAGGAGGAGGGGGAGAACGAAGAAGAAGAGGCAAAGGAAGAAGAGGAAGAATGCACGGGATTCTTCATGTTTTTCGCCTGTATTTAAGATGGCTAGTTATCCAATGTCACTGCTCAAGAGAACAGAGACTGTATGATATATTAAAGCAATGTTCTGTACAAGTTCCCAAACCCTAGGTAACATCCAAGCCGTAGACGGACACAGACACATCTCAACCTCGCCTCTCTATACGACAAAGTGCCCCAGTGTAACAATAATTACAGTGTGCATGAGCTGGACAATTTTCCGCGCCTACACAAACGCAATAAACTCCAGCTGTGTTCAATCTAGATGAAGCTGGACGTCATGAAAAAAATATCGTGCCACATGGAATTCGTATCAAAGGCGAATTATCTGCACGTCCCGACCAGCTGCCACGGGTGAATACCTCCTGGTCTGTGTCAAATAAACACACTCCGCACAAGCGTGGTCCGAAATAACCCCTGATGGTAGCGATAATGTGTCTTAATACATTGTTAAACATTAGTTAGTAACAGAATGCTGCCTTTCTATATAACCATTTCAATATTTTAATATAATGGCGCAGTGATCTTTTACATATTGTCCCCTACTCTCTCTCTCTCTCTCTCTCTCTCTCTCTCTCTCTCTCTCTCCTCTCTCTCTCTCTCTCTCTCTCCTCTCTCTCTCTCTCTCTCTCTCTCTCTCCCCGCCCCCCCCCCCCCCAAAAAAAAAAAAAAATAAATAAATTTGAAAGCGGCATTGTTTGCGAAGTATAAGACATGGTTTGTGTTAGAATTCTAGACCTATGTTTTCATATATAGCTCATGATACTGTGAGAAGAGACAAACACTTCATGTCTCACCAACAAGGCTACAGAAGACCATAGTTTAGCAAACAACCTGCTATCTTGTGCCGATCAAAGGATGGTAACCTGTCCTGATACTGTCACAAGAGATAAACTGCATGTGTCACTAACAATGCTGCCATCGTTTAGAACAGGAGTGGCCAACACAAGGCCCGCGGGCCGCATGCGACCCGCCGGGAGTCATGTTGAGGCCCGCGGAGTGGGAAGCGTCGATGTGGTCGAGGATGTAGCACGTTTGCTTGCTTAATTTAATTTTTTTTTTTTTTAAATTAGGTGAGTGGCCCGGCAGGAAATATTATTTCTGAAATTTGGCCCGCCTGCTAAAAAGGTTGGCCACCCCTGGTTTAGAAGGTCATTTGCAGAAAGTCCCTCTCACCATGACGCGCCGCAAAGTCTCCCCATCACTTGCCATTTCTTCCGCCTCCCGTACCCAACGTGTCTGCAATGTCACGTTTCAATCTTCGGGCTGGTCGACCTCTGCCTATTCTAAGTATATTACTACCCAGACAGATATGTATTTTAAAACAGGTAAGTCGCCGTTAAAGGCAAGGCACACATTGCAAGAATGTCACATAAAATAAAAATTCTCAAAGTAAGCAATACGATGTCAACTTTTCAGGGTAATAACAGCTATATAAAATGTCTGCTATCATTGCGAGGTATTCATTTACTGTTATTTGTGTAATTAATGTAATGGACATAATAAAATGTATATCACTCTTCCCAATGTCTACACGTGAATGTGTGTTTTCATAATCCTTGTAGTTTCATTATCCGTATTGTACTCGTCTCTTATTCCCCACTGGCAGTATTTACCATGTCTGCAAGAAGTGCCAAGAAGTGAGTTCAGCTAAATGGCCTATCATATGTACATGATTGTTTGATCTCCAGTGTTGCTTAATACTACCTGCACAGTTCTTTATATTGTTAACTCTTAAAGGACGTATACAGTTAAAGTCTAAATGCAGTTTACACTAGAAACATCCTACAGACGGACACATAATCAGATTGCAACGGGTAGTATTAGTATTGGGTCTCTTCGCTGGCTGTTGAAGGTAAGGGCGGAGAACGTATGGGCATGTCCCTATTGCTGTCATGTCGGTTCTTAACTCGGCATCCTTTACAGCTCTTACTCATGTCTCTCCCCCCTCTACCTATTTACCCTCATACTCACCTATCCACATATTCAAGTCATCAACTCCCCCCCCCCTCCCACCCACACCCACACACACACACAGACAATTACGCCCGCCTACCCGCCTACACACCTAGACTACATATGCCAAGCGTCGTGACTACACCACTACATCACAATTAATGTTTAATACCGCTCTCATTAAAAATGCGACATGTGTCATGCTAGGGCATTACGAAATAGTCAGCTGCCTGCTGTTGGATTTGTATAGATAACAGATGTATTTCAATGGATAGCAGCCGGTACGATTGTTGCTTTTAATTTACTAGTACAAACACAAAGCAGTAGACCTCCTTAACATGAAGGATGTATATGTTCAGATTCCCCAACATGAAGGATGTATATGTATAGATTCCCCAACATGAAGGATGTATATGTATAGATTCCCCAACATGAAGGATGTATATGTATAGATTCCCGAACACGGAGGATGTATATGTAAAGATTCCCCAACCTGAAGGATGTATATGTACAGATTCCCCAACATGAAGGATGTATATGTATAGATTCCCGAACACGGAGGATGTATATGTATAGATTCCCCAACATGAAGGATGTATATGTATAGATTCCCCAACATGAAGGATGTATATGTATAGATTCCCCAACATGAAGGATGTATATGTATAGATTCCCCAACACGAATGATGTATATGTATAGATTCCCCAACATGAAGGAAGTAAATGCATAGATACCCCAACATGAAGGATGTATATGTATAGATACCCCAACATGAAGGACGTATATGTATAGATTGCCGAACATGAAAGATGTATATGTATAGATTCCCGAACATGGAGGATGTATATGTATTGATTCCCCAACATGAAGGATGTATAGGTATAGATTCCCCCAACAAGAAGGATGTATACGTATAGATTCCCCAACACGAAGGATGTATATGTATAGATTCGCCAACATGAAGGATGTATATGTGTAGATTCCCCAACATGACGGAAGTAAATGTATAGATACCCCAACATGAAGGATGTATATGTATAGATACCCCAACATGAAGGACGTATATGTATAGATTGCCCAGCATGAAAGATGTATATGTATAGATAGGTCTTGTTCCTGGAACCCACTGTTGGTGTGTGAAGTGTTAGGACCATCATATCTATATGTATATATTCCCCAACATGAAGGATGTATATGTATAGATTCCCCAACATGAAGGATGTATATGTACAGATTCCCCCAACACGAAGGGTTATATCTATATATTCCCCAACATTAAGGGTGTATATGTATAGATTTCTCAACATAAAGGGTGTATATGTATAGATTCTTCAACATAAAGGATGCATATGTATAGATTCCCCAACATGAAGTATGTCTATGTATAGATTCCCCAACAAGAAGGATGTATACGTATAGATTGCCCAACATGAAGGATGTATATGTATAGATTTCCCAACGTGAAGGATGTATATGTATAGATTGCCCAACATGAAAGATGTATATGTATAGATTGCCCAACATGAAGGAAGTATATGTATAGATTCCCCAACATGAAGGATGTATATGTATAGATACCCCAACATGAAGAACGTATATGTATAGATTGCCCAACATGAAAGATGTATAAGTATTGATAGGTCTTGTACCTGGAACCCACTGTGGGTGTGTGAAGTGTTAGGACCATCATATCTTGTAGTGCACAGAGGCGTTGGTGGCTAGACTTTACCCCTGTAGCGAATGTTGAGAGCTGGCTTGGCGTCTGGCCATCGTCCCCCCCCCCCCCCCCCCCCCCCACCCCCAGTGTTCACGCCACTGTCAGCGCCACACCCTAATGTGTCGAATTCCACTTATTCCTGCAGCAAGGAGCTGTCGCCATTTGGAGGCGACAGGTTCGAATCCCGGTCGGTAACTATAGCTTTAAATTTTTTATGTTGTCTAGTGCGTCCTCTAATTCTTACTTCTTTCTTCTACTTCTGTGAGCGCCAAACAATACATGTGTGTTTATTTATGAACTGCCCATGACACCAGCGCTTCTCTATTACATATATTGTGCGTGAGAGCGCGTGTGTATATGGCTGCATATGAGAACACACTTAACTGTATCCGACACTTTCCATAAGCTATTCTTAAAACCCTAATAATTTGTAGCAGAAGACGATAATACAATAGATGGCTAAGACAACAGTTACAGATGCAGCTCTGATAGAGTGGGTTCAAATCCACACAATGAAAGTGTCAAGACAAACTACATACAAAAAGAAAGTTTACAACATGAATGTTCAATGGTTCTGATATATATATATATATATATATATATATATATATATATATATATATATATATATATATATATATATATATATATATATATATATATATATATATAAATTTGGTTCCTCGACAGTGCTACAGAATCTGTGCACTGTGGTAAGATTCTGCTTGCGCGATCTTCAGGAGACTGAAGCACTTATGGGAATATCCGGGAGCAATGAAAGTGATCCTTTACCAACATCAAACACTGAATGTATGAGGCACGCGGATTTTAGACACGAGTTAGGATAGAGTGGGTTAATGAAAGAATCGGCAGAAACAACAGAAGGTAATCATATGAGTTACGTGGTGCAGAGGAAGCCCAACACCGGCAAGCACATCCATCCTACTTGTGGTATGTTACATCCACCGTAGCTACTTATAATTGCAACGTAAATAATTACAGTTTTAGTGAGTCATGTATTATTGATTATTGCACACTTTCCATGCGTTTATCATGCATATTGGTTCTGCTGACTTTGTAGTCTAAGATTGGCTGCATACATGATGAATGGATGAATGAATGAATGAATGGATGAATGAATGAATGAATGAATGAATGAATGAATTAATTAATTACAGCAGCGACATAAGAAGGGCAGTATGTCAGACGGGCCTGCGTGCCCACTTCTTAACCCTTTGAAAATAAATTCCCTTCGTTCCACCCAAGCTGCATTTCACGCTTTATCTGTCTTCTCAAAGCACGTGGACCTATGTCCTCTCTTTTGAGGCGAGTGCGTCACGCCTAGTTTTGCAACACAAAGGTCAGTGTCCCCGACCCGAACATGTAACGGTTATTTTCTCTAGACAGATTACATTCAAGGTAACGGGCTCTGCCGACCCATGAACAGGTTTTCTTTTTCAACATTTTTGTAAGGACATGGCTTTAAGGCCTACTCTTTGCGATTTTCAACTGCAGTAGGATTTTATAGGAATTGTTTAAAGTGCACACTTGCACACGGGACTTCCCGTATTTTCCCGACCTTATCTGAGAAGGTTAGGTATCCGATCTCACCACCCAAGAGGCCAGGAACGTGTGATATCATTAGGTACTAATGTTTCTTGAAAACAAATTCCAGCCCTGTGCAGAGACTATTTGAACCCTATACCGTGCGAGCACGGGGCGAACACCATAACTTCGTAACCACGGCTCTGATGAGGACAGCAAAGATTCGCCTTACAAGGGTCGAAAACCCATCACCTCTCGAATTGTGACGCCAGTTTTCTCGCCAGCAGGCTACCCGATCTCCAGGCTGATGACACCATGCTGTAAAAACAAGATTACCAACTAATGAATGCTGAGCTTTCGGCGGCTGTTATTTTTTCCTCCATTCCAACGCAAACACATTTTTCTTGTCAATAATCCCCCGGCATTCCATAACCCACACCATTTGCCAGTAAAAGCTTCTTTGGTAATTATGATTAAAAGGAGATCAACATAACCGCTACTGATTTCTCGCGTCTCCCTACTCTCACAGAAGACATATCATTGATGTGTGTATTCATTCTTCTGTCGTGGAACCAAGGATTTTCAGTTCACAATTAGCCTAAGGACGCGGCGGTGAAATTCAGATCTGTGATTTGTCAGCGTTTTGTTCGCGGACAAGAATATTGCTCCTTTACCAGACATAATCGGTAAATAATAGGAGGGAGTGATATAAACTACAAAGAAATGGGTTTAATGTATGCACGATTATATTGCTATCAGTATATGACTATGTAACAGCGGTTTCAAAGCAGAAAAAGATGTCCTTTCTCGGTACTCAGATGACACTATAAATAATGTATATCTTTTTTAAGATTACAGGACATTCAAGGACGTTGTGCCTTCTCACTGGTAAATTAAATAAATATTCACACTCATATCCTGTTCAACTTTTGGGTTGTGTCTCGAAGATATAAATATAAAGGTTTGTGTGTGTGTGTGTGTGTGTGTGTGTGTGTGTGTGTGTGTGTGTGTGTGTGTGTGTGTGTGTGTGTGTGTGTGTGTGTGTGTGTGTGTGTGTCACGTCTTTCAAATAATTATGATATTCGCTCTGTGTTCTCCACCTTATTTATACAGATGTGTAATGCTGTGTGTGTGTGTGTGTGTGTGTGTGTGTGTGTGTGTTCGAGAGAAAGAGAGAGAGAGAGAGAGAGAGAGAGAGAGAGAGAGAGAGAGAGAGAGAGAGAGAGAGAGAGAGAGAGAGAGAGAATGTGTGTAAGTATGTTTGAATGTAGATAGGTAGGCGGTAGATAGGTAGGTACGTACATAAGTAGGTAGGTATAAGGCAGGTGTGTGTGTGTGTGTCTGCGTGCGTGTGCGCGTGTGTGTGGGGGGGGGGGGGGGGGGGGTAGCAGGAACCACCTGTAGGTATGTGAAGTGTTAGAACCATCACATTCTCGTTAGCAGATGATGTCAAGAATACGTTCTATGAGGACCTGCACAATGTATTAACATCTGTTCCTAAAGGAGACAAACTTATACTCCTTGGGGATTTCAATGCCAGAGTAGGCACGGACACCACCTCTTGGAGTGGCATTATTGGAAAGCATGGAGTTGGAAATTGTAACACCAATGGACTCCGCCTCCTTCAGACATGTGCCGAACATGATCTCCTGATTACGAACACAATTTTCCGTCTCCCCATGAGAAATAGGACATCGTGGATGCACCCTCGCTCGAAACACTGGCACCTCATTGACTATGTAATCGTCAGGAGGAGTGACAGACAAGACGTTCGAGTGACAAAATCCATGTGTGGTGCCGAATGTTGGAGAGACCATCGTCTCATTGTCTCGAAAATGAACATCAGGCCACCACGGCGTCCTCAAGGGGCAAAAATGCAAACAAAGCTAAATGTCACCCGCCTAAACAGCAAGAAAATGCAGCAGTCGTTTAAAAATATGCTGGAAGACCGCCTCAAGCCCAATGCTGAAGCAAAACAGGATACAGAAACAGAATGGAGAGCCCTAAAGGACACGATTTACAACACTGCTATGGAAATCCTGGGTCCAGCCCCCCGAAAGCATAAAGACTGGTTTGATGAAAATTCCGAAGACATCAACCAATTGCTGGCCGAGAAACATCTTCTCCTCAAGGCACATTTGAATGACCCAAAGTCAACATCAAAAAAAGATGCTTTCAAGAACATTCAGAGAGTCTCATCTCATCTCATCATGTTCCTCTTGTACCTTGCGGTGTCGAGGTGAAGTATAAACTTCGTGAGAGTGCCCGGTTATGGGCTTCGTATATCGACATTCCCATGGATTCTGTTATTCCCTCAGTCCAACGTTTACGTGGTCGGCCTCTTCCTCTGTTTCCATCTGGTCTGTACATCATTGCTTGTTGTGGCATGCTGTTGACTGGTAGCCTACTTGCATGGCCAAACCATTTGACTTGCTGCTTTCTAATAAAAATTCAGAGAGTAGTGCAGCAGAAACTTCGGCACATGCGGGACTCCTGCTGAGCAGCAAAGCTGATGAAATTCAGGGCTTTGCTGACAGACACGATATGAAAAACTTCTACGACTCACTGAAAGCGGTCTATGGTCCTTCATCACCAGGCATAGTTCCCCTCCTCAGTGCAGACGGGGGAACATTAGTCACCGATAAGAAAGAAATCCTCCAACGCTGGGCAGAGCATTTCAGCAAAATCTTAAATGCAACTTCCTTCTTCGATGATGAAACCATCAATTGCCTTCCTCAAGTTCCCACCAATGAGAATCTTGATGACCTGCCAACCATAGTGGAAATAAACAAAGCCATCCAGCAACTCTCCAGCGGCAAGGCACCTGGTCCTGACTCCATCCCAGCAGAGATATACAAGGCAGGTGGGCCGATCCTAACAGAGCAGCTTCACCGAGTCTTCACAAACATATGGATGAACGAGACCATGTCACAAGATTTTAAGGACGCGTCAATAGTCCACCTTTACAAACGTAAAGGAAACCGCCAATCCTGTGACAACGACCGAGGCATCTCCTTGCTTTCAATTGCAGGGAAGATACTCGCCAGAATTCTTCTCAACCGCCTCACAGCCCATCTCGATCAAGGTCTTCTTCCTGAGAGTCAATGTGGCTTCAGAAAAGAACGTGGAACTGTTGACATGATTTTCGCTGCAAGGCAGCTGCAAGAGAAATGTCAGGAACAGAACTGCGAAATGTTCTCCACTTTCATTGACCTTACCAAGGCTTTTGATACAGTCAGCAGAGAAGGACTGTGGAAGATTATGGCAAAATATGGCTGTCCACGAAAGTTTGTCCAAATAGTGCGGCTATTTCATGACGGCATGCAGGCAAGAGTACAGGAAAATGGTGAGCTGTCTGAACCCTTTCCTGTCACCAATGGAGTGAAGCAAGGATGTGTCTGGCACCAACACTGTTCAGCCTCATGTTTTCAGCCATGTTGATGAATGCCTTCGAGAACGACGACATTGGAATAGACATCAACTACCGTATGGATGGAAAGTTATTCAATCTCAGAATGCTGAAAGCTAAAACCAAAATTAACAGTGGCACCGTCAGAGAGCTCCCTGTTTGCTGATGATTGCGCTCTATACGCCAACTCAGAGGCGGACATGCAACATAATGTTTCAGCTTTCTCACATGCATGTGCCAACTTTGGGCTCAATATCAACTGGAGAAGACTGTAGTTATGTACCAGCCAGCTCCAGGAATAATCACACTGTGCCGAATATTAAAGTGAATGATCATAGACTAAGTGTTGTGGACAAATTTACCTATCTTGGCAGCACCGTGTCACAAGCTGCCACAATCGATGACGAAGTGAATGCAAGAAACCCCGGCCCGGCAGCCCTTTTGGAGACTGTACAAGAAAGTATGGGACAGAACTGGGAATAGCTGCAAACAAAGCTAAAAGTCTACAAAGCAGTTGTATTATCACACTATTGCTTTGGGAAACCCGGACTGTTTTTATCAGCGAACGCTAGGAAATACTTCCCACGCAAACCCAAGCCCTGTATGACATCCCCTGATTTGGGGAAACAGGATGCCTTCATCCGACATACAGGACTTCGCGTTCGAGTTTCAACCCAAACAAACACAAGCAAGCAAGCAAGCAAGAACCATTCATGTTGTAAACTTTCTTTTTGTATGTAGTTTGTCTTGACACTTTCATTGTGTGGATTTGAACCCACTCTATCAGAGCTGCATCTGTAACTGTTGTCTTAGACAGCTATTGTATTATCGTCTTCTGCTACAAATTGTTAGGTTTTAAGAATAGCTTAGGGAAACAGTGTCGGATATAGTTAATTTGTGTCTTAAATCACAGCGGCACCCAAAATTTTTAAAGAACGCGCTCTCATAGGCACAAAAAAAAATTTTTGTAAAATAGAAAAAAGATGTGGTTAGGGCAGATACATAAATTAAACACCCCCAGATTGATCGGGTCGCCCCCACGGGGAAGTCCGCCAGGAATAAGTGAAGAATTAGGGGTGGCGCTAGACAGTCGTAAAACGATGAAGCTAAGAGTTACCGACCGGGTTAAATTCGCCCCCAAAAGGGCCCCCTTGTGCACTCAAAAAATGTGGAATTCTCACACATGGGTTGGCGCCTACATACGTAACACTTTCGGGGTGGGGGGGGGACTATGCCCATACGCCTTAGTTGGGGTCTCAACAATTCCTTCAGGGGAAAATCTATCTATCAAACACCCTTTCTTTTGGGAACAAACAAAAATTTATTTTGGGGGTCTGAAACATTACACATCCTCATTTTGGGTTTCCAGGTACAAGAATCTATCTATACTTATACATCCTTCATGTTGGGGAATCTGTACATATACATCCTTCATGTTGGGGTAATCTATCTATACATATACACCCCTTCATGTTGGGAATCTATCTATACATATACATCCTTCATGTTGGGGAATCTATCTATACATATACATCCTTCATGTTGGGGAATCTATCTATACATATACATCCTTCATGTTGGGGAATCTAGTACATATACACCCTTCATGTTGGGGAATCTATCTATACATATACATCCTTCATGTTGGGGATATCTGTACATATACATCCTTCATGTTGGGGAATCTGTACATATACATCTTCATGTTGGGGAATCTATCTATACATATACATCCTTCATGTTGGGGAATCTGTACATATACAATCCTTCATGTTGGGGAATCTATACATTACACCTCATGTTGGGGAATCTGTACATATACATCCTTCAGGTTGGGGAATCTATACATATACACCCTTCATTGTTGGGGAATCTATCTATACATATACATCCTTCATGTTGGGGAATCTATACATATACACCTTCATGTTGGGGAATCTGTACATATACATCCTTCAGGTTGGGGAATCTATACATATACACCCTTCATGTTGGGGAATCTATCTATACATATACATCCTTCATGCTGGGGAATCTATACATATACATCCTTCAGGTTGGGGAATCTATACATATACACCCTTCATGTTGGGGAATCTATCTATACATATACATCCTTCATGTTGGGGAATCTATACATTACACCCTTCATGTGGGGAATCTATCTATACATATACATCCTTCATGTTGGGGTATCTATACATATACTTCCTTCATGTTGGGGAATCTATACATATACATCCTTCATGCTGGGGAATCTGTACATATACATCCTTCATGTTGGGGAATCTATCTATACATATACACCCTTCATGTTGGGGAATCTATCTATACATATACATCCTTCAGGTTGGGGAATCTATCTATACATATACATCCTTCAGGTTGGGGAATCTATCTATACATATACATCCTTCAGGTTGGGGAATCTATCTATACATATACATCCTTCAGGTTGGGAATCTATACATATACATCCTTCATGTTGGGGAATCTATCTATACATATACATCCTTCAGGTTGGGGAATCTATACATATACATCCTTCATGTTGGGGAATCTATCTATACATATACATCCTTCAGGTTGGGGAATCTATACATATACATCCTTCATGTTGGGGAATCTATCTATACATATACATCCTTCAGGTTGGGGAATCTATACATATACACCCTTCATGTTGGGGAATCTATCTATACATATACATCCTTCATGCTGGGGAATCTATACATATACATCCTTCATGTTGGGGAATCTATACATATACATCCTTCATGTTTGGGAATCTAAACATATACATCCTTCATGTTAGGGGGGTCTACTGCTTTGTGTTTGTACTAGTAAATTAAAAGCAATAATCGCACCGGCTGCTATCCATTGAAATACATCTGTTATCTGTACAAATCCAACAGCAGGCAGCTGACTATTTCGTAATGCCCTAGCATGACACGTGTCGCATTTTTAATGAGAGCGGTATTAAACATTAATTGTGATGTAGTGGTGTAGTCACGACGCTTGGCATATGTAGTCTAAGTGTGTAGGCGGGTAGGCGGGCGTGATTGTCTGTGTGTGTGTGTGTGTGTGTGTGTGTGTGTGTGTGTGGGTGGGTGGGTGGGAGGGGGGGGGGGGTTTGATGACTTGAATATGTGGATAGGTGAGTATGAGGGTAAATAGGTAGAGGGGGGAGAGACATGAGTAGGAGCTGTAGAGGGAATATGTTCATAAAGGTTGCCGAGTTAAGAACCGACATGACAGCAATAGGGACATCCCCATACGTTCTCCGTCCTTATCTTCAACAGCCAGCGAAGAGTCCCAATACTAATGCTACCAGTTGCAATCTGATTATGTGTCCGTCTGTAGGATGTTTCTAGTGTAAACTGCATTTAGACTTTAACTGTATACGTCCATTAAGAGTTAACAATATAAAGAACTGCAGGTTAAGCAACACAGGAGATCAAACAATCATGTACATATGATAGGCCATTTAGCTGAACTCACTTCTTGCAGACATGGTAAATACTGCCACTGGAGAATAAGAGACGAGTACAATACGGGTAATGAAACTACAAGGATTATGAAAACACACATTCACGTGTAGACATTGGGAAGAGTGATATACATTTTATTATGTCCATTACATTAATTACACAAATAACAGTAAATGAATACCTCGCAATGATAGCAGACATTTATATAGCCGTTATTACCCTGAAAAGTTGACATCGTATTGCTTACTTTGAGAATTTTTATTTTATGTGACATTCTTGCAATGTGTGCTTGCCTTTAACGGCGACTTGACTGTTTAAAATACATATCTGTCTGGGTAGTAATATACTTAGAATAGGCAGAGGTCGACCAGCCCGAAGATTGAAACGTGACATTGCAGACACGTTGGGTACGAGAGGCGAAAGAAATGGCAAGTGATGGGGAGACTTTGCGGCGCGTCATGGTGAGAGGGACTTTCTGCAAATGACCTTCTAAACCAGGGGTGGCCAACCTTTTTAGCAGGCGGGCCAAATTTCAGAAATAATATTTCCTGCCGGGCCACTCACCTAATTTTAAAAAAAAAATTTATTAAGCAAGCAAGCGTGCTACAGCCTCGACCACATCGACGCTTCCCACTCCGCGGGCCTCAACATGACTCCCGGCGGGTCGCATGCGGCCCGCGGGCCTTGTGTTGGCCACTCCTGTTCTAAACGATGGTAGCATTGTTAGTGACACATGCAGTTTACCTCTTGTGACAGTATCAGGACGGTTACCATCCTTTGATCGGCACAAGATAGCAGGTTGTTTGCTAAACTATGGTCTTCTGTAGCCTTGTTGGTGAGACATGAAGTGTTTGTCTCTTCTCACAGTATCAGGAGCTATATATGAAAACATAGGTCTAGAATTCTAACGCAAACCATGTCTTATACTTCGCCAACAATGCCGCTTTCAAAATTGGGGGGGGGGGGGGGGGGGGGGGAGAGAGAGAGAGAGAGAGAGAGAGAGAGAGAGAGAGAGAGAGAGTAGGGGACAATATGTAAAAGATCACTGCGCCATTATATTAAAATATTGAAATGGTTATATAGAAAGGCAGCATTCTGTTACTAACTAATGTTTAACAGTGTATTAAGACACATTATCGCTACCATCATGGGTTATTTCGGACCACGTTTGTGCCGAGTGTGTTTATTTGACACAGACCAGGAGGTATTCACCCGTGGCAGCTGGCCGGGACGTGCAGATAATTCGCCTTTGATACGAATTCCATGTGGCACGATATTTTTTTCATGACGTCCAGCTTCATCTAGATTGAACACAGCTGGAGTTTATTGCGTTTGTGTAGGCGCGGAAAATTGTCCAGCTCATGCACACTGTAATTATTGTTACACTGGGGCACTTTGTCGTATAGAGAGGCGAGGTTGAGATGTGTCTGTGTCCGTCTACGGCTTGGATGTTACCTAGGGTTTGGGAACTTGTACAGAACATTGCTTTAATATGATATCATACAGTCTCTGTTCTCTTGAGCAGTGACATTGGATAACTAGCCATCTTAAATACAGGCGAAAAACATGAAGAATCCCGTGCATTCTTCCTCTTCTTCCTTTGCCTCTTCTTCTTCGTTCTCCTCCTCCTCCTCTTCTATTCATTCAATTGTTTGACGTTTCATAAATAAACAGATGTGTTGTTTGGCGCTCTTACAAGTAGGGGAAAGAAGTATTATACTAGAGGACGCACTAGGCAACATAAAAATTCAAAGCTATACTTACCAACAGGGGTTCGAACGAGCCTGTCACCTCCTAGTTACGACAGCGCAGGAACAAGTGTACTTCGACGCATGACTAACTAAACACTATGGACTATCTTAGTGACCTCAAGGGGTTCCCCAATTGATATTGTTCAATTGTTAGACGAATTTTGTACCCAACCTGCTATATTTGTTTCCCTCTGACAAAACGTCCGACTTCTTGCCGGGTATATTTGATGGAACGTTATATTGTTTCCCTGTTTTTGGCCCTATCCGCGCTCGTTCAAACCAAGGAATGTGCACACATCTGTATATATAAAAGAGAATGTTTGTGTGTGTCTTTATTTGTGTCTTGTGTGTCCTTTATACGTTCGCGAACGGTCCATCCGATTGAAATATGTTCTTCTCATTCCCGCCAAGCCAACTCGCATAGTTTGTTAGTTTAAAAACAGTTATTTACGTATTAAATTGAATTGAATTAAAATATTACAAGGGGACTTAACTTAAGAAAAGTTATATCAAGGGACATAACTTTTAGTAGCATGTAGTATTATGTAATTTAAATAATTGTTGTATTTTTCTTAAGTTTCATAAAATGTTTAAAGTAGTTATCTACAGTCATATGCGTTATAATATAATGATTAAATCTTTAAGGCATTTTCAAAGTTTTCGTAAAAATAATGGATCTATTTTAGATACGTGACAATTTTCGAACCCATTTTTCCCGCAACGGGAACGGGAAAGGGCAGTCGTGTCTGGTATAAACAAAGTCATAAAAACTTTGTATCTTCAATGTTTTCGTAAAAATAATGGATCTATTTTAGATACGTGAAAATTTTCGAACCAATTTTTCCCGCAGCGGGAACGGGAAAGAGCCAAACACCGACCGACCGACCGACCGACCGACCGACCGACCGACCGACCGACCGACCGACCGACCGACCGACCGACCGACCGACCGACCGACCGACCGACCGACCGACCGACGACCGACCGACCGACCGACCGACCGACCGACCGACCGACCGACCGACCGACCGACCGACCGACCGACCGACCGACCGACCGACCGACCGACCGACCGACCGACCGACCGACCGACCGACCGACCGACCGACCGACCGACCGACCGACCGACCGACCGACCGACCGACCGACCGACCGACCGACCGACCGACCGACCGACCGACCGACCGACCGACCGACCGACCGACCGACCGACCGACCGACCGACCGACCGACCGACCGACCGACCGACCGACCGACCGACCGACCGACCGACCGAACCGAACCGACCCGACCCGACCCGAACCGACCGACCGACCGACCGACCGACCGACCTGACCTGACCTGACCTGACCTGACCTGACCTGACCTGACCTGACCTGACCGAACCGAACCGAACCGAACCGAACCGACCGACCTGACCGACCTGACCGACCTGACCGACCTGACCGACCTGACCGACTCGACCGACTCGACCGACCGACCGACCGGGACTGGGCGACGCCCGGCCGGGTCAGCTAGTAACTTATATCGAACAGTACAGGCATGGGCTTACAGAGACGTGTTGGTGCAGCATATGGGTCTCCCCAGCCATCCTAGAAGGCTTCCATTTATGTAGTCAGCAGTTTACTCCGTGGTTCTCTGATCGCCCATTCACAACCGCCATTTCGTTGCCTGTAGGCTTGCAGTCTTTATACTTGTTGGGACTTAGGCGGCTTTCCACACACAGAACAGTTTGATCTGTTGGTATGGTACTATTGTACAGTATGGTACCATTCTACAGTATGGTACTATTGTACAGTAATATACTATTGTACAGTAAGGTACTATTGCACAGTATGTTACTATTGAATAGTATGGTACTAGTGTACAGTAAGGTACTAAATCAAATCAGCTTTATTTTAAAAGTGTCACAAATTGGGCACGCAAGCCCATCTTACATTCGTCCCTTCCAATCACTCATCTTTCGTCCATCAAGAGCATTATATATTCACATAGGAAGAAAAAAAACATTAGTGTACAGTAAGGTACTATTGTACAGTATGGTACTATTGTGCAATATGGTGCTATTGTGCAATATGGTACTATTGTAGAGTATAGTATTAAACAGTATGGTAATACTAAACAGTATGGTACTGTTGTACAGTATGGTACTATTAAACTGTATAGTACTATAGTACAGTATGGTACTATTGAACAATATGGTACTATTGTGCAGTATAGTATTAAACAGTATGGTACTACTGTACAGTATGGTACTACTAAACAGTATGGTACTATTGTACAGTATAGTACTATTGTGCAGCATGGTACTATTGTACACTATAGTACTATTTTACCATCCATCCATCATGTGCCATACCGGTAAGCGTCGGCGGTCATGATTCGCCATTTCACTCTATCACCAGAGTCGTGAATTAGCTCAATGTTCTTGTCTCGACCATACCACGTGGTCAAGCCATCCAAGTATTTACTTCTCTGTCTTCCCCTTGCTCTCTTCCCCTTGATCTTGCCAGTTGTCACCAAGTTCTCTAATTTATTTCTTCTCATAACATGTCCAGAAAATTGTCACTGTCTACACCTAATTTCTGTAATCAGTTTACGATTTTCATTTGCTTCTGGTAGGACTTGATCGTTGGTTTTTCTGTCTGTCCATGGTATCTTT
>JACEFZ010010376.1:105000-243494 GCA_014155875.1 Cepaea nemoralis | reverse complement strand
AAGGCCTCGAATAAAACCCAGAGCCTTCTCGAAGAACCGGTCAGCGTGTCCACAGCCCCGTGGACACCGATGGAGCCCGCCGATTGCGGGGTCCCCGAGAAACTCGGAGAGAGTTACCACCCGTGTCGGATTGCGACACGTGTGGAAAGGCGACACGGACTGGACATCGAAGAAGCAACAGGGCTTACCTTAAGGGGGACTTGATAGATGGAAAACCCAAGTGTCTTTAGGGGTTTTTACGCATACGTTAGGATAGCTGATAGAGTTGTTGTAGCGATCATGTATTATTGCTTTATTGTAAACTCCTGTGATACGCAACGTGAGGGTTGCTGGCTTGTGAGAAACCTTACTTCGCCAGCTTACTGTAACATTAATATAAATAAATGATGTTAGATTGTATCTGAACGGAGTTTGTTGCCTGTATGAGCCCGAGTTTCATTCCCCTAGACATCTGGGACGGTGACAGGCTATTTGGGGGCCAAGCCGGTTTTGGCAAGCACAAGCTTTATTTTCCCAGACAGCTCTGGTTGTCCCAAGTAAAATATATCAACTTCGTACATGACAAAGTCTAGAACTTTGCAGCTATCATCGTATCCTGTAATGAGCAAATGTAGTCCCTCTAAAAAAAGAAATTGAAATAATTATATTTCAAAAAAATTTGACTTTGACATGATGGACAATTACAGTGACAGTTACAATTTTTTTTTTTTTCCCAACATCAGATTGTTCCGCGAAATATCGTGTGTATGAAACCCTCTCCTCCAGCAGTGGCGAGAAAACAGCAAAACCAAACAAGACTACAGTCAAGAAACCAGGAAAAAATAAGATGAGTCCCATTTCATGCTCATTAATCCCTAAATGATACTCATTCTTTTTTCATGATGAAAACATTTTTCTTTTTATTGTTTTTTATAAAATTTGCTAATCTCAAAACCCAAGTAAACCTGCTCGTGCAAAATGTGAATGTAAACTTTAAGGGGGGATAACCAAGTTGTGTACACCCAGACTAATTCAAAGGGTTTTAAATTTTCGATAAAGTGAACACTAACTAAAAACAAGATGTCAACATTAGAACAGTGCATTGAAGCGGAATTAGGTTAGGGTATATGCGAGAAACTTCAGAATGGGCAAAAAAGACACATTCAGAAAAATATTGCACGAAAAACAGAGCAGCAGAAAGAGAAGAGAAAAAGATGCAGATGCAAATGGAGGCTGAAAAAAAAAAACAAATGGAGGCTCAAGAAAAGAAAATGCAACTGGAGGCTCAAGAGAAGAAGATGCAAATGGAGCTCGAAGCTGCGACCAAGCAAGCCAATTTAAACGCAGAAACACAGATAAAACTGAAACAATGGAAATTGATTCCAACTTAAAAATTTTCAGTAAACAAAATTAGAAGAAAGGGAAGAGGAACAAAAATACAAAAAATATAAAGGCCTAGTCAAGCCCTATTGTTCAGGAGATTCAATAAGCGCATACTAGAGAACTTCGAGTGTTTGATGACTTACCATAACGTTGAAAAAGTCGATTGGCATTTATTCTGATGAGAAATTAGCATTAGAGCCCTTAAAAGTGATAGAGACATTTCCAAAAGACAGAGGAAAGATTACGATTTTTTGAAACAAAGAATACTCCAACATTTTCACTAGACACAGCAGGCTATCAACTACAGTTCTCAAATTAGCCCCATCCCCTAACCAAACGTTCATAGACTACGTGTCTACAGTCCAGGATATTTGTACAAAATGGATAACCTCAGCAAAACAAATAAGCCATGACAAACTGAGGAGCAAAATTATAATTGAAAAAAATTATTAGCAAAAATCCCAAACCCCCTTTTCAAAATTTTCTAAGGAAAAATGTTTGTAAAACTATCCAAGAAGTAGAAAAAAAGGGGGGGAGCGCATATTTTACACTAACCGCGATTTTTCATTTAAAATATGAGCCAAAATGAAAAAGCAGCGGTTAAAAACCCCAAAAATATTCAAAACCTAATGAAAATAGGTTCAAACAACGCTCTAAGTTCACAAAACCAGCCCTGTGTCAGTATTGTCATCTGACACACGAAACAGTACGCGATGTGTGACAAATCACCGAATTATCCCATCATCTCCAAAAGATGTAGAAAACAAAAAAAAAAAAAAAAAAAAAGGGGCCATATCGAGAGCAGTTAAATGTTATTTTTGCGCGAGTTTGGGCATTTTTCAGCACATTGTGATGGGCGAAAGATGATGAAGCAGGCCAATGCCGCATTAATAGATACATCGTCGGATGAAGAAACTGAACAACAGAACGAATGCGACATCCAGAATGAAAGTGCGAATGAGTTAGGTAATGCAGTAGAAATCATTAACACCATCACTTATAACACATGTAACACCTGCAGAAATTTCAGCTTGATACCACTTTGTTATGCGGCCACACAATCCCAGTGTCTAACGAAATGGCCAACGCAGCCTTAACATCAACAGGCAAGTTAAAGTTTGCGACAGGTTTTGTTAATAACAAACAATGTACACTAATACGAGATAGCGGGGCGACTCTTTGTGGAATTAAAAGAACATTAGTTAATGACAAAGACTACACACACAAATACGTAACATGCCGCACATTCGCAGGCACCATCGAAAGATACCCCCTAGCACTGGCCGAAATTCGGACACCTTTTATATCAGGACAAGTGTTATGCGCAGTACTTGAGAATCCTTGCGCGGAAATTATCCTTGGAAATCTTTCTAACATAAGAACCTGCTCTGAAGAAGAAATCAGAGAATGGGAACAGAAAAACTGTATCCAAAAAGCGAACAGCGATTCCAAAATTAAAAAAACACGCTTGCATGTCTCAAACTGCCAAAAGCACAAGGGAGACAACCGATGACGGAATTCGAAACGAATTCACAGAGGTGCAGAACACAGGGGCGGTTGAATCTTTCAATGACACCATCAAATCAACACCTCGAACTGAGGACACCATCGATCCACAAAATATTGAGCCTGTAAATGTGCAACAACATACACAATACGCTAATATAGTGACAAGACAAATGACACACAAAACCCACAACGACCAACTTCACGAAGCGCTACAAATCATTGCACCCAATATTACCACCACCAAGTTTATCCAAGAACAGCAAACAGATCCAACCCTATCACATTACTTTCTACTAGTAGGAATGAAGCCAAAATTAAAGAAAAACGCTTCATGGACATTCAGATTAAATAACAATATTTTAAAAAGGCTATATACCAGAGATCAAACCACGATACAACAAGTGATTCTACCTCAGTTACATCGCAATAAAGTACTTCAGATAGCCCATGACTCACCTTTCGGAGGTCATATGGGTTATGAGAAAACCAGGGCCAGAGTCCTGAGTCAATTTTATTGGCCTAAATTTTGCCAAGACATAAAAACCTATTGTAAATCATGTGATATCTGTCAAAAACTAATTAAGAAAGGTAAAAACCCTACGGCAGAAATTCAATCAACCACAACTGCCTCGAGACCATTTCAAATCGTCGCGGTTGATTTAGTGGGTCCTTTGAACCACATCTCAAACAAAGGAAATAGGTACATTTTTACACTCGTTGATTTATGTTCAAGATGGGCAGAAATAATTCCACTAAAATCTATCTCCTCTAAGGATGTGACGGACGTATTATTACAGATATTCTCACGTTTTGGCTTTCCGGAGAAGATAATATCGGATAGAGGAACGCAATTCATATCTAATGCCACCCAATCGGTAACTAAGTTACTAGGCATAAAACAATGTTTTACAAGCCCCTATCGACCGGCCGCAAATGGAATTTGCAAAAAATTAAACGGGGACCTAAAACATATGTTATCTAAAGTGACAGCTGAAAATCCAGCCGATTGGGATATACTTCTCCCAACGGTGCTGTTCGCATACAGAGAAGTCCCACAGTCAAGCACGGGGTTCTCTCCGTTTGAATTAATATATGGAGCGAACCCAAGAGGACCTCTCGCTATGTACAAAGATATGATATCACAACCCGTAAACACCCAATTACCAGTTTCCACTTATGATTTGGTCACTGACACCAGTGACAAAATCATTAGATCCTGTATACTGGCCAGAACATCATTACAGGAGAAAGGTTTTAGGTACAGGCAATACGCCAAAAAAGGGGCAAAAACGATTGTATTACAACCAAATCAAGATATTTTACTATTACTACCTGACAAGAGAGATTTACTATCAACCTCTTGGCAGGGACCATTTAAAGTGATAAGAAGGATTTCTGAAGTTGACTACGAAATTTCTGTGAATGGCAAGTTGAAAATATTCCATGTAAATATGTTAAAACCGTACTATTCTAGAAATGACAGTGACATGAACAAGCAGACGCAGATAACAGATGACAATAACCAGACTGACAAGAATGACAACGAAAACGGAACGACAACTAGCTGACATATTATCACGACAAACTAATGCACCAACAGACTAACACTGTACACATTAATTAGTCGCCACATAATAAGCTGTGATATTTTAGTCTGTGGCATAGAACAGTGTACCTCTACACTTACTGTAGAACTGTTATTCAGAAGTATCAACTACCAAGTGAATAATTTACTTATAACATTCACGGACATGAAACTGTGACAGCCCTACATTATATTAAGACATATTAGCAATTGGCAAGGCTTTAAAAACAATCCGAGCGATATATAATATCTGTGAAGTCATTTTATCAACCAAGGAACTTAAAGTCATCGTGGAAAGATTAAGAACTCTGCATACTCGCTATTTCAAGGAACTTCGCAAACTACCGGAATAGAACTACGACTATCACAACATACAAAAGACAGCTACAGGAACTGTTAACATTGATGGAACAACACACGGACAACAGGAGGACAACACACACATCGTCGTTGGAGTTAATTAATTTACTATTAGTTAATATGCATTACACTTGTATTTCATTATATATACTCCAGGATTGCCCAAACTACAACATATCCAGGCGAACCTTCTGGCCTAGAGAGACAACAGTGGAAGATAAACTCTATGGACCGCTGAATGAACTAAAAAAGACTGTTAGATTCATACAAGAGACAACATTGCAGTTATAAACATAATTTAGGCGAACGAAAGAAGAAGAAGATTATATATATAAATTATGTCAACACGTAACTTGTATATTTTCTACCATAATATATTACAAACTTTTTCACTCATAGTTAAAATACTCTTCCAATACAATTTTCTATTTCAGTTATAAACCATTTTTTGATTACAAGTACAAAAAGTACTTGCTACCGTAAAGGGAACATATCGCCTAATCCGTTTTTCTAAGGGCAGTAAGACTTACCTCAACTTTATTTGTATATTTTAACAAAATACTATTTTGGATGAAAGACGTATGAATGAGAGAGCGAATGAATTAAATGAGAGAGCGACATACTGAGCGGACAAATTGTACGCAAAACGTATTTATTTTAATTCGTCTGCGTTTTTCATGTAAAAATGTACTACCTGTCTGAATTGTTGATACATGTTTAGTATTAAATACAATGTCTAAGAATCACTGTTTGAATGCCCTGAACATATGCGTTACACAGATTGGGTAATTCATGACAAAGGATATTCCAACTCGTGACGCTTAGAAGTAAACCACACATCACATACACACATTGAGCACACACTTTGTACATGAGCTAAGACATACTCAAAACTGAACACTAACAATTAAAACACAGTCAGTTTATTATAGAAAGCAACATACCAGTCAATACACTAACAAGCAAACAAGAACATATGTAGTTAGATGTGAAAAAACAAGAGCATAAATATATATTCAGCATTATACAACATACGGAAGTAAAAATGTATCGAAATACACATGCAGGACAAGATTTGCAAGTGTACTTAAATAAGCCAAGACAATTTGTCTTGATAAAACTCTCTTACACAGAGTTTTATATCTTGGTATCATATGGATACTTGAGAAGGGCGTGGTTGCAAATACAACTGGAAGCGTCAGGGAACTTCGGTCGGATAAGCATGTTTAAGGACATAGAAGAGAAAGAAGACCTCTTCAGCAATCATCTTGAAGTGCTGTATGGGAGAATACATGAGTTGTTGATGCAGATATATAGATTGCCAAGTTACTATCCACCAAACTACAAACACCTACTTCATGTGATCCTGTGACAGAATTAGTACAAAACTAATTACCATATAATAACCCATCAAAGCAGGGGGGAGGGGAACTCCTGTCACAGTCTCACATGAGGGCGGTATTAACAGAAAGATAATAGAGAGTGGAGAAGGGATAGAACTCCAGCTTAAAGGGAAAGAACCGAGTCACTCGAGGGCTCGAATAACCCAGAGCCTTCTCGAAGAACCGGTCAGCGTGTCCACAGCCCCGTGGACACCGATGGAGCCCGCCGATTGCGGGGTCCCCGAGAAACTCGGAGAGAGTTACCACCCGTGTCGGATTGCGACACGTGTGGAAAGGCAGACACGGACTGGACATCGAAGAAGCAACAGGGCTTACCTTAAGGGGGACTTGATAGATGGAAACCCAAGTGTCTTTAGGGGTTTTACGCATACGTTAGATAGCTGATAGAGTTGTTGTAGCGATCATGTATTATTGCTTTATTGTAAACTCCTGTGATACGCAACGTGAGGGTTGCTGGCTTGTGAAAACCTTACTTCGCCAGCTTACTGTAACATCATATAAATAAATGATGTTAGATTGTATCTGAACGGAGTTTGTTGCCTGTATGAGCCCGAGTTTCATTCTCCTAGACATCTAGGACGGTGACAGTGGGTATCATGATTGCTTCTCTCCAGACTTGTGTAACACTGCCTAAGGTCCATGTGTTATTAAAGATCTGTAGCAGCTTTGCTTTGGCCTCTGTTCCTAGGTTCCTGATCATTTCATTGGAGATACCATCAGCTCCTGGTGACTTTCTCATTTTAAGTTTTGATATGGCTAGCTCCAGTTCACTGAATGTGATAGGTGTCTCCATAACCTCATGTACAATTTCCTTCTGTCCTGTATGTTGCCATTTCTCTCGAATCTCTTGTTGTTTCTCTGGACTAATTTCGATATTATCTTGTGCGAATGAGTCCGCAAAATGGTCAGCTGCTTGCTTTTCTGTTAAGATGTTTCCGTCTTTATGTAGTACAATTTTTGAGTTTCTCCCTGTGCCCTCATCGTTAAGCTGTTTTATTAGCTTCCATAACTACCTTGTGTCTCTTTCAAAGTTCAGTGACTCTGTTTTCTTTTGCCAGCTTTTCCGTCTAGCCTGCAGCTTGGCCCTTTGAAATTTGGCTTTTGCGTGCTGATATTTATTGTGGTGCTCTTGGCTGGGATTAGCCTCTGCTTGCTTTCTACATACATCCACATTATTATGCAACTGTTCCAGTTCAATATTCCAGTAGGGTTTATAATGTTTACGGGCTCCTTTTAGTATTGTTTCTCGTGCTGCCTGTAGTATGCATTTCCCAAACTCTTCAACTCCTTTATTTATGTCCTTCTCAATGTTCAGGTTTCTAACCAGTATGCTGGTGCGATACTTGAACATTGCCCAGTCTGCTTTCTTGTTGTTCCACCTCGAGAGGGTGCTGCTTTCACTTACAAGCTCACTTTCTACAGTTAGAAAGACTGGCCGATGGTCACACCCACCAAGTTGTTTCCCAACAATTCATATAATGTTCCACTCCAGGTCTGGTGAATGAAACGCCAGGTCAGGTGTAGTTGTAGTGTGCCATGATCTCGAGTAGAGGGTATGTGGATCAGACGGCTTGTTAATCAGGATGAATCTATTCTCATCCTGCCAGTCTTCCAATCTCTCTTCCTCTCTGGTCCATGTGATCATAGCCCCAGCTCTGCGAATGGCTGTTGAAGTCGCCACACACAGTCATTATTCCTTTTAATGGTAGTGTGTCCAGTGCCTGTGGGCGGTCATTTGGACAGTAGTAATTGATCAGGTGAAGGTCTGTATTGTCCATCTTAAGTTTAAGTGCCTGATACTCAGCCCCTTCCATGTAAACTTCTATTTGGGAAGCAGGAATGTTGTTTTTGACAAGAGTCAGTATCCCACCCTTTCGCCTGTCCTTTCGGTCAGATCGGTAATATTGGTACTGGTAGCATCTGATTTTGAAGTCTATATTTTCGTTCAGGTGAGTTTCTTGCAAGCAACATACACTTACACTTACATTTTCTTTGGCCAAGATGTTTTCTAGTTCTATTCTTTCTTTTTTTGTTGTTGATACCCTCTGCATTCCAGTGAATTATTTTAAGTCTTTGTTTGGTACGGCTAGACGTTCTATTGTCAGGCCCTCTGGCTCCGCAGGACATCTGAGAAGGACCTCCATTCCATTAGTTGTGGTTAGACCCTTACGAGGCATAAGGTCACTGCACCTGCCTGGGGGTCCAGAGCAGGGCGAGCACCATAACACGTAGCAGTTGTCGACATAATTCACGGCGTTATTGCGTGGCAGCCTGATTTCTGTGGTGCGCCTCCTGGCTGGCTGCCTCCGTCTTCAGCACCTATCTCTTGCAAGAGTAGACTATGGTCTTACTCGACAGTACACACAAACACATAATGCTGTTCTTCCGGTCTGTTATTTATAAATACAACCAAAATAATGACGTCACCGCCAGTGTACAACAGCTTTAGTCACTGCGTTAGAGAGTACTCCAGAAGTAAAGTTAATTATACTTAATGACGTATTTACAGAACCGTTGGTATAAACCAGAGGTTCCCAAACCACGGCCCGCGGGCCACTTGTGGCCCGCCATCTGTCAGAAAGTGGCACGCGAGGCCTCGTTATTTAATATAATTTATTTAATAATTTCAAAAATGCACTCGGAGCGCCCCGTCAGCGTGCGATAATTTACTCTACTCGTGGTTGTTATGCTCAGATATTATCGAATGCGCCTGTTCAGTTCGCAACGAAACGTTATGAAGTTCCCATATCCCAGCCTTGTCGACCAATCAGAGTGCGCAAGGCGCCATGTTGTTGTCTGTTACAACTGTTTAGCAGAGTCGACAGTATTGTGTTGAAATTATATTTTTTTTCAAATAATTACCGTTAAAGCCTATAAACATGAGAGTGGAAAATCTAAAATCAAACAATGGTAAAAAGCGAAAATGTGAAAACGCTGCTCGTCGTGAATTCAACGAAGATTGGGCGGAGAAATTTATGTTATGCCTAGCCGTAGTAGTAAACCAGTTTGCTTAATTGTGGATTTTGTGTTTCTGTTACAAATAAATTTAATCTGGAATGACACATCACGACCGCACATTCAGACATAAATGCTCAATATCCTATCAATTCAGAGTTAAGAAAAGATTTCATAGCTGAAAAAGAAAGTTCTCTGACCAGGCAGCAGTCATTTTTCACCAAGGCTAACGAACAGAGCAAGAGTGCTGTTGTTGTGTCGTACGAAGCTGCCTGCTTCACCGGCAGCTGATCAAATGATTTCATTCTGGCGACTATTGCCTGTCGAACAATTTGAACACATGCGTTCATTCGCCTGGAGATACATTTGTCCTTTTGCTTCGACTTACAGATGCGAGCAGTCATTTTCCGTAATGACCGTTATAAAAAAAACAAGCAACGTTCCAGACTCACCGACAGTAACCTAGCTGCGCTTATGACTTTGGGTACGACAGATTTGTGCCAAGACATTGATAAAATGGCATTTGAACTTAAGTAACTAGTTATGAAGAATAGTTACAATTGTAAATTAATTACATTAATAGCAATTTTGGAAATTGATTAACAATTTATTGTTAAAAGAACTTTTGATTTTAAACCAAAACAATGACCGCAGTGTAGTACTGACACTGACTGCTTTTAAAGTTTTAGAATTTTGTTGACGAAAGTTACGAAAGGTAATATATAATTATATAACTATTATATATTATTTATTATTCTATTATTATTATTCTATTTATTACTCTATTATATATAATTTTATAACCTTGTGGCCCGCGTAACTACCGAAAATAGTAGATATGGCCCTCTGCTTGAAAAGCTTGGGAACCACTGGTATAAACAATCCAAAATATTTAACAAAGAGGCACATGACTGAAATAGTTGCCTTCACGATTCTGTTCTTCTGTACTTTGAATCAAAACTCTTGAATCCCGAAAACATAAATATTGTGGACATATGCTATTTAGTACTTTTGAATTTCTTCATGCGACTCTGGCAGACTCTCCTTGAGCTTAACATAACAACAGAATGTTTACTTTCCAAATTGAAGCATTTGACATTGTATCGGCATTCTCGTTTCAATTGATATATTTTTATTGGTCAGTATGTTTTTATCTTGCAAAAGGCTACCTTCGCAATGGCAATCTTGTTCTAATCTCTTCAAGGCATCTCCCATCAGATGTTATGACTGTGCCGAGATAACAGTATCGATTCACTTGTTTAAGACTATGCCCATCTACTCGTATACCACATTGTGGTATATCCTTCTTCCCAGTGACAACCATAATCTGTGTCTTCTTTATATTCAGTTCTAACCCTAGTTGTTCACTGTGTGCAACAACCGCATCTACTAAATTTTGCAGGTCCTGTTCATTGTCTGCAATCAAGACTGTATCATCTGTATATCTAATGTTATTGATGTTTCGTCCCCCAATGTTGATTCCTTCCATATCTTCTATATTTCTGAATATATTTTCACTGTACAGGGA
Organism: Cepaea nemoralis; assembly: GCA_014155875.1. Lineage (NCBI taxonomy): Eukaryota > Metazoa > Mollusca > Gastropoda > Stylommatophora > Helicidae > Cepaea > Cepaea nemoralis. Next base: position 232,792 of record JACEFZ010010376.1, on the reverse strand, counting down.
AAAAAGATCTGGAGACATTACACATCCCTGTCTCACACATCTTTTAATAGGACTAATATTGACCTACATCGTTATCAATTCTGATGGCAGCTTTTTGTTTCCAATATATGTTTTTTACAAGTCTAAAGTCTTTTCCATCAATTTGTAGATTTTCAAGCATTCTTATCATGTCGACATATCTCACTTTATCGAAAGCCTTTGTGTAGTCAATAAAGCAAAGATATAGATCGTTGTTTACTTCTATAGGACGTTCGATTACTGTTCTCAGTATATACACAGCATTTACTGTACCCTTGCCTTCTACAAACCCACATTGTTCTTCTCATATTTCGGGTTGTATATTCTTCCTAACTCTTTGCATGGTAATTCTCAGCGGAATCTTTGTGATGTGGCTCATTATACTAATTGTTCTATGTTGATCGCATTCCATGGCTCCTGATTTCTTCGGGATTGCAATAAATATAGAATTACATAATTCAGGAGGTATATCTCCAGTATCGTATATTGTGTTCAGCAGTCTGGTGACTTGGTGTATTCCATGTTCTTCTAAGGCATTGATCATTTCTACTGTGATGTTATCTGTACCCGGGGTCTTGCCAGTTTTCATATGGTTAAGAACATTCTGAACTTCTATCTTCAAAATTGATGGTCCTTCATTATTATTCGATGATCTTTCCACATACGGGTTCTCAATCTGTCCACCACCTGGTCCCACAGGCGCACGACCATTTCTCCCTTGTCCATAGGTAATCTACAATCTACCTGCCAGCCTATCAGACTGTTCATTGCCCCGTACTCCCACATGGCCAGGCAAAAAATCCATACAATTCTCACAATCTGTGACCTCTGAAGCGAGGTGAGCAATTTCACACGAAACTTTCCTTTCTCCAGGTCAGCATGGCCGAACGTGTTCTTATATCATCCGGTGTGCTGATGCCGAGGTAAGGGTTCAACCCCTACACCGGATAGTTGGAATAAAATCTTGACCTGTCTTTGACTTGGGGACATAAATTACAAGTACCTCTGAAGTTGGAGTTAGTTCCCGTAATGTCGAGGGACACTGTTAATCATTGGCACCTTGCCGTCTTGACAGACGATAGTTTGTGCTTTAAAAAGGCATAACTTTTACCTATGGCGGTAGCGAATGTGACTGATAAGGCCAATTCGCGCTGTAAATGTTCGTTCACAGTGGGTGTATGTGAACACGTGGTCATTTCCACCATCATGCACCATCTTACGTACTCACACGCTCGGTGTGTGACTTATCTGCAATAATTTTCTCCTTTGTCTTTATTCCATTTCTGATCTTTGCCCTCCATGCAACACGTTCAGCGGCGACTTGCTCCCACTGTGCATTATCAATGCCTGTATCAATCATGTCCCGCTTACACACATCTTTGTATCGTAGTAGAGGCCGACCCTGAGATCTCTTGCCCATCTGTAATTCACCAAAAAAGATGTCCTTTGGTATTCTACCATCATCCATCCTCCTAAGATGTCCTATCCATCTAAGTCTACGAAGACTGAGCATGGAATAAACCGTCACACAACCTGATCTTTCCAATACTTCAGTATTTGTGATTTTGTCTTGCCACTTAATACCAAGAATTCTTCGCAGACACCGCATATGAAAGCTGTTTAAACGTTTCTCTTGGTGTGAGTAAGTTGTCCAGGTTTCACTGCCATAAAGAAGAGTACTAAGGACACAGGCTTGATAGACAAGGACTTTTGTTTTGGCAGTAAGCTTCCTGTTCTCCCAGACTCTTTTTCTTAACCTGTTCATTGTTGTTGCTGCCTTACCAATCCGGATGTTGATTTCCTGATCTAGGGATAATTTGCTATTTACCACTGATCCTAGATATGTAAAATGGTCTACCATCTCTAGTTCGGCGTCGTCAATAAAGATTGATGGTACCCCATGTGCACCTTGTGACATAATCTGTGTCTTCTTTTTGCTAATTGTTAAACCAAATTCAGAACAAGCATTGCAGAATGCAGATAGTAGACATTGCAATTCTTCCTCAGAGTGGGTCGTAACTGCAGCATTATCTGCAAAAAGCAACTATCTGATCAGTACCCTCCTAATTCTGGTCTTGGCCTTCAATCTCTGAGCATTGTAGAGGCCGCCATCTGAGCGTGAGTGAATGTATATACCACCATCCTGATCACGAAAGGCATATTTCAGTAAAAGTGAAAAGTATATTCCAAAGAGGGTGGGAGCTAGAACACAACCTTGCTTAACTCCACTCTTGATTTCAAATTCTTCAGAAGTTGCACCATCAAACTTGATTATACCCTTCATGCCTGTGTGGAACGATTCCACAATGGACAGAAGAGTTGGTGGGCAGCCAATCTTCTTTAGTGCCTTGAACAGACCCTCACGACTGACCAAATCAAATGCCTTTGTGAGGTCGATGAAGGCAATAAACAGTGGTTGATTCTGTTCACGGCATTTTTCTTGCATTTGTCGCAATGAGAATATCATATCAATGGTAGACCGTTTCTGTCGAAAGCCATACTGTGATTCGGAGTAGACTTGATCTCCTAGGACTTGAAGTCTGCGCAGCACAATTCTGGTAAATACTTTTCCAACAATACACAGAAGTGAGATACCCCTATAGTTGTTGCAGTCGCTCCGATCGCCCTTGTTCTTGTACAGTGTTATGATGCTTGAATCTTTGAAATCCTGTGGGACTTGTCCTTCTCGCCAGCATAGCTCTATTAGCTGGTGGATCTGTAGAGTGAGTGTGTCTTGCCCACTCCTGATAACCTCTATTGGAATCCCATCCTTACCTGGAGCCTTGCCAGATGCAAGTTCATTTATAGCACACTTAACTTCTGTTATGGTGGGAAGTGTGTCCAGGTGGTCAAGAGTTGGTAGAGCCTCTATGGCGTTGAGGGCATCATCCGCTAGTTTGGTCTCACTTGAGTAAAGCTCCAAATAGTGCTCGACCCATCTGTCCATCTGCTGTTTCTTATCAGTTATGATTTCTCCAGTCAAGGTTTTCAATGGTGCACTTCTTTTGATCACTGGGCCACAGGCTTTCTTTATTCCTTCATACATGCTTCTGATGTTTCCCTTATCACTTGCGATTTGAATGGACTCACATAACTTGATCCAATAATCATTTGCACACTGCCTGGCAGCCTTTTGCACATCCTTCCTAGCTTGCTTTAGCTCACTCAGAGTGTTACGCGTTGGTCTTTCCTTGTTTCTTAAGAGAGCTATCTTCTTCTTATCAATCAAGGGCTGCAGAGTCTGGCTGTTTGCCGCAAACCAGTCCTGCCTCTTATGATCCACAGTGCCGTAAACCCCTACTGGCAGTTTTATAAAGAGTTTCCTTCAGTTGACCCCACTTTTCATTTACTGTACAATTTTCTGGTGTATCAGTGAAAGCGTCTTCAAGTTGCTGTTGAAACTGAAAGCACATTTTCAGGATCGTGAGTGTTAATAATATTAATCCTGGGGCTAGATTTGTGTTTAGCTGTGTAGATTCTCTTTGGTCTCAGTCTAACCATTGCAACAACCAAAGAGTGATCCGTATCACAGTCAGCACTGTGGTAACTTCGAGTCAATGATATATGGTTCAGATGTTGTCTCCTTGTGATGATGAAGTCCAGCTGGTGCCAATGGCGGATCTTGGATGTTTCCATGTGACCTTATGCAGCTCTTTTGTTTTAAAAAAGGAGTTTGTAATACATAGGTCATTTCTGGTGCAATGCTCCAGCAGCCTTTGCCCATTTTCATTCATGCGACCGATGTTGTATTTTCCAAGGCACACTGGCCATGAACTCGAGTCCTTGCCCACACGAGCATTGAAATCACCGAGCATATAAATGTAGTCAGATTTTGGAACTGCCTTTATCACGGAGTCTAACTCCTCATAGAACGAATCCTTCACATCATCAGAGGAATCGAGTGTCGGTGCATATGCACTAATTATGGTAGCAAAACCACAAGAGGTTGCCAAGCGCAGGGATAATAGTCTTTCATTTCCTCCTGCTGGAATTTCAATCATTCCCAGTAGCGCATTCTTCACTGCAAAGCCCACACCGTGTTGCCTTTTTTCTGCCTCCCCTCTACCCTTCCAAAAAAGGTGTAATTGTTTTCCCTGAGTGACCCTTCCTCAGCGAGGCGAGTCTTCTGCAGGCCAGCAATATCAATGTTAAGGCGATTGAGTTCGGAATCAATCACAGCCGTTTTTCTCACATCGTTAATATTGGTCAAGTCAGTGGAATATCCTGGATACATGGTTCTCACGTTCCAGGTTGCAAGCCGTAGCTTGAGCTTTCTATTTTTCTTTTCATTAGTACCTATGCATTGCTTTTACGGCCTGCGATTCAGATTTTGTCCTAGCCCCGGCAGCCACCCATTGAAGCAGGCAGGCTGTGGCGGATCAGCACCCAATTGGCCGGGGGCTGCCCAGCTTGAGGCGGGCGGTAGCTGATCAGTGACGCCTGTAGATGTCTCCCACCGTCAGAGGCAACGCGTGGCGCCCCATGTCTACGCCAATTGACAGGGACTTATAACCCGTAACAGTTGCTTGTCGCTTTGATTCCGAGACCGGTTAAGACCAAGGATGGAGTTATTGCCTCTCAATAGCACAAAGCCTGGGCTAAAATATAGATATCATGTGTTGCCCATGCAGCATATTTTTATTGGTCAGTAAGTTTTTTCATCTTGCTAAAGGCCTCTTTCGCAATGGCAATTTTTGTTCTAATTGTATTTGTGCTGAATGGCACGCATCATTCCATAGAGCATTCGCTGGATCTTTTCTCCAGGACACTCTGGTGCAGTTGGCAGCGAACAAGCAGACTGATTGGCTGGTGCCGCATCATTGAGGGGTGATTTGATGTATGATAAGGCAGATGTGGTGAAGGTCCTCTGGGAGCACGTAGAATAACAGTTAGTTCATGGTCTAGGAAGAATGCGACAGCAAAGTGTGGTCAGAGGATCTGGTAGACAGTTATTACCCAGAGGACGGAAGACGGACATATAATAAGATTACAACGGTACCATTAGTAATGGAACTCTTCTCTGGCTGTTGAAGATGAGGACTGAGCGCGTATGGGAATGCCACTAGTGCAATGATGTCGGTTCGTGACTCAACTCAATAATGTGTTAAGTATAGAATGTTTGTGAGTCATGGACAGCGAATATTCAGGTAAACAAATTAGACGCCACTCAGTTTTATTGCTTTGGGAGAATGCAGACATCTTCTCTTTGGCCTTCCTCTTCCTCTCTTCCCGGGCATATACCTTCACATTATTTTTCTCGTCAAACTATCATGATGTTTCAAATGACAAACATATTTCAATTTTCTTTGTTTTATCGTCTTTAGTAGCCAATATTCTTCAGTATTCAAATCTAGTCGTATGGATGCATTTGTTGTTTTCTGTATCTAATATATTCTTAGAACCCATCTGTAACATTTATATTCAAAGACATTTATGCGCTGTTCAGCTTGTTTAGTAAGTGTCCAGGTCTCACAGGCGTTTGTTGCAATGGGAAAGATACATGCTCTTAAAAATCTAATTTGTGTAGGTCTATCTGTATATTTCTAATTTGTGTAGGTCTATCTGTATATTTCTAATTTGTGTAGGTCTATCTGTATATTTCTAATTTGTGTAGGTCTATCTGTATATTTCTAATTTGTGTAGGTCTATCTGTATATTTCTAATTTGTGTAGGTCTATCTGTATATTTCTAATTTGTGTAGGTCTATCTGTATATTTCTAATTTGTGTAGGTCTATCTGTATATTTCTAATTTGTGTAGGTCTATCTGTATATTTCTAATTTGTGTAGGTCTATCTGTATATATTTTGCATTCGCTCGCTTTGAACTCAAACGTAGTCCATACTCGTGCTACTACTTCTAGTGCTCTGAACTGATTTTTATTTTGGAGAAGCTTTCTCTATCCTCGCCATCAGGCGAACCCACTCCGACTTCAGAGGTACTTGTAATTTACGTCCCTACGTCACAGACGAGAAGTCAACATTCTAGTCCAACTGACTTGTGTAGGGATTGAACTCGCTACTTCGGCATCAGCACACCGGATGTTTAAGAACAAGGGCACGTCCATTCGGCCACGATGACCTCCATTTCTCTTATAAAGAAAAAACAAACGCAATGTTTGTGTCAGGTGATGAAATGATCTGGTGATCGAGTGAAATGGCGAGTCATGACCGCCCACTCTTTTCGGAATGGCACATGATTGATTGATTGATTGATTGATGGGAGAACAATGTGAAAACTGAGAGTATGGGGAGGAGGAATTGATGGGCTGAATAGCAGAAAACGTGGTCCACAGTCTATGCTGCTCAAAAAAGCGGGTCAAAGATGATTGTGAAAGGACATCGTCATCTGTGGCGCCAGTTACAGAGCATCCCATGTCTTCTATATGACCCTGTAAAACTCCCTATGAGGTTTCCTCTGTTCTATACGATCGATGTTTTCGTTGCAGTGTTCCTTGGCCAAATTGTTTTTAATTCTTCGTTGATTCTTCCATTAATTTCTTGATCGGCATGTAGAGCTAATATCTGAGGTATGAAGATGGCGACGGCTTCAATCACTGCGGCTTTGAAATAACTAGCTTTTAAGCGTTTAGTTCTAAGGTGTAGCTCAGAGCAGACTGATGTACCATGAGTGGCTGTCAAGTATAGACACGCCTTTCTTACAGGCACTTACAAGGATATACTTTATATATAGAAAGACACTGGTGTCCGCCTCGAGTGCTGGAGGTCCCGGGTTCAAGCCCCGGTGATGACCGGGATTTTTTCTCGTGGACTTCTAGTAATAAAATTTCCCCTGGTCTCTGGGTAGTGAGATCGGACGCCCGTATGTATTGTTGCACACGTAAAAACTCCCCTGGCAGTTGGCAATCGAAAAAGAGTAGCTTAACGGCGCTGCCCGGGCAAAATTTCGAGTTAAAAATCTACCCAAAGTATTTCAGGATCCTCGCCGATGCTACGGAGTTCGTGCACTGAGCTGAGTTTCTCCAGACTCAGGTTTGAGTTAGGATAAGAACGGAGCACTTATGGGTTGCACCCGTGTGCCGTGATGTTGATCTATCGATTAATCTAAACTAAACTAAAGTAGACACTGAAATGGCCAATCCATCTCAAAATACCACAAGTTTGTAAAATACAAAATCATATCGTTTCAGTAAAACAGTAAGACCGGTCTCCCTGGATTAGGAGTTAACGTCTTTCTCCGTAATTCCATATATTCTAGTGAGTAACGTAGCTGCGCGAGAATCGGCAGCCTTTCGCGTCGCGTTGATAACTTACGGGGGTATGTGAGCCGGTCGCTCAGAAAGCAATGGCAAACTACTGGGCGCAATCTTGCCTTGTACATCAACAGCAGCTGGAAAATGCTGGTGTTGACTGCAATGTCCTGTAAGGGATATATGCAACATAAAAAACGGTATGCAAATTATAACAGCAAACCAAAGATAAGTAGTTAGGAAGAACAACAGGCACATTTTCATCATGTCTGATGATTGTATTTTGCAATATTTGCACAATTTATTGATGATAAAAATGTAAATGCAATTGTAGAAAAAAAAATTACGATCTCATTTCTAACAATGTCATGAAAATTCAGCTATTCTAGCTAACAAGTTTTCACATAGTATAAATATAAACACAAATATTGTTCACATAAACACAATCAATTTATCACATTTTGTGCGTTACCTAAAGAGTAATGGACATCAATGACCACATGTCACCAATGCGTGAACCCCTTGTGCTTGTGACAGTTTTGACTCTGACTCCCTCTGGGCCTAGTAGTTTTGCGGGTGTACACGGAAATGAGCAGGCTGACAGGCTTACGGGTAAGGCTACTGTGGAGGGCGGAGGAGCCATGGACCAGGCCGATATACTGAACGCTCTACGAGAAGTAAAACTTTTGTGAGAAGTGATGACTGTGAATCTACAACCATGGTCAGATTGCGAGACCATCAAGTTAAAAGAGGCGTGGCCAGACAAGACCACTATGCAGAAAGCCAAAGACGATTAATAAACCAAGACAGAACTGGTGTCGTGAGCCGCTACACGCTGCGGGATTTACTGAGGAGGGGACCTTAGCACTTATGGATTGAATGGTTCGGTGTGTAATGAGGGTGATCTGTCGACTGACTAACTAAACTAAGTAACTAACTAACTAACTACAAGTAACGTTGTAGCTCAAGACAATTCTCGTAACATAAAAGACTACTGTGCCATTGGTTTAAAGAGCTTGCGTGAAATAAAGAACCTGGCGGGGTCACTCAGTTAGTTAGTCATAGCATTATCCTAACTGCACATTGGACCATTCAGTCCATAAGTACTCGGATCTCCTCCTCCTCCTCCTCAATATCTCCACCAGTGCGTAACAGTTGAGGGTACAAGTTCTATGTTGGTTGACTTTCTTCTTTGCCAGCTGCAAAGTACTCTTGTCTGACTTCACCCTTTTTGACCTGATGTTCTTACAGTCTAGTGAAGGCTGAAGATTTGCAGTCATCGCTTGATTCGTTTATTCTCCCTGCCTCTCTGACCGCACAGAATAAATCAGTCCAGTCATTGCTCACCCACTTCCGCCAAGAGCCCAGCTTGCCCAGGGTCACACCAACCAGACATGTTCTTGCTGAGTGACCAGACTAAATGGCTCCTGAGAAGATGGAGCCCTGTATGAGTGGATAAAGAACCCACCAGTAGTGAGTGGTATTTGTTGTCTCTATCACCCCACTCCCACCACATATCATGGGTTATCTGTTTCTCTTGCCCAATCCCTCGCTGGGAGCCGAGGTCATTTTTACACACAAAAATCCTTGCCTCGTTGGACAAGAGTGATCTCAGGCCACAAGGTAAGTGTGTGCTGGATATTATTATTAGTTTAACACCTGCACCAGACAATTACCTGTGCACGTACAAAACAACAGCAAACTATTGAAAACTAAGAAAATTACAAATAAATCTTAGAGGTTGATTGCAGCGTTTGATAAAGGACATGTAACTAACTTTGTAACCAGACAATTATATATTCAGCTGCTTCGGTTAAAAGTTAGTTGCAAATCCTTTACAGGATGTCACAGTCAACCCCAGCATTTCTTGGCGGTTTGTGATTTCATGGCAAGTTTACTTTCAGTAGTTTGTCAGTGCTTTCAGAACGACCGACACTCACATACATTTTATGAAACCAATACAGGATTGCCAAATGGCCAAAGCTGTGCTTCGAACGTTCCTTCTATATCAGACATTTATTAATGTAACTCCTGCACCACACAGTTATGGATTTAACTCCTGAACCACACAGTTATTGATTTAACTCCTGCACCACACTGTTAATAATTTAACTCCTGCACCACACTGTTAATAATTTAACTTGCAAATCAGACACATATCAATTAAACCCATGGACAACAGTAATTAATTTAACTCCCGTACCATCCATTTATTAATTTAACCCCTGTACCACGCAGTTATTAATGTAACCCCCCTACTACAGTTATTAATTTAACCTCTGTACCACACATTTATTAAATTAACTCCTGTACCAGACGGTTAATAATTTTAACTCCTGCACCACACACTTATTACTGTAACCCCCGTACTACACAGTTTTAACGTAATCCCTTTACCACACATTTATACATTTAACCCCTGTACCAGACAGTTAATAATTTAACTCATGCAGCACACAGCTATTAATTTAACTCCTTCACCACACAGTTATTAATTTAACTCATGTACAGTCAGTTTTTAATTTAACCACAAAGTTATTAATTCAACTCCTGCACCACAGTTATTAATTTAACTCCTGTGCCACACAGTTATTAATTTAACTCCTGCAGCACACAGCTATTAATTTAACTCCTTCACCACACAGTTATTAATTTAACTCATGTACAGACAGTTTATAATTTAACCCCTGCACCACAGTTATTAATTTAACTCCTGCACCACCCAGTTATTAATTTAACTCATGCCCCACACACTTATTAATTTAACTCCTGTACCACACAGTTATTAATTTAACTCCTGTATTAGACAGTTAATAATTTAACTCCTAAACCACACAGTTATTAATTTAACTCCTGCACCAAACACTTATTAATTTAACCCCTGTACCATATTGTTATTAATTTAACTCCTGTAGCATACAGTTAATAATTTAATTCATGTACCAGACATTTATTAACTTAGCTCCTACACTAGATAGTTATTAATATGACTATGTATTAAACAATTATCAATTGGACTGCTGTGCCAGACAGGTGGGAGCCATGTAGCACAGTAGCAAGTACTCTTGCCTACTAGTCCTACAGTCATGTGTTCAAATCTGCCACAAGGCAGGGATTTATTCCAACAATTCTCATGGGCTCTCCGATCAATCCAGCCTGTAGTGGATACTAGGAAATGTTGTGGGAAGTAAACATGTTCAGTATGCTACTGATCATATCACAAGTTTGGTCTATACAAATATGCGGCTCGCACCATATTTGCAATATGCTTCAAAGCCTGGACAAGAGTGATTTTCTTTTTACAACTAACTTATTTCGAGTTGCTGGGTTTAGATAATGTTAAGAAATATTAAGTAAATTGACTCTGTGATACGTTGTACATTTAAAACAAATATTTTTTTCACCCTCTTTGTCTGTCTCTTTTCCCTTTCCCTTTTTGTTCTCTCTCTCTCTCTCTCTCTCTCTCTCTCTCTCTCTCTCTCTCTCTCTCTCTCTCTCTCTCTCTCTCTCTCTCTCTCTCTCTCTCTCTCTCTCTGTGTCTCTCTCTCTTTCTTTCTCTTCCTGTCTGCTTAATAATTTCTTTCTTACAGCGCTTTTTTGGATAATATTCTACCGCTTTCACTGTTGGTCCCTCATATCTCTTCCCCTCTCTCTCTCTCTCTCTCTCTCTCTCTCTCTCTCTCTCTCTCTCTCTCTCTACTCTCTCTCTCTCTCTCTCTCTCTCTCTCTCTCTCCTTTCTTTGTCTGGTTCACATTTCTCTTCCTTTCTGCCTGTCCCACATCTCACCAGTATTTATGAAAATAAGTCACCAATTAACAGGACATTTACGAATAACCTTCTTTTACAATATTGCGACCAGAAACTTTGTGATTTCTAAACATAGTAAACATATTGTGAGTTCTAAACATAGTCCCCATGCCTAGCAACACACCTGGTCCACTACCTTGTTGATGCCTTCTAGGAAAAAGATTTTGTGTGTGGCCTTAACCAATTTTTCACCTCCTCTATTACATCGTTGTCATCTCCACATCACTGACTACGCAAATATTCAAAGGTTCAAACAAGTGAAAGTTCAATGGCACAAAGTCTAGACGGTATGCTGGATATTTCAAGACCTGATATTTCACAACATGTAGTGTATCCACTGTATGCACAGCAGTATGAGGGTGGGTGTTGTTGTGCAGCAGCAATACTTCTTGTGAGAAAAGTCCCTGGGTTCGATCAAATCGTAGGATTCAACTTGTTCACTAGCATGTCACAGTTTCACCCCTTTCCTGGAAATACATCAATACAGGGCCCTTGATATCCCAAAAGATGGTCATCGTGACCTTCCCAATGGATTCCTGCATCTTCCACTTTGAAATCTACCCATTCATACACCGTCCCCTAACTTAAACAACTGTCTCCATACTGAATCATCATTCTTCTGTAGATTTTAAAAGGTTTCGAGCCCTCTGATCACAAAAAATTAATAACCCTCATTATTATTCCACAGTGAAAGTTGATAGCGAGACAGCCATTTTGTAATCACTATTGCACCTGTGCAAACTGCTCAATCCTCATGATCCCTACATGAGGTATTGCTAAAGAGCCAGTTTGTGCCCTGAAATAAGACTTTCCGCTGCCCATACTCTTCCATGCACTTTATCATAATATTCCAGTTAGTTAATGACTTTCCCTCATTTTACCTACTACCTACTACTCAATTCATTCAAACCAGACTGAAACATCACCAAGATCTCTACCAATCTCCCACTATCTGACTCCTAGATTCTTGTCTGAACACAGACTAAAACATCACAATGAGTGACATCTAAAGTGAAATTGGTCAGCTTTGCAGAACACAATCACAAGTGATAGAACAGACATTGCAGCAAGAAAGTCTTCCCCAGCCACAAAAACAAAAATACACGGGTACAACAATATAAAACAAAAACTATCAAAAAAGTTACTCAGCTAAAGTCCTTGAGACATCTAAATTCTACAACATACACATCAAATTCAGAACTTCAAAAAGACACCCACTCACTGACTCATAGATTCATCATGTCTCCAAGCAGACTAAAACATCACAAAGACCTTCACCACTGTCCGACTCACTGACTCCTAGATTCATGTCTCCAAGCAGACAAAAAGATCACAAAGACCTTCACCACTGTCCGACTCACTGACTCCTAGATTCATGTCTCCAAGCAGACAAAAAGATCACAAAGACCTTCACCACTGTTTCACTCACTGACTCATAGATTCATGTCACCTAGCAGACTAAAACATCACAAAGACCTTCACCACTGTCCGACTCACTGACTCCTAGATTCATGTCTCCCAGCAGACAAAAACATCACAAAGACCTTCACCACTGTCCCACTCATTGACTCCTAGATTCATGTCACCTAGCAGACTAAAACATCACAAAGGCCTTCACCACTGTCCGACTCACTGACTCCTAGATTCATGTCTCCAAGCAGACAAAAAGATCACAAAGACCTTCACCACTGTCCGACTCACTGACTCCTAGATTCATGTCTCCAAGCAGACTAAAACATCACAAAGACCTTCACCACTGTCCGACTCACTGACTCCTAGATTCATGTCTCCCAGCAGACAAAAACATCACAAAGACCTTCACCACTGTCCCACTCATTTACTCCTAGATTCATGTCACCTAGCAGACTAAATCATCACAAAGACCTTCACCACTGTCCCACTCATTGACTCCTAGATTTATGTCACCTAGCAGACTAAAACATCACAAAGACCTTCACCACTGTCCGACTCACTGACTCCTAGATTCATGTCTCCCAGCAGACAAAAACATCACAAAGACCTTCACCACTGTCCCACTCATTGACTCCTAGATTCATGTCACCTAGCAGACTAAAACATCACAAAGACCTTCACCACTGTCCCAGTCATTGACTCCTAGATTCATGTCACCTAGCAGACTAAAACATCACAAAGACCTTCACCACTGTACGACTTACTGACTCCTAGATTCATGTCATCTAGCAGACTAAAACATCACAAAGACCTGCTCTGTGATGCTTTCTACTCACCTGGCTACATATGCTAATATTTGATATTTACATATTTATACTAGATGTTGTGCAAATGTCTTGGTTGCCGTGTATAGTGCGCTGACCTTCCAGAAAGTGTTCTGCGTTCAATGCTGAATTCAATATGTTCCCCAACAATTTACATTCTAGCTATTGATAAAAATTGATAAAAAATTGTCATATTGGTATCATATATGTTTCTGCTGAGTAAAGGCAATAAGGAATAAAGGTGGTCATCCCAAACATCCAATGTGCTGATGCTGAAGTAGCGGGTTCAACCCCTACATTGGTCAGTCGGATTGAAATGTTGACTTCTCGTCCTAGACTTGAGGATGTAAATTACAAGTACATCAGAAGTCGGGCTGGGTTAGCCTGATGGCGAGGGACACAGGCAATAGGGAAAGCTAATCGACATGCAATAATCAGTCCAGTACACTAGATGTATTAGCAACTTTATGGACTACACTTGAGTTCAAAGAGAGCAGACACAAAAAAAACAGATGGCAATTAGTAGTGTCTGAGCACAGCTAAATATAAGCAATGGTTAAAGTAGATTAGAGTTGACACTGGTTATGAATGTAGAAGCAGGGATAGGCGTACACAGAAATAGGTTTGTATTAAAATCATGTAGACCTTCAGAATTAATCATGTGAAAAATGAACAGTAATTAATTCTTAAAGGATGGGAACAAGAAGGCATGATGACAGGCAAGAATGCCAGCCACCGTACCACCACCATATTGTGCAAAACAGATCTTATTACCATAAAGTATTCAGCCCTGGAAGTCAGTTGATAAAGACCCTTGACAATGATATTGGTCTCTTCTCAGCTGTGGATTTGACAATAAATTCTAGGGCTGTGAGAAAGAGGAAGACAATGAGATAATGGCCTGGCCACATGACACGACTGGGACAAGAACACAGACCTGATCTACGATTCTCGTGATCCTGTGAGATGATAAAGCAAGGCAGCCCATGCTTATCAGCATGTCATATGATGATGATGATGATGATGATGATGATGATGATGATGATGATGATGATGATGATGATGATGATGATGATGATGATGATGATGATGATGATGACGAAGATCTGATCAAGATAAAGTAACCAGTTCTGGATACAAGTGGACAAGCACCCATTCATTCATCAATCACATTAGGCTTTCCCACAACAATGGATTTCACAACGATTTGTAGGTCAGCGAGCGAGAAGACATCGTTACTGTAAAGTATCCAAGGCTGCATTAAATCTCAGAATGTCAATGAGGGTCATTCCAAATTGCCTTTCTAAAATGCTGTAGAAGTATTCTGGTGTCTGTCAAATAAGAAAGATATGACATAAAATTATGTTTTACTTTTTTAAAACTGATCAGAAAACATTAAATCAATGCTCCATACGAGGGTAAAGTTAATAAGAGTAGTATATAGGTACAAAAGCCGCCCGTTTTTTGTGGATCTTATATAAATCAACCATTTATCGATCCTGATCCACAAAGGGCGATAACTCTTCAGGTATTTTAAGTAGGTGGTCAGGGGTGTGGTCAAGTGACTCATCATAGGTGGCGTGCGTGGTCAAGTAATTGTAGGTACGACATAAAAAAATACGACATAAAACATTAAAAATAAAAAACAAACGACTCAAGTAAGGTACATAATAATTTTTTATAATATATATATAGAAAAGAAGAAAAAAAAAAGAAGAAAAAATCAAAACATAGTCGAGTGACCACTTAAATTGTCGGGGAAAGTAGGTGTAGTGATATGGTGATGATTAAAGGGTGGTAAATTAGTGGTCAAGCAGTGGTCAAGTGGTCGAGTGACCACTTAAATTGTCGGGGAAAGTAGTTGTAATGATATGGTGATGATTAAAGGGTGGTAAATTAGTGGTCAAGAGGTGGTCAAGCAGTGGTCAAGTGAGGAAAATTTTAGTGGAAAGTAGTTGTAATGATATGGTGATGTTTAAAGGGTGGTAAATTAGTGGTCAACCAGTGGTCAAGCAGTGGTCAAGTGGTCGAGTGACCACTTAAATTGTCGGGGAAAGTAGTTGTAATGATATGGTGATGATTAAAGGGTGGTAAATTAGTGGTCAAGAGGTGGTCAAGTGGTTAAATGACCCCTTAAATTGTTGGGGAGAGTACGTGTAGTGACACGGTGATGATAAAGAGGTGGTCAAGTAGTGGTCAAGCGGTGGTCAAGTGGTCAAATAACCCTAAAATTGTAGAGGAGAGTGTGTCTTGTGATGCAGTGATGATCAAAAGGTGGTCAAGTAGTGGTCAAGGGGTGGTCAAGTGGTCAAATTACCCCTTAAATTGATGGGGAGAGTAAGTGTAGTGACACGATGATGATCAAGATGTGGTCAAGTAGTGGTCAAGTGGTGGTCAAGTGGTCGAGTGACCACATAAATTGCAGAGGAGAGTAGGTGTAGTGACATGGTGATGATCAAGAGGTGGTCAAGTTGTTAGGTCTAGAGGTTGGGGTGTCTCAGTCATGAAGTATCAAACTGTCTGCTGTGGGAAGGATGGCGCTGATCAGGGCGAGTAGGTTCTAATACATTTATCTCTATTGTCTACAATTGGCATGGTTGTATAGTAATAATAGTAGAGTTGTTTCGTAGTAATATTAGTCATCATCATCAAGGGTCATGTTAGGTGGTATTTGTAATGATAGTAGTAGTAGTAGTAGTAGTAGTAGTAGTAGTAGTAGTAGTAGTAGTAGTAGTAGTAGTAGTAGTAGTAGTAGTAGTAGTAGTAGTAGTAGTAGTAGTAGTAGTAGTAGTAGTAGTAGTAGTAGTAGTAGTAGTAGTAGTAGTAGTAGTAGTAGTAGTAGTAGCAATACCAACAATAGTACTAATTATCATCATCATCACGTGTCTTACCAACGGACGTATCACTCACACATTGCGATCTCCAACACCATTGAACAATTCCGGGGTTGACTCACACTACAGAAATCCCCAATTAAGGCATTACCTTCATGTAATGGTGGTACTCATAGTACCAATAGCACCAGTAGTAATAGTCACCAACATCAGCAAGAGACTTATCGCCTGACATTGGTCAGTATGACACTCCATAAACTATGATCTCCAACACCATGGATACAAATAGTAATAATATTGGTAGTAGTAGTTGTAGTAGTAGTAGTAGTAGTAGTAGTAGTAGTAGTAGTAGTAGTAGTAGTAGTAGTAGTAGTAGTAGTAGTAGTAGTAGTAGTAGTAGTAGTAGTAGTAGTAATAGTAGTAATAGTAGCGGCGGTGGTGGTGGTGATGGTGGTGGTGGTAATAGTAGGAGTAGTAGAATAGCGAGGGTGCTTGTTGTTTCACTAAGTATTTGTATATCGTATGTAGTATAAAGATAGTTTGTGTTGTATGCCATGTAAGGTGTTACTGAAATATCTGTATTGTGTAGTTCTAAGAGGTGATGACGCCATAACCCACCACTCTATCATCTTATTGATAGTGTCTTCAGTGCCGCGAAAAAGGCTCATTGTGAGATATCGATCATTTCTCAAAGCGACAGCATCCGGGGTGCATGCCCATTACGAGCAAACAACGATACGACACTTAAAAGGTAACTACAAGGCAAATGGTGTCGAGTATAGTGTAACATACAAAACTTATGAGGTCATCGGTTGTCCATTCCATCACGGTCGACAAATAGGCGCTCACTAACTTCACAATATGCTCACTCAAATAAACATATAGGATAATAAGGCACCGACCCAAACAAGGAAAACGGACAAAAACAAGGGGGAAAATGACATAAGCGTCAAAATATAACACATACAAAGACAGATACAACAGTGACTAAAAAAAATAATAAAAATGACACGACAAAATAACACACACACACACACACACACACACACACACACACACACACACACACACACACACACACACACACACACAATGAAAACTGAAATAACCAATGAAAAATCGCTGACACGAACACTAGAAGCTGACACAAACACTAAACAAGGTACCTAAAGAAAAGCTAAACTTTGTTAACCAAAATGTGAAAGTAGGAAAATGTGATACCCAAATGTAAAACAAATAGCAAGAGAGGAATAGCTCGTCCCAACTTATAAAAAGTAGGAAAATATGTCAACCAAATGGGAAAAAGTTAGGCCAAATACAAAAATATCTAACTCAAACTAATGAAAAGTAGGGAAACTTTGTAACCAAAGGAGGGGAAAAACCTAGGTCAAGTAGGAAAATCTGTACCCAAAAGTGAAAAATGTCGGCCAAATACAGAAATAGTTCGTCCACACGTATGCAAACTAGGAAAATTTGTTAGTCGAACAGGATAAAATATTGCCCAAGTAGGGAAATTTGAGAGCCATAAGTGAAAAAATATAATCCAAAGAGAGGAATATCTCGTTCCAACTTATAAAAAGAAGGAAAATTCTCAACCAAATGAGAAAAAGTTAGACCAAGTATAGTAACATCTCAACCAAACTTATGAAAAGTAGGAAACTTTGTTAGCCAAAGCGAAAAAACCTAGGTCAAGTAGGAAAATCTGTTAGCCAAATATAAAAAATGTCGGCCAAATACAGAAATACCTCGTCCGCACTTATTAAAATTAGGAAAAATTTGTTAGTCAAATAGTAAAAATATTGCCCAAGTAGGAAAATTTGATAGCCAAATGTAAAAAAAAATATCACCCAAAGAGAGGAATATCTCGGCCAGACTTATAAAAAGTAGAAGAACTATGTGCCAAATGGGAAAAAGTTAGGCCAAATACAGAAATATTTCAACCAAACATATAAAAAATAGGAAAATTGATAACCAAACGGGAAATATATTGACCAACTAGGGAAATGTGTTACTCAAAGAGGAAAAATAATGACCAAGTAACGAAATACATCGCTCAAACTTATGAAAACTACGAAACTTTGTTAGCCAAATGGAAGAAACCTTGGTCAAGTAGGAAAAATCTGTTAACCAAATGTGAAAAATGTCGGCCAAATGCAGAAATAGTTCGGCCACACGTATGCAAACAAGGAAAGGTTGTTAGCCAGATAGGAAAAGTATTAACCAATAAGAAAATGTGATAGCCAAAGGTGAAAAAATATCAGACAAAGAGAGAAATATCTCATCCAAACTTATAAAAAGAAGGAAAATTCTCAACCAAATGAGAAAAAGTTAGACCAAATATAGTAACATCTCAACCAAACTTATGAAAACTAGGAAACTTTGTTAGCCAACGAGAATAAAAACCTAGGTCAAGTAGGAAAATCTGTTAGCCAAATGTAAAAAATGTCGGCCAAATACAGAAATACCTCGTCCGCACTTATTAAAATTAGGAAAAATTTGTTAGCCAAATAGTAAAAATATTGCCCAAGTAGGAAAATTTGATAGCCAAATGTAAAAAAATATCACCCAAAGAGAGGAATATCTCGGCCAGAGTTATAAAAAGTAGGAGAACTATTTGCCAAATGGGAAAAAGTTAGGCCAAATACAGAAATATCTCAAACAAACATATAAAAAATAGGAAAATTGATAACCAAACGGGAAATATATTGACCAACTAGGGACATGTGTTACTCAAAGAGGAAAAATAATGACCAAGTAACGAAATACATCGCTCAAACTTATGAAAACTAGGAAACTTTGTTAGCCAAAGTGAAAAAAAACCTTGTTCAAGTAGGAAAATCTGTTAGCCAAATGTGAAAAATGTCGGACAAATGCAGAAATAGTTCGGTCACACATATGCAAACTAGGAAAAGTTGTTAGCCAGATAGGAAAAGTATTGGCCAAGTAGGAAAATTTGAAAGCCAAATGTGAAAAAATATCACCCAAAGAGAGAAATATCTCGTCCAGACTTATAAAAAGTTGGAAAATTTGTCAACCAAATGGGGTAAAGTTAGACCAAATACAGAAACATCTTAACCACATTTATAAAAAACGAGGGGAAAATGTCGACCAAATACAGAAATAACTCAACCCAATTTATAAATATGGCAACCAAACTTATGAAACGTAGGCAAATGTGTTAACCAAAAGGGGAAAATATGGTACACGTAACGAAATATCTCATCCAAACTTATAAAAAGTAGGAAAATATGTCAACCAAACGCGAACAATGTCGGCCAAATACAGAAATTTCTCAACCAAACTCATGAAAAGTAGGAACAACTTGTTACCCAAATAGGAAAAATATTGGTCAAGTAAAGAAATAGCGTGGTCAAACCTATAAAAACGTACCAACATTTGTTAACACAACTTGGCCACTTGTTCTTACAAACTTGCTCGCTGGCTCAAACAATTTTTCCACTTGCTATTACAATCGGTCGACCTATCCTATCAACTCACACACTTACCATAACAACTGTCCCTTTTCCCCTAACAACGTGTCCACCGACTCTCTCATATTATCGACTCGCCCTATCAACTTACCCACTGACTCTAACAACTTCCCCACATGGGCTCACAAAATTTCCACTTGTTATTACAACTTGTCGACAGCCTCGCCCAAATTACCACTTACTCTTACAAACTGTCCCAACTGCGCGCACAAAGGTGTCTACTTGTGATTTCACGGCCTCCTCACCCCATAGATAAGTAGCCCTTATAAAATACAAATGTATCCCGCAAGTCATACAGAAGTGTCCCCCATATTGTCATTAAAAAAAAATATTTGTGTGTGTAGGTAAGTTCATGTCTTTGACAGTTCATATTTTGTAAATTCATTTCTTCAGCATAAGATTTGTGTAAGTTCACGCCCTCATCATAAATTTTGTTGTGTAAGTTCATGTCTTCGACAGTTCATGTTTTGCTAAGGCCTAGTTTTAGTGAAAATGCAGAAGTCTATTGGCTAGAATTTCAACCTGGGTGGTCAATTACTAACACTGCCTGTGGACAGCTATTCTTACCCATGCGCTAAAGTTGAGAAAATGAACTTCCGTTGAATGGAAGCTACCGCAGACTTGAATTATTAAACCCCTCTGGAAGAAGTAGCGGCAGCTTAACCAGGAAAAGATCGAATTAGTTATCCCCCCTTAGTCTGGAAATTATGAAAATATATGCTCCCACAAGCGATATTACTCATGACGTCATATAAACAAAAATATAAAGTATAATAATTGTGGCGCTGCCTCATTTGTTATACTTTATATGTCACTACACTTACTCTCCCCATCAATTTAAGGGGTAACTTGACCACTTGACCACCCCTTGACCACTACTTGACCACCTTTTGATCATCACTGCATCACAAGACACACTCTCCTCTACAATTTTAGGGTTATTTGACCACTTGACCACCGCTTGACCACTACTTGACCACCTCTTTATCATCACCGTGTCACTACACGTACTCTCCCCAACAATTTAAGGGGTCATTTAACCACTTGACCACCTCTTGACCACTAATTTACCACCCTTTAATCATCACCATATCATTACAACTACTTTCCCCGACAATTTAAGTGGTCACTCGACCACTTGACCACTGCTTGACCACTGGTTGACCACTAATTTACCACCCTTTAAACATCACCATATCATTACAACTACTTTCCACTAAAATTTTCCTCACTTGACCACTGCTTGACCACCTCTTGACCACTAATTTACCACCCTTTAATCATCACCATATCATTACAACTACTTTCCCCGACAATTTAAGTGGTCACTCGACCACTTGACCACTGCTTGACCACTAATTTACCACCCTTTAATCATCACCATATCACTACACCTACTTTCCCCGACAATTTAAGTGGTCACTCGACTATGTTTTGATTTTTTCTTCTTTTTTTTTTTCTTCTTTTCTATATATATATTATAAAAATTATTATGTACCTTACTTGAGTCGTTTGTTTTTTATTTTTAATGTTTTATGTCGTATTTTTTATGTCGTACCTACAATTACTTGACCACGCACGCCACCTATGATGAGTCACTTGACCACACCCCTGACCACCTACTTAAAATACCTGAAGAGTTATCGCCCTTTGTGGATCAGGATCGATAAATGGTTGATTTATATAAGATCCACAAAAAACGGGCGGCTTTTGTACCTATATACTACTAATAAGTAAGTCGCAAATGGCTGTAGAAAAATAATTAACTATAATAACAACTTGAAACCAGTTTATTTTATGCATGCATTGTCCCTTTATTTCTCAACATAATTTTCACCAACATTGATGCATTTATCCCATCGTTTTATCAGTCCTCCCAAACCGGCTGCGTAGAACTGCGTGCTTCGTTTTCATTTACCTCCCATCCCACAGAACTGTGTGACTTACTTATTGACTCGCCCTTGTAACTTTTTCTACCCAGCTATGCACCGATTTACGGGAAATCGCTAGGGGTTAAGTCCACTGAAAACTCACCTTAGCGGGAGACATGTCACGAGTGACGCCGAAGTTGAATGTGAAGTGAAAACGTGGTTTAGACTTACTTTGTGACTTACTTATTAACTCACCCTCGTATATCAATGTCGCACCCTTATTTCCTGTATAAATGTCTGCGGCACTGAATTTCCCAAACTTTCTGTCACTTGCTCAAGAGATACTATCAAACATATTGCTGTCATCTATTGTTCTCATATTCCCACTTGTATTGCTGCCAATCTCTTACTCACTTACCTTTAACTTTGTCATCCAGTATGGTTTTAAAAGTGTATGTGCCTTGCAATGTGGCTTTCATGTGTGTTTTGTGTGTTTTATTTATTCCATCAGCTCTCTTATCATTTCCAGCTGCAAAGGTCAGCATGGCCAAATGGATAAGAACATATGTTCTTTAACATCCGGTGTGATGATGCCGAGGTAAGGGGTTCAACCTCAAAACCAGATAGGTGGACTAAAATTTGATCTCTCGTCCTTGACTTGGGGACATAAATTACAAGTACCTCTAAAGTCGGAGTGGTTTCGCCTGATGTCGAGGAACACTGTGCATAGGGAAAGCTAATCCACACGCAAAATTCAGACCAGCACTACTTGAAGTACTGTGTAAAGACTACGTTTGAGTTCAAAGCGAGCGAGCGCAAACAAAAAGTTTCGCAGCTTCTCTAAAACTTCTACATTTGTTGGTGTTTTCACCCATGAAATATGCTCTATACTTCTGTATTCCTCATATGTCTTGAGACACAATTCAGTTTCCTAAATGCTTATTCATTGTCTATACTTCTGTATCGCTCATATGTCTTGAGACACAATTCAATTTCCTAATTGCTTGCTCATTGTCTACACTTCTGTATCGCTCATCTGTCTTGAGACAGTTCAATTTTCTAATTGCTTGCTCATTGTCTATACTTCTGAATCCCCTCATATGTAATCCCTCATATGTCTTGAGACAGAATTCAATTTCCTAATTGCTTGCTCATTGTCTATGCTTATGCATCAGACAGCAAGTGAAGTCTTTTTAGCGCCTTGAGTCTTATTGGCGTTCTTCATAGTATTATAGATGAATTGGTGGATGATGTAGTAAATATTATGCCGGCCATCTTTACTTGCTATTCTTTATTTTCCTTGAGCTCTTAGTCTGAGCTTCTCACTTTAAGGCAGAATGTCCTAGCCCAGGGGTGGGCAAACTACGGCCCGCGGGCCGCATGCGGCCCGCCAAGTGATTTTGTGCGGCCCGCGAGGCCATTTAGAAATAAAAATTTTTAATTCGTTTTTTAAGTTATTTTGTTGAATTTTACAGAATTTCATGTACCTTTATGATGAGTGTCAATAACAAACGTAAGATTGAAGATGAATGCCGTGTTTTTAATTATGAATTGACAACTAAGTACTGTTTTATACAAATTGGTAGCAAATCAGTTTGCTTGTTGTATCGTGAGTCAGTGGCTGTCTTCATGGAGTCATCATCATCATCATCATCTTCTTCCACTTCTGCCGTCAAGCATCGTGGGGAGGAATAATTTGCGTTCCAGCGCCCGGTGGGCGGCACTGGATAGTGTCATTCCGTGTGGCTGTACAATGTCTTTGATGTCGTCAATCCATTTTCTTCTTGGACGTCCTCGTGGTCTCGTCGCAGATGATCTTTGATGTAAGGCCAGTGATGGTAGTTGCTGGTGTTGCATTCTAACGACATGGCCAAACCATTTGATCTTCTGTCTTTCAATAAATGTGGCACAAGGTGTTGATCCCACAGTCTGTCTGATAATAGCATTTCTTACTCGGTCTCGGATTGTTAAGTTGGCAGCTCTCCTCAGGCATCTCATTTCGCAGGTGTTGATTTTGCGAAGGTGTAATTTGGATAAAGTCCAGATCTGAGATTGGTAGCAAAGGGTTGGTGTGAATATGCTGTTTATTATCTGTCGTTTTGCGGGCATGGGTATATTTGGATGTTTCAGTAAGGGTGATAGTTGATATGTAAGTGCACTAGCTTTTTGACATCTGATTTCAATTTCTCTGTCTAATCTGCCATCTTCTGTGATCATACTTCCAAGATATTTGAATTCTTTAACTTGTTTCAGAGTTGTGCTATTTAACTGTATACTTAGTGGGCCCGGCGATCTGCTAACTTGCATTACTTCGGTTTTGGCTGTATTTATGCTCATATTGTAACTCCTGCATGTTGAACTCAGATTATTAATATGATTTTGCAGTCTGCCCTCGTCGCTATAAAACAGACACTGATCAGTGTATAAGTAAAATAAAATTGCAATAATTAGTTATTTATACTGCTTAATAACCTATAAATAATTAATAATTACTTATTTTGATAGGTTGCTGTAAACAAAATGGATATATATATATATATATATATATATATATATATATATATATATATATATATATGCGGCCCGCCACTAGCTTTACATTTGTCAATGCGGCCCTCCGCACGAAAAGTTTGCCCACCCCTGTCCTAGCCGATTCTGACAAAATGTCCTAAATAATTGAGATTTTACAACCAGCAGAATGTACTCACCGTTTCTCTTAATTTCTTGAGTTGCCAGATAAGCTGACCATCAATTTGAGAAAATGCTGATGTCAACCTGCAGGCAACATTTGTAAAACATATTAACACAATCAATATGTAATTATCTATGAGCCAGAATTGGCATATTTTTTTGACTCAAAATCTTCTTCTTGTTATGCAGATTGTACTGTACTTACAATGCCAGTGCTTTTGACTGACACAACATTCAATTTCAGCACATTATGTGGGACGCAGAGGTGTTTCCAAGGCACCAGGGTTAGGTTCTATACTGGCCAAGAGCTACTAACACGTCATAGTCATGCGTCCTGGGCAACAGGTCCCTTCGGGGTCCTGGCTAACGTAGTAGGATCGCTGATTCTTCCGAAGTCGGAGTATCTGCCAGTCTGCTCACCAATAAGCCAGACATGGGACAACGGATACTCACACAAACCTCAGTCCGGTATGACATCACACTGATGTTGGACAACAGTATGTCTTCATCCAACATACAGGACTTCACGCTGGAGTTCACAGCCAGCGAACGCAAACAAGCAAGCACACTATGTTTTAGGATCATTGAGGACTTTTGTGTTAGCATTCTGACGTCTGCATAATGCACAGTGTACCTGTGCGGGATTTTGGCTTGCCGAGACTCCAGTCTATTCCACTTTTCATATAGGGCAGTGAGGAGCATTTCGTGTGATATTCACTGGCACAGGAACAGAGCTTAATAGAACCGCAACTACCTAACTAAATAAAGTAAACTAAAGTAAAGGGCTGTTTTACACTTCTCGATGAATACGATGTTAGCCGCATATTTTATTAACCAGCCTATCTTTAAGGGCTGATGTGGTCAATAATATCACTTCCCATACCATTTCCCGGTGTCCATTTCTGAAAGCGTGAATCTGGGAGCTCAGGTTAACTTTAACAATCTGCATCAAGGCAGATACAAACTCATGACCACTGGGTGAGTAGGCAAGCCTGCTAGTCAATGTGATGCCTTACCTGAAGAATTGTACTCATACAATTATAACCATTACAGCTTCTATGACTGTCTCTACCTGTGTAAGCCTTTAGATGCCAACCAGTTTTCCACATTTTCATTGCTCATGGAGGCCAGGGCTGCAGTGTCGTTGTTGCTGAGTGGCAGTGATGATGAGCTGGTAGAGGATGATGTGCTTCTGGTGGCTGTGTGTGTCACGTGGTTGGCTGTGTGTGTCACATGGTTGGCTGTGTGTGTCACTTGGCTGGCAATGCGTGAGGCACCAGTGTCATCTGCACAAACGTTCACAAACTTTTAACAATGTATTAGAAATATGTACGTAATGGAGCTACTGAAACAAATAATAGAAACTACAAGAAGTGTAAGACTTCAGGTCAATTAGGGCATTAAAACACTATCTAACTTGAAGGTTGGCAACTAAAGACTATAAAAACAAAGAAAATTGAAATATTTTGGTCACTTGAAACGTCATGAAAGTTTGGAGAGAAGAATCATGGAGGAGTATATGCCCGACAGCAAAAACAAGTACCCTGTACACACCAGCATCGACTAAGTGAGACCAGGCACATACTGATGTGTCCCAGGTGTTATGACAGTGATTCTAGTTAATCAATCAATCAATCAATCAATCATTTAATCAATCAACCAACCAACCAAATGATCAACCAGTTAATCAACCAACCAACTGATCAACCAGTCAATCAGCCAACCAACTGATCAACCAGTCAATCAACCAACAAACTGATCAACCAACCAACTGATAAACCAGTCAGTCAACCAACCAACTGATCAACCAACTGATCAACCAATGAATCAATCAACTAACCAATCAATCAATCAACTAACTAATCAATCAACCAACTTACCAATTAATTAACCAACCAATTAATTAACCAACCAACCAACCAGTCAATCAACCAAACAATCAATCAACCAATCAACAAACCAACCAACCAATCAATCAACAAATCAATCAACTAATCAATAAATAAACCAATCAATCAACTAACCAAACAATCAACCAATCAATCAACCAACTGACCAATCAGTCATCCAACCAATTAACGAACGAACTAACAAACGAACGAACTTTATTTTCAAAGGGTAACAAATTGGGCTCGCAGGCCCATCTTACATTTGGCCCTTTCAATCACTCATCTTTTGTTCATCAAAATAAAGTTGAATTGAATTGAATTGAATTCATCAATAGTGTATGATACATTCACATAGGAAAAAACATTGACAAATGAATGTTGTAAACATAAACAATGCATATCACCATATTATGAGACACATCCCCCACCCACCACACATCCCCCAACCAACCACACACATATCCCCAGGCACAAATACATGCCCCTACCTACCCACCCATTCCCCCACCCACACACACATCCCCCATCTACATACATCTCCCACCCACCACACATCCCTCCACACACACACACATCCCCACCCACCCACACCCCCAGACACACATACATGCACTCACCCAGCCATCTTCCACCACATACATCTTCCCTCCCACAAACACATCCCCCACCCATCCCATAACCCACCAACACTCGCTCACCCACATATCCTCCACCACTCACCCACACTCCCCCAACCACCAAGCCAAACACACATCCTCCAACCACACATCCCCCACCCATACACATATCTCCAAGCCAATCCACACATCGCACACCTACCCACACACACATCCCCCAACTTACACACAATCATCCACCCACACATCCTCCATCCCTTCCCCCCCCCCCCAATCAACCATCCCCTAACCATACTTCCCCACCCAAACACATACATCCCAACCCACCCATACACACATCCCCATCCACACACACACATCTCCCCACCCATACACACATCCCAATCCACACACACGCATCAACCCACTCACCAACACACCCCCCATCCACGCACACACACCTTCTACCCATACACCCACCATCCACCCACACATTCCCCACCCACACACACTTCCCCCACCCATACAAAAATCCCTCACCCATACACACATCCCCCACACCCACCCCAATCAACCAACCAGTTAACCAACCAACTAATCAACCAACCAAACAACCAAGCTAAAGGTAGGCTGAATAACCACGATGTTCTGCAAAGTACATGCTAAATGTGATGATAATGATGATGATAATGATGCTGATAATGATGATGATAATGATGATTATAATGATGATGATATTTGTGATGATAATGACGATTATAATGATGATGATATTTGTGATGATAATGCTGATGATAATGATTATCATAATGATAATGATGATGATGACTACTTCTTTTCTTTTTTTTCGCATATCCTTTACAGGACATCGCTGTCAACATCAGCATCTTTCAGCTGCCATTGCTTTCTGAGCGACAGGCTCAAATACCCTGTAAGTTACCGTCGCGGAGAGAACCATTACCAATTCTCGCGCATCGTCACGTTGCTTACGAGAGTATACGAGATTACGGAGAAAGTCGTGTAACCTCTAGACCAGAGAGACCGGCTTGATGACTACTAGGAAAACATAAATAATGCACACAACAAAACAACAACCGTGCAGTATTACTATGACAAGGAGAGTTTGATGAAATTATGAATGACCGACAGACACAGACGGGCATACTGACCAGCAGAAGTTTGATTCACCACTGCAGTTTGTGAAGAGACTCCACACCCTCTCATTTCTTTTAACAAAGCCTGTAACATTACGCTTTGACCATTCAGAAATCACTCTTTTACAGTTCATACATCAAGTATCATAAATGTAACATACGAGATCTGAGGTTATAGTTCTTTAGAAAAAAAAAACCAGTAGAAGATGAAATGCTAACAAAAGACATACAGATACCATCTCATCACATCTTGTTACTCGTGTACCTTGCGGTGTCGAGGTGACGCATAAAAAGCAGGAGAATGCCTGTTTATGGGCTTCTTGTATTGAGATTCGCATGGACTCTGCTATTCCCTCTGTCCATCGTTTACATGGCTGGTCTCTTCTTCTGCTTCCAACCTATCTGTACATCACTGTACATCACATCAGGGCAGAATGTCAGACGGGCCTGCGTGCCAATTCTTAACCCTTTGAAAATACAGATTTTCGTTCATCGTTCGTTCACTGCTTGCTGTGGCATACTGGTAGTTGGTAATTATTTACATAGCCGATCCATTTAATTTTCTGTCTTCTGATAAAATATAGCGCTGCTATAACTCCAACTTTAGTCCTGATTTCTTCATTTCTTATTTTCTCTCTTCTTGATACATTGAGTATTTTTCTCAGAAATCTCATTTCTGTTGTTGTGATTTTTCTTTTCTCTTTTTCTACCATTGTCCAGGTTTGGCATTGGTAGCATGGAACTGGTAGGAAGATTGTGTTGTAGTGTGCTTTCTTAGTAACTATTGATACGTGTTTGTTGTTTAGTACTGGTGTCATTTATCCAATCAGTTGGTTTGCCTTATTGCATCCATTTTCGATCTCGTCTTCTGATTTGCTATTTTAAGCTGTGGAAAGTGCCTGAAGAATACTGTGTATTTAGACAGCTATTTTACAATATCAAGGCTATGTATCAAAACAGTGAATGTGCAGTAAGAAAGAATATCAACAAGAAAAATTGGTTTTCAAGTAACATAAAGCATCAAACAGGGATGTGTTTTATCACCATTATTGTTCATCACTTACATGGATAAGCTTACTAAAGAAGCAAATCCACAACTGTAGAGTTTTAATGAGCTGCTGTTTGCATTCAACCAGAGTTTACAATATGAGAATAATGCACCATATCAACTGCATCGACAATTACTGTCAGAATTTTGATATGAAGATTAACATCAACAAGACAGAATGTATGACAATTTGTCAAAAACCGGCACATTATGATGTGAATATAAATGGAAAATAATTAAAACAAGTTAGAGACTACAAGTATCTGTGCAGTCTGTTCACAGAAGATGGAAAACTAGACAGAGAAATAGAAACGAGAATACCGAAAGCAAACAACATCAACTATCAAACAACACCTACCCTAAAAAGTGCAAACATCATCATGCATACAAAAAAGAAGCTGATAGATTATTTATCTGTCAAAAGCTGTGTTACCTCTGTCAGACATGGACAATTCTAGAAACACACAGGTTTAAAATAACATAATGTAAGATGAGATGCATGAGAAATGCAGCTGGAAAAACAAAACAAGACAGAGAGGCAAATAACAAACAAAGAACAAGAATAGGGATAGAACCTATTACAAACATTGAATATCAAAAAATTAAAAGGTTAGAACATTTAGCTAGAATGGAACAAGATCAACCAGCAGTTAGAGCGTTCTGCGTCAAAACATCAGATGGCGAGAGGACGATCCAGAAAGAGTTGGCTATGTGGAGTAAAATAGACATTGAAGAAATCAAATATGAAGTTAGCAACAGCAAGAAGACATGCAAAACAGAAAATTACATCTGCCTCTTTTCTGCGACACTTCATGGCAAAAGCAGTAGGACAAAAGAAGAAGACGACCGGTGAGCCCGGGTCCATTTAATAAAATCTGCCTTTATGTGAATGTGATCCCAGGATCACTGGGGTGGAATGTGATCCCAGGACCACTGGGGTGGAATGTGATCCCAGGACCACTGGGGTGGAATGTGATCCCAGGACCACTGGGGTGGAATGTGATCCCAGGACCACTGGGGTGGAATGTGATCCCAGGACCACTGGTGTGGAATGTGATCCCAGGACCACTGGGGTGGAATGTGATCCCAGGACCACTGGGGTGGAATATGATCCCAGGACCGATGGGGTAGAATGTGATGCCAGGACCACTGGGGTGGAATGTGATCACAGGACCACTGGGGTGGAATGTGATCATAGAAAACTGACTTGGAATGTGATCCCAGGACCATTGGGGTGAAATGTGATCCCAGGACCACTGGGGTGGAATGTGATCCCAGGACCACTGGGGTGGAATGTGATCCCAGGACCGATGGGGTAGAATGTGATGCCAGGACCACTGTGGTGGAATGTGATCACAGGACCACTGGGGTGGAATGTGATCATAGAAAACTGACTTGGAATGTGATCCCAGGACCATTGGGGTGAAATGTGATCCCAGGACCACTGGGGTGGAATGTGATCCCAGGACCACTGGTTAGGAATGTGATCCCAGGACCCCTGGGGTAGAATGTGATCGCAGGACCACTGGGGTGGAATGTGATCCCAGGACCACTGGGGTGGAATTTGATCCCAGGACCTCTGGGCGAGAATGTGATCCCAGGACCACTGGGGTGGAATGTGATCCCAGGACTACTGGGGTGGCATTTGATCCCAGGACCACTGGGCGGGAATGTGATCCCGGGATCACTGGGGTGGAATGTGATCCCAGGACTATGGGGTGGAATGTGATCCCAGGACCACTGGGGTGGAATGTGATCCAGCACTGGGCGGGAATGTGATCTTAGAACCACTGGCCTGGAATACAAGCTTCTATATTGCCGTGGATCATCAATTAGGTCAGCATGGCTGAATGGATAAGCGCGCTCGCTCTTAAACTTCCGGTGTGCTGATGCCAAGGTAGCAGGTTTAACCCATACACTGACCAGTTGGACAAAAATGTTGACTTCTCGTCCTTGACTTGCAGACGTAAATTACAAGTACTTTAGAAGTCAGAGTGGGTTTGCCTGATTTCGAGGGTCACTGGTAATAGGTAAGCTAGCCCTCACAGAAAAAAAAATAATTCCACAATATCTACAAACCTGTACTGATTTCTCATAAGGATATTTGCCACTGAAGTCAATGTAAGCCTTGGTTCCCACAATGACATTAAGCCACCCATCCGGGAGATACTGTTTCTGCATCATGAGGAGGGTATAATCTTTCCTCTGGTGAAATATGAACTCAGCCTCTGAGGAAAAATTGCAGCAAATGATTGCATCAAAATACAAACACAATTTGATAAAAATCACAGGCAACAGAAATTATATATCATCAGAATCATCAAATATCACGTTGATCTGTGCAGTTATTTGTGTTTCTCCAAAACCACCCGTCTCTTGTGTTGTTGATCAATTTGGCGATTGATTGAATTCCATGCTACACCATCTACCCATCCAGCATGTTCTCTTGCTTATGAGTCTCTAACAATATTTATCTTCTTGGTTGTCACAACATTCTTCAGACTCTTAACATTCTCCAGATTTTCTCAACATTCTCCAGACTTTGTCAAAATTCTCCACTCTCCCAACATTCTCTTGATTTCCGCAACATTCTCCAAACTCCCTCGACACTTTTCCCGACTTCGACGTATTTTCCATAATCTATAAACATTCTCCAGACTCTCAACATTATCCATACTCTCTTAACACTTTCCAGACTCTTTCAACACTTTCTGAACTCCTTCAACATTCTCCAGACTCTCTCAACATTCTCCAATTTCCCTCAACATTCTCCATACTCTTTAAACATTCTCCACTCTCTCAACATTCTCCAGACTCTCAATATTCTCCAGACTCTCTCAACACTATCCAAACTCCCTCAACACTTTCCATACTCTCTCAACGTTCTTTAGAATATCTCAACATTCTCCACACTCTCTCAAATCATAACGTAACCAAAATAAGTTACTGTCTTGTCGTAATGTGTGTAATCATCTGTCTTTGTTAATTTGCCTCATACTGTAAGTACATCAGTATTACTATTATTTAGATGTTGATCTTCTTAGTCATCTATGAGATTTTTAACATTCTATGATGAAACAACATTCTTATGGCTTTTAGTATTTCTTTTTCTCTTTTAACAACATGATTCTGTATTTCATCTGCCAATGGAGCATAGACTCTCAGCCAACTTATGTAACTTCACTGTAAAATGATTTGTATTGTGCTTTTCTGTTTGCTCTGTTATTGTTATTGTAACTGCTTCTCGGAATACGAAGGGAAATTACTCCAAAATATGTGTACTAAAGAGAAAATCACTAAAAACTGTTATAATTGGAACCACAATTTTCGCTGATTATAAACAAAAACAGTTCAATATTTTGCAAAATGTTGCACAAATTAGCCAATTCTATGGCCATAATGTCGTATTATGTAAATTTTTCATTTGCAATTTATCCTCAGTCAGAGCAAATTTCCATTGGGCCGATTTTCCTGAGGAACTTGAGAATGACATACCCATGTCAGAAGGAACATGATGAAGTTCTTGTAATGAAGTATGTCAACATAATACAAACCCTCCCACCAATTTTCTAAGCCACTAGCACCACAAATGATAAAATGAAACTCACCTGTACGACAGAGTGGGCTCTGCATGTACCTCTCGGAAATACAAAGCAACACAACGGCTGAGCTTACTGCTGCCTCTATCCTTGCCTGCAGCGTAGACCCTCCCATTTGATCGAAGTCCACCCATAACTTGTAGCCTTCAGCCTGGAGACAAATCATTCATTCAGCATTTCACAATCTTGTTTCCTTTCGGTACTTGGCATAAAAGGTCACAATTTAGTGGTCAGGGCATCCAGTATGCGAATGGACATTGAGGCTGTAATTGCTGCTTTCCAATGGTTGCAATGTTAGATATTCTGTGTTTGCAACAAACTCACAGAGTATACTTCAGAAAGTGGAAACTGGCTTTTCCAGGTGAAGCGGCTAGCATTGCTCGACAGGACATAAATCGTGAGCATATCATATATTTTCTTCCTAGGACAAACAGGTCTGTATGACAATGAACAGACTGATAGATTAGTTGCTGCTGTCCCTCTAGGAGGAAAGCTACTTAACAGTAAGGATGTTGTAGTAAGGTCTATCTGGGAACAAGTGGTGAGTGTAATTGAACAGACGGAGTACCCACATCTAGAAAAAAAAAACTGGCTTAGAAGAGAGTGAATAGAGGGTTTGGTTGATATTCAACAGAGGAGAAGCTAGGAATTGTAACCACATTGTTAATTGAATCACGAGCATAACTATCAGGTGGAATAATGAACATGATTATCTGATGGAATAATGAGCCTGATTATTTGGCGGAATAATGTGCCTGACTATTATTTGGTGGAATAATGAGCCTGACTATCTAGTGGAATAATTAGCATGGCTCTTCTTCGGTGGCATTTGAAGAGATAGGGAGAGCATGTGCAGGAATGTCTTAAGTGCAGTGAGTTGATTCCTAAATTAGGTGTATGTTCACTATTCACTGGTGGCACAAGTGACTTTTCTCTATCAGTAGCTCCAGGGTTGACCCTGTAAAAATCTGGTTCCAGTGATTTCTCAGTGAAGTCAACTCATCCAACACAAAGCTAACAGTATGATCGATTACACACAAGAAAACACAGTAAGATCTCACATGCAATAATTTTGACTCATTTCTTCCTGCTAACACTTGGGTAAGTATTACACTCGAGTACTAATTATCTAAACATCGTACCAATTATCTAACCATCGCACCAATTAATCCAATTATCTAACCATCGCACCAATTATCTAACCATCGCACCAATAAGTCAAGCTAGCAAACTCCTTCTGGGAATCATCATGAAGAGGATTGAAAGTAAGTAGTAATATAAATTACAGGAAGTATGGGCAGGTTACAGACAGGGCAGAGGAAGGGGTCATGTCTTGAATATGAGAACCATCTTTGAGAAATGCAGAGAGTAAAATGTTTGATACTTTCTTCAAACACTACAATAAGGCCTTTAATTGTGCTATAACATCAGAAATTGTGGAACATCACAGAGTGATATGGCGTTTCAAAAACATTTGACCCACTTAATTGAATCATTATTTGGACAACAAGCAGCTCTCAGAGTAGCTGGTGAAACTTCAGTATGGTTTAATGTGCAAGTAGCAGCAAGACAAAGATAATGTTTGCAGGGGACATACCGTTCTCAGCTAAGTAATGTTATCAACCAGATACTGTTCTCAACTAGATACTCTTCTAATCTAGATTCTGTTCTCATCTAAATTGAAACTTGACAACTTTCAGACTCCTTTCCTTTAACACACTATGTTCTGGTATTTTAGTCTAATTACAAACCATCAATAGATTGAATAACGAGAATAGTATAAATAGAAAGGCCTTTTTCCGGAATATACAAGGCAAAATAAATGGAGGAAAACCTAAACACGTGTGGAAAATAGTAGTAGAGACAGAAATGAATCATATGCGGCGGACATGGACAGAGCTGTATGGGACAGCTGAGAATAGGACGGCTTGGAGCTAGTTAGTGGAGGGCCTATGTCCCAATGGGGAACAAAGGGCAACAGATGAAGAATAAATTCATTGTAACTTTT
The DNA here is from genome assembly GCA_014155875.1 of Cepaea nemoralis. Lineage (NCBI taxonomy): Eukaryota > Metazoa > Mollusca > Gastropoda > Stylommatophora > Helicidae > Cepaea > Cepaea nemoralis. Next base: position 198,340 of record JACEFZ010010376.1, on the reverse strand, counting down.
CTTTCCTATGAAGTTATTATTTTCAAGCTCCGCTGAAATGGAAGACGTGTTACTGTCCCAAAGACAGTACTTTGAAGGAGATTAGGATTTCCAACCTCTAGGTCAGTGGTTCTCAACCTTTTTTGGCCCATGCATCCCTTCAACATATGTTCAGAATGTCATTCCCCTTTTCGTATTTCCTCCTTATAACTCCCCCCCCCCCCCCCGCCCCCTTGCACAGTTTACGTAAAAATGGAAGCTGAATTTAATATCACATACTAGAACAAGTCTAGATGTCTTCATAAAACGTGATTTGCGTGTCTACTTACGTTATAAAACGAATTTCAGAAGGGCGAGAAGTACAGAGCTGTAAAGTAAAGAGGGAAAAACAATATTAGGTAATCGATTCTTGTATTAACACGATCGTGAAATAATCTTAATCCCCCCACCGGTTGAGAACCACTGCTCTATGTAATTCATCGTATTTTACCTGGTCAGAGGTCTGATACTCTTTGAACTGACCCCGTACAGCTGTCCTGGATCTGCTAGTGAATAAAGACAAGGCTACAGTCACCAGTCATCAGTTATGTACACAAAACCAGGATTTAGGTGCAGATGCTGCCAAAAGTAAACACACACAAAAACCAATCTTAGAAATGTTGGACAGGATATCATCAGTGTATTTCTCATTGTGAAAAAAAAGGATTGCATTTAAGGGACATTTAAATGTGACTTGCAGTTATTTTGGCCTTATTGGAAACCTATTATGTGTCTTGTAGTGTGCTAATAGAAAACACAAGGACTGCGACTACTTACAGTTAGATCGGAACTCAGTTGTTTGACCAAATCTCTCTCACTCGATGAAAAGCTGATGAAAACTTGATTCTTTGACTTGTAAATGTTCTGTAAACCTGAACAAATTTGAAAACTGATTAGCCTCTGTTTATTTATTGCTGCTATAGTTTGCGTCACTGGTGGCATAGTGCACATCACATTTACTTGCCAACAGAATGGACTGGATTCAATCCACGGAAGATTCAGATATTTTGTCTTTCTGACCAGCACAGTATAGGGGTTGATCCAGCTTTGTGAGATGGATACAGAATAATGTTTGGAAATTTTCTAGAAATTGTCTAGGGAGGCAAGGCAACAAGGAAGACAACTGGTCTCTCATTATACCTGGTAATTAAACGGTCTGCTTGTCCGATGTTTACACATCTACTACGCAGATGATTATACGTTTACTATGCAGATGTTAACACCTTTACTGTGCAGATGTTTACACATTTATTACACAGATTTTTACACATTTACTACACAGATGTTTACACATTTACTACACAGATGTTTACACATTTACTACACAGATGTTTACACATTTACTACACAGATGTTTACACATTTACTAAGCAGAGAGCACACTGGAATGTGTGTCTTTATGGAAAACATCACACAATCAGTTCTGCTAATATTTAATGATCATCTCTTCTACTCACTCTCCTCCATCACACAATCAATTCTGCTAACATCTAATGATCACCTCTTCTACTCACTCTCCTCCATCACACAATCAGTTCTGCTAACATCTAATGATCACCTCTTCTACTCACTCTCCTCCATCACACAATCAGTTCTGCTAACATCTAATGATCATCTCTTCTACTCACTCTCCTCCATCACACAATCAATTCTGCTAACATCTAATGATCATCTCTTCTACTCACTCTCCTCCATCACACAATCAATTCTGCTAACATCTAATGAACATCTCTTCTACTCACTCTCCATCACACAATCAATTCTGCTAACATCTAATGAACATCTCTTCTACTCACTCTCCATCACACAATCAATTCTGCTAACATCTAATGATCATCTCTTCTACTCACTCTCCATCACACAATCAATTCTGCTAACATCTAATGAACATCTCTTCTACTCACTCTCCATCACACAATCAATTCTGCTAACATCTAATGAACATCTCTTCTACTCACTTTCCATCACACAATCAATTCTGCTAACATCTAATGATCATCTCTTCTACTCACTCTCATCCATCACACAATCAATTCTGCTAACATCTAATGATCGTCTCTTCTACTCACTCTCCTCCATCACGCAATTAGTTCTGCTAACATCTAATGATCATCTCTTCTACTCACTCTCCTCCATCACACAATCAATTCTGCTAACATCTAATGATCACCTCTTCTACTCACTCTCCTCCATCACACAATCAATTCTGCTAACATCTAATGATCACCTCTTCTACTCACTCTCCTCCATCACACAATCAATTCTGCTAACATCTAATGATCACCTCTTCTACTCACTCTCCTCCATCACACAATCAGTTCTGCTAACATCTAATGATCACCTCTTCTACTCACTCTCCTCCATCACGCAATTAGTTCTGCTAACATCTAATGATCATCTCTTCTACTCACTCTCCTCCATCACACAATCAGTTCTGCTAACATCTAATGATCACCTCTTCTACTCACTCTTCTCCATCACACAATCAGTTCTGCTAACATCTAATGATCACCTCTTCTACTCACTCTCCTCCATCACGCAATTAGTTCTGCTAACATCTAATGATCGTCTCTTCTACTCACTCTCCTCCATCACACAATCAGTTCTGCTAACATCTAATGATCACCTCTTCTACTCACTCTCCTCCATCACACAATCAGTTCTGCTAACATCTAATGATCACCTCTTCTACTCACTCTCCTCCATCACGCAATTAGTTCTGCTAACATCTAATGATCACCTCTTCTACTCACTCTCCTCCATCACACAATCAGTTCTGCTAACATCTAATGATCACCTCTTCTACTCACTCTCCTCCATCACGCAATCAGTTCTGCTAACATCTAATGATCATCTCGTCTGCCCACTCTCCCCCGTCACCTTGTACAGGCTACTTTCAGCTTCTATTGAAAATCAGTCATCTGCGTACCTCAGAATATTTATATTTTGTCCTTTGACTTTAACACCCTAAAGATATTCCCCGTTTTTGAGTTTATCCATGGCCACACTAGAAAAAGAAAAACAAACTGATTTCCTAGTTTCAAAAATTTCCTGTCAGAGTCAATAGCCATCACAATCATATCAGTCCTCTATATGCACCCCGTGACACTGTTCTCACAATCATGTTTTCACTATCATGTTCTCACAATCATGTTCTCACAATCTTGTTCTCACAATCATGTTCTCACAATCATGCAACAACGGACCACTTTCCCTTCAAATGCCCTGCGCTTTTAAATGCACGTAAAAAGCTGCGGGAACAGCTGTGAGGCACCCGAGCCTTTCTAAACATGGCATTGGACTGCCATGAGTAGACAACTCAACAACACTGGGAAGATCAATAACAGCAATGATAACGGGACGCAGAGGTGTTTCCAAGGCACCAGGGCCGGGTTATATACTGGCCAAGACCTATTGACGCGTCCTCGTCGAGCGTCCTGCGCAACAGGTCCCTTCGGGGTCCTGGCTAAAGTCAATAGGATCGCTGATTCCTCCGAAGTCGGAGTGTCTGCCTGTACGGCGAGGAACCACCAGTCTGCACACCAATAAGCCAGACATGGGACAACGGATACTCACGCAAAACTCAGGTCCTGTATGACATCACACTGATGTTGGACAACAGGATGTCTTCATCCGACATACAGGACTTCGCGTTGGAGCTCAAGCCAACGAACACAAGCAAGCAAGCAATGATAACATTAAACTAAGAACAAAAACAATTCAACATAATTTAATTGGTGTGTTGTGGTGAAATTTCAAATATTTTTCAACGAAAACAAAAACAGTAACCTGATTAGAGAAATTAGACGTGGACAATCCTGAATACTGGCGTGATCCAAGATCATGGTGGTCGTGTGAGATACTGAATCATGACCGCCCGTCGTTAATCAGCAAAGCACATGATGATGATGTGTTCAGATATTCTTATAATTTGCTTTCCATTGTGTGTGTGTGTGTGAGTGTGTGTGTGAGTGTGTGTGTGTGTGTGTTTGTGTGTGTGTGTGTGTGTGTGTGTGTGTGTGTGTGTGTGTGTGTGTGTGTGTGTGTGTGTGTGTGTGTGTGTGTGTGTGTGTGTGTGTGTGTGTGTGTGTGTGTGTGTGTGTGTGTGTGTGTGTGTGTGTGTGTGTGTGTGTGTGTGTGTGTGTGTGTGTGTGTGTGTGTGTGTGTGTGTGTGTGTGTGTGTGTGTGTGTGTGTGTGTGTGTGTGTGTGTGTGTGTGTGTGTGTGTGTGTGTGTGTGTGTGTGTGTGTGTGTGTGTGTGTGTGTGTGTGTGTGTGTGTGTGTGTGTGTGTGTGTGTGTGAGTGGTTTTTTTTTTTTTTTTTGGTTAATTGATAAAACATTCAATTATATTTGTGTCATTTGTTGAGCTCTCTAGTCAGATTTGCAGGCCTGTTGCGAAGGAGTTACGGCCACTGTTCGTAATCCCGCACACCCTAGTTAGAAACACCGCCGCGGGCGTTTTAGCAGCAAACTGCCTTGCGTTGGTTTTTTTTTTAATGAAATGGCATGTGTGCCGGTGTTCAGAAAGCAATAGCAAAATAGGATATGAAACTAACTAGTCACATTTCAGGTTAATTTATTTACCATGACTGTACCTTAAATAGAACAAATAAACAAATGTGCATGAATTTGACAACCACTTACGTATACTACTTGCATATGTGTCATTCTCTCCCTTTATCAACCACAATGCACCTCGGATATTCCTCCGCACCACTTGGTTTTCACAGTCTTTCAAATTCTCCAGGGCTTTCATAAACTCTGGAACATCAGTCACCGTCTGCCTCACACGCTTGTCGAATGACAACAGCCAGGCACATTCTGCACACACGGCTTGCTCTCTTGGGTCCAGGCTCTGAAGCATCAGAAGTAAAACCTCCAGAGCACCATCCTCAATGATCTGTAGAGCAAAGTGACAGAAATGTACAATTACTCATTCCAGTGTGAGTGTTCATTTTACTGCTTGCTGAGATGTGACTATGTTGCTACATTCTACTCTTAATTCACTGCTTGCCCCTTGCAGAACATCGCTGCCGTAAAAACTGTACAGAAAACTTCTCGGTCATAAGCTAGATGTCCCGAGTCCGATACACCCATCTGGTGATCATCCGCTACATCCTGCACCCATCTTCTCTTTGCCTTTCCTCTTCTTCTTTTCCCGGGCATATACCCCTCATAATTGTTCTCTCCAAACTTTCATGACGTTTCAAAATATTTCAGTTTCTTTGTTGTATCGTCTTTAGTAGCCAACCTTCTTCAGTATTAAGTTCTTGAAGTATGGATACATTTGTTCTTTTCTTTACCCAAGATATTCTTTGAACACGTCTATAACATTTATATTCAAAGCCATTTATGCGCTGTTCAAATTGTTTAGTAAGTGTCCAGGTCTCACAGGCGTATTCACTCTAATGTGAACATTTGTGCTACTTGTAGCTCCAATGTGGGTGATTGTCTTACGTTTTGCTCTCATGTGGTCTCACTTGTTGCTCTCATGTGAAATAAAGTGTCTCACTTTTTGCTCTCATGTGAAGTAATGTGTCTCACTTGTTGCTCTCATGTGAAGTAATGTGTTTCACTTGTTGCTCTCATGTGAAGTAAAGTGTCTCACTTTTCCCTCTCATGTGAAGTAAAGTGTCTCACTTGTCCCTCTCATGTGAAGTAAAGTGTCTCACTTGTCCCTCTCATGTGAAGTAAAGTGTCTCACTTGTTGCTCTCATGTGAAGTAAAGTGTCTCACTTTTCCCTCTCATGTGAAGTAAAGTGTCTCACTTGTTGCTCTCATATGAAGTAAAGTATATCAATTATTTTGCTCTCATGTGAAGTAAAGTGTCTCTTGTTTTGCTCCCATGTGAAGTAAAGTGTCTCACTTGTTGCTCTCATGTGAAGTAAAGTGTCTCACTTGTTGCTTTCATGTGAAGTAAAGTGTCTCACGTTTTGCACTCATGTGAAGTAAAGTGTCTCACTTTTCGTTCTAATGTGAAGTAAAGTGTCTCACTTGTTGCTCTCATGTGAAGTAAAGTGTCTCACTTTTTGCTCTCATGTGAAGTAAAATGTCTCACTTTTTTCTCTCATGTGAAGTAAAGTGTCTCACTTGTTGCTTTCATGTGAAGTAAAGTGTCTCACGTTTTGCTCTCATGTGAAGTAAAGTGTCTCACGTTTTGCTCTCATGTGAAGTAAAGTATCTCACGTTTTGCTCTCATGTGAAGTAAAGTGTCTCACGTTTTGCTCTCATGTGAAGTAAAGTGTCTCACGTTTTGCTCTCATGTGAAGTAAAGTGTCTCACGTTTTGCTCTCATGTGAAGTAAAGTGTCTCACGTTTTGCTCTCATGTGAAGTAAAGTGTCTCACATTTTGCTCTCATGTGAAGTAAAGTATCTCACGTTTTGCTCTCATGTGAAGTAAAGTATCTCACATTTTGCTCTCATGTGAAGTAAAGTGTCTCACGTTTTGCTCTCATGTGAAGTAAAGTATCTCACGTTTTGCTCATGTGAAGTAAAGTATCTCACGTTTTGCTCTCATGTGAAGTAAAGTGTCTCACGTTTTGCTCTCATGTGAAGTAAAGTGTCTCACGTTTTGCTCTCATGTGAAGTAAAGTGTCTCACATTTTGCTCTCATGTGAAGTAAAGTGTCTCACATTTTGCTCTCATGTGAAGTAAAGTGTCTCACATTTTGCTCTCATGTGAAGTAAAGTGTCTCACATTTTGCTCTCATGTGAAGTAAAGTGTCTCACATTTTGCTCTCATGTGAAGTAAAGTGTCTCACATTTTGCTCTCATGTGAAGTAAAGTGTCTCACATTTTGCTCTCATGTGAAGTAAAGTGTCTCACATTTTGCTCTCATGTGAAGTAAAGTGTCTCACATTTTGCTCTCATGTGAAGTAAAGTGTCTCACATTTTGCTCTCATGTGAAGTAAAGTGTCTCACATTTTGCTCTCATGTGAAGTAAAGTGTCTCACATTTTGCTCTCATGTGAAGTAAACTCAGGGCTCTTTTCACATCACGAGGCACGGAGTGCATATGATGCTATCCCCACATGTTTAGGCTGATCGGCACTTGATCTGGTAAACATCACATCAGTGGCCTTTGTTTCCCAGGAAGACTCCGGGTACCCAATTTAGGTGGGTCAACTTGAGAGCTCAGGTCACTGAAAGATCTGTCTCAATGGGGATTTAAACACATGACTACAGGGCAAGCATAATAGCCCCTAGGCTACTGTGGATCTCGACGTGTCTTTGTGCTACAGGTGAATATTTTATCCAACTTTCTTCTCTAATGTGAATACTTGTCTCACTTTCTGCTCTATTGTGAACATACGTCCTACTTTCTGTTCTGATATATTTTTTCTCATGATCCGCTCTAATGTGGTGTGCCCCATTTTCTTCTGTAATGTGAATATTTACTCCAGTTACTGCTGTAATGTGAATGTGTGCCCAACTGACTGCTCTAATGCGAATGTGTCCTGTTTTATGCTTAGATATGAACGTGTGACCAAACATTTTGTTTTGATGTCAATGCTTGCCCTACATTCTGCTATATCGTGACTGTGTGTACCATGTTCTTCTAATGTGAATGATAGTCTCACTTTCCACTCTAATGTGTCAAATTTTCTGCCCAATGTGAATGTTTGTCATTTGTTTTGCTCTAATGGCCTTAATTCCTCAGGCTCTTATACCCCCATGCCATACACCGCAAGATTCTATATTGGCAGTAAATCACAGTTTTGACAGTCAATGTTATCCCACTATCTGCTCTAATGTGAATGGTTGTCCAACCGTCAGCTCTAATGTGAATGCTTGTCCCAACATCAGCTCTAATGTGACTGTTTGTCCTACTATCTGTCTAATGTGAAATCATGTCTCACTTTATAGTCTGATGTGTTTGTTGTTACTCTTGATCTGTTCTAATGTGAATGATAGTGTGCCCATGTAATCTAATGTAAATATGTGTCCCATTTCTGCCTAATGTGAATGTTTGGCCCACTTTCTGCTCCAATGTGAATGTTTGGCCAACTTTCTGCACCAATGTGAATGTTTGGCCCTCTTTCTGCACCAATGTGAATGTTTGGCCCACTTTCTGCACCAATGTGAATGTTTGGCCCACTTTCTGCACCAATGTGAATGTTTGGTCCACTTTCTGCTCCAATGTGAATGTTTGTACCACTTTCTGCTCCAATGTGAATGTTTGTACCACTTTCTGCTCCAATGTGAATGTTTGTACCACTTTCTGCACCAATGTGAATGTTTGGCCCACTTTCTGCACCAATGTGAATGTTTGTACCACTTTCTGCACCAATGTGAATGTTTGTAGCACTTTCTGCACCAATGTGAATGTTTGGTCCACTTTCTGCACCAATGTGAATGTTTGTACCACTTTCTGCACCAATGTGAATGTTTGTACCACTTTCTACACCAATGTGAATGTTTTTCCCACTTTCTGCTCCAATGTGAATGTTTGTACCACTTTCTGCACCAATGTGAATGTTTGTACCACTTTCTGCACCAATGTGAATGTTTGGCCCACTTTTTGCACCAATGTGAATGTTTGTACCACTTTCTGCACCAATGATTCATTCAATTGAAGATGACAGGATGTAATGAAGCATGACTGCCCATGTCCGTTTTCAAGGCACTTGATGTTGATGATTGATAGTTTGCCATGGGTTTAACTTCTTTTGCCCTCTGTGACTGTAATCATGCCTGAGAGAACTATGGTAGACAAATAGGAGGCCTGAGAGAACTATGGTAGACAAATAGGAGGCCTGAGAGAACTATGGTAATACAGAATAGGAGGCCTGAGGAGAACTATGGTAGACAAATAGGAAGGGCCTGAGAGAACTATGGTAGACAAATAGGAGGCCTGAGAGAACTATGGTAGGACAAATAGGAGGCCTGAGAGAAACTATGGTAGACAAATAGGAGCCCTGAGAGAACTATGGTAGACAAATAGGAGGCCTGAGAGAACTATGGTAGACAAATAGGATGCCTGAGAGAACTATGGTAGACAAATAGGAGGCCTGAGAGAACTATGGTAGACAAATAGGAGGCCTGAGAGAACTATGGTAGACAAATAGGAGGCCTGAGAGAACTATGGTAGACAAATAGGAGGCCTGAGAGAACTATGGTAGACAAATAGGAGGCCTGAGAGAACTATGGTAGACAAATAGGAGGCGCTGAGAGAACTATGGTAGACAAATAGGAGGCCTGAGAGAACTATGGTAGACAAATAGAGGCCTGAGAGAACTATGGTAGACAAATAGGAGGCCTGAGAGAACTATTTGGTAGAAAAACAGGAGCCTGAGAGAACTATGGTACAAATAGGGGGCCCGAGAGAACTATGGTAGACAAATAGAGGCCTGAGAGAACTAGGGAGACAAACAGGAGGCCTGAGAGAACTATGGTAGACAAATAGGAGGCCTGAGAGAACTATGGTAGACAAATAGGAGGGCCCGAGAGAACTATGGTAGACAATAGGAGGCCTGAGAGAACTATGGTGACAATAGGAGGCCTGAGAGAACTATGGTAGACAAATAGGAGCCCTGAGAGAACTATGGTAGACAAATAGGAGGCCTGAGAGAACTAGGGTAGACAAATAGGAGGCCTGAGAGAACTATGGTAGACAAATAGGAGGCCTGAGAGAACTATGGTAGAAAAATAGGAGGCCTGAGAGAACTATGGTAGACAAATAGGAGGCCTGAGAGAACTATGGTGACAAATAGGAGCCTGAGAGAACTTGGTAGACAAATAGGAGGCCTGAAGAACTATGGTAGACAAATAGGAGCCGGGAGAGAACTATGGTAGACAAATAGGAGGCCTGAGAGAACTATGGTAGACAAACAGGAGGCCTGAGAGAACTATGGTAGACAAATAGGAGGCCTGAGAGAACTATGGTAGACAAATAGGAGGCCTGAGAGAAACTAGGGTAGACAAACATAGAAACTATGTAGACAAATAGGAGGATTACAAGGCCAGCGGGTCGAATTCATTGTACCGGGGTTTACCCCACATGGCTCGGTCCATTCCCACAAGACGGCCTCTGCCGAAAGCTCGCACACAGCACGAAATCTGTGGCTCCAGCGACGACCCCCAGGAGTCTTTGAGATAACTGCACTCATGAGCCGAACAATGTAGACCGGGATCGAACCCACGACCTTCATAGTGCAAGGCAGGCAGCATAACCACATTGCTACAGGGACTCCCTAAACTATGGAAAAGTAGCTACCCATCTACTGCCCATCTACAGTGACAATACCCAGCAAGAATCTATAACAATATTGGTTCCAAATATTGGCTTCCAGTCCTCTAAGAAGTAAGTAATGTAGTTGTTAGCCTCACCTTGACTTTATTTATGTCATAGACTGCCAACCTGGCAAGCCCTTGCATGAGTTCTGTCGGTGTAAGGCCATGGAATTTCCCCTTCTGTTTGTCTTCTAAGGCCTTTTGTAATAAATTTATAATCTTCTTAATGATGTCTGAAAGGAAATATACAATCGCATTCATTAAATGACTTCAAATGACATCAATAATTTTACAAATGGAATCATTAACTTTTTCTCTCCCAAAATAATTTGCAGCTGATGCCCAAATAGGACAATAAACCCAATGAAAGAAAGAAAATCTGAGTGAATTGCTTGCAAAGAGGCAATATATTTACACTTTATATAAAACCTATACTGTGTGGCATATTAAAACATCAAGCCAGATTTTTGCACTTTGTTCTGGCCAACTGTAAAAGATATAACAACTCAACAAGATTGCTTGGTATACATTGACAATTAATGATGACACACTATCTTGTCTTCGGACAGAAATAATTAAGAAAACATTAGCTCCCACGATCAACTGAAGACAGTATTTCATAATACATTAATTGCTAAACTGATTACGGTGCCTACCTGATAAGGCGAACTCACATAGGACCCAAGAAATAGTTCTTCTTATCGGAAATTCCTTTTATAGTAATACATTTACAACGTACAATACAATATTGTTCTTCACAACATAAATTCGCCACATCCGAGATTGCCTTAAGCGGTTTGCACTGTATTTATCAGATTAAAAGAGCAGACTAAGCAATACCTCTCCAGGGGGTGCAGACCCAGATTAAGTCTTGCATCAAATCATTGACCTGGGTTCTTTGGTAGTGTGTGCACTCACTTACCAACACGGTGGGCAACTTTCGATCTCCAAAAGTCTTTCCATCATCTAACCAAAAATAGATGATGACTTGTTTTTTTAACATTTGCTGTCAAGCCCAGGGAGGACTTGAAGATGTTATATCTTGAACCAAATGTGTCGCCTGAACTACCTTGGGTTTGTGTAGTACACCCTTGAAAGTATCTGCCCATCTCTTTCTTGGGTTTCCTTTAGCTCTATAAGCAGAACTTCTTGGATCGTAGGCACCAAACTGCAACTAATGATCATCATTTTGACAAACTGCAGAACAACTTTATTTTCACTTGTGATCTAATAACATTTGCTTCTGACAAGTATGGTTCTGTGATCAACCTTGCTTGACCAGATAGATACCAAGGATTTTTACAAGAAAGTAAAGGTAACACAGCCTTATTACAATGGATGTGCCATATGGTCACCAAACATATGGCCTTAACAACATATCCCCAACTAACTTTCATTCACTGTCTTCTTCTTCTGCTGCCTTTCATCTCCTAATGGAGCAGAGGGCCTCAACTAACTCAAGCCAAGCCCGTTGTACTTATTTATGATTTCTAGAATATGTAGGTAAAGCTTTCTACGGGATGAGGTAGATAGCGTCATACCAACCCTCCTTAATCCCTCTTACGACATGCATGGTATGGTTCGTGAAAACACACAGGCGTGAACTTGAACAATTCTGTATCAAACAGACTTACCGGTCTCACCAACATGCCTAGTATTATCTTGTACAACTCTATATCAAATAGACTTACTTGTCTCACCAACAAGCCTAGCATTATCTTGTACAACTCTATATCAAACAGACTTACTGGTCTCACCAACAAGCCTAGCATTATCTTGTACAACTCTATATCAAACAGACTTACTTGTCTCACCAACAAGCCTAGCATTGTCTTTCTCTTCCAGCAGATAGACAAACGTTAACATGGCCATCGATTTCAGGAAGTCGTCGCTGCAGTTCCTTAAAGGCAAAAGCACCTGGCAGCCACATAAGGAATTGAACATAAATACCATTAGATGACAAGTTATCAACATCTTTCATTATTGTCTACAAATTATCAACATCTTTCATTTTTGTCTACAAGTTATCAACATCTTTCATTTTTGTCTACATGTTATCAACATCTTTCATTTTTGTCTACAAGTTGTCAACATATTTAATTATTATCTACAAGTTATCAACATCTTTCATTATTGTCTACATGTTATCAACATCTTTCATTAATGTCTACAAATTATCAACATCTTTCATTATTATCTACAAGTTATCAACATATGACATAGTCATCTACACCGATGGGTCAGTGGTGAGAATCAGACGTAGTGGCTTGGGCTTTATTGCAAACGCTGATTGGCGAGTCTTAAAAAAGGAGAGCCTGGCATATGAGACTACGACCTCCAGCATGAGAATGGAGGTGGAGGCAGTAACAGCGGCATTCCGGTGTCTAGAGGAGACTACTGCAACACACGTTATGTTCATTACGGATTCAAAGAATATGCTTAGCAAGGTGGAGAAAGGAATGTTTCGTGTGGAATGGCTCTCGTCGCTTCAGAGGTCACAGATTTTGAGAATTGTATGGATATTTTGCCATGGCTATGCGGGTCTACGGGGGAATGAACAGTCTGATAGGCTAGCAGGGAATGCACCGCTTGGTGTTATCTTGCCTATGGACAAGGGGGAGGTGGTCGTGCGCTTGTGGGACCAAGTGGAGAAGGCGGAGGAAGAGATTGAGAACCCATATGTGGAAAGAATGTGATTGCGGGGGATCGGCAGGGGTTCTGGAATAATCTCAAAATTGAGAGTGAAGACCAGTAGAACTTTTAATCAGATAGCGGTGGGAACGATTAATAGTATGACTCTTCGCTGGCTGTTGAACGAGGAGGACTGAGCACGTATGGGAATTTCCTGAGTGCAGTGATGTCGGTTCTTAACTCAACTCAACTCAACTATCAACATATTTCATTATTGTCTACAAGTTATCAACATCTTTCACTGTTGTCTACAAGTTATCAACATCATTCGTTATTGTCTACAAGTTATCAACATCATTCGTTATTGTCTACAAGTTATCAACATCTTTCATTATTGTCTACAAGTTATCAACATCTTTCATTATTGTCTACAAGTTATCAACATCTTTCATTATTGTCTACAAGTTATCAACATCTTTCATTATTATCTACAAGTTATCAACATATGTCATTATTGTCTACAAGTTATCAACATCTTTCATTATTGTCTACAAGTTATCAACATCTGTCATTATTGTCTACAAGTTATCAACATCTTTCATTATTGTCTACAAGTTGTCAACATCTGTCATTATTGTCTACAAGTTATCAACATCTTTCATTATTGTCTACAAGTTATCAACATCTTTCATTATTTTCTACAAGTTATCAACATCTATCATTATTATCTACAAGTTATCAACATCTTTCATTATTGTCCACAAGGTATCAACATCTTTCATTACTGGCCACAAGTTATCAACATCTTTCATTATTGTCTACAAGTTATCAACATCTTTCAATGTTATCCACAAGTTATCAACATCTTTCATTATTGCCCACAAGTTATCAACATCTTTCATTATTGTCTACAAGTTATCAACATCTTTCACTGTTATCCACAAGTTATCAACATCTTTCATTATTGTCTACAAGTTATCAACATCTTTCATTATTGTCTACAAGTTATCAACATCTTTCATTATTGTCTACAAGTTATCAACATCTTTCATTGTTATCCACAAGTTATCAACATCTTTCAATATTATCTACAAGTTATCAACATCTTTCATTATTGTCCACAAGTTATCAACATCTTTCATTATTGTCCACAAGTTATCAACATCTTTCATTATTGTCTACAAGTTATCAACATCTTTCATTATTGTCTACAAGTTATCAACATCTTTCATTCTTTTCTACAAGTTATCAACATCTTTCATTATTTTCTACAAGTTATCAACATCTTTCATTATTTTCTACAAGTTATCAACATCTTTCATTATTGTCCACAAGTTATCAACATCTGTCATTATTGTCTACAAGTTATCAACATCTTTCATTATTGTCTACAAGTTATCAACATCTTTCATTATTTTCTACAAGTTATCAACATCTTTCATTATTGTCTACAAGTTATCAACATCTTTCACTGTTATCCACAAGTTATCAACATCTTTCATTATTGTCTACAAGTTATCAACATCTTTCATTATTGTCTACAAGTTATCAACATCTGTCATTATTGTCTACAAGTTATCAACATCTTTCATTATTGTCTACAAGTTATCAACATCTTTCATTATTGTCTACTAGCTGACCCGGCCCGGCTTCGCCCAGTCCTTGGTGGGGAGCATCTCATTTAATTCATATAAGTAGTCATATAAGTTCCCATTCCCGTTACCGACTGTCTGTCTGTCTGTCTGTCTGTCTGTCTGTCTGTCTGTCTGACCCGGCCCGGCATCGCCCAGTCCTTGGTGGGGAGCATCTCATTTAATTCATATAAGTAGTCATATAAGTTCCCGTTCCCGTTACCGACTATCTGTCTGTCTGTCTGTCTGTCTGTCTGTCTGTCTGTCTGTCTGTCTGTCTTTCTGACCCGGCCCGGCTTCGCCCAGTCCTTGGTGGGGAGCATCTCATTTAATTCATATAAGTAGTCATATAAGTTCCCGTTCCCGTTACCGACTGTCTGTCTGTCTGTCTGTCTGTCTGTCTGTCTGTCTGTCTGTCTGTCTGTCTGACCCGGCCCGGCATCGCCCAGCTCCTGGTGTGGAGCATCTCATTTAATTCATATAAGTAGTCATATAAGTTCCCGTTCCCGTTCCCGACTATCTATCTGTCTGTCTGTCTGTCTATCTGTCTGTTTATCTTTCTGATCCGGCCCGGCTTCGCCCAGCCCCTGATGGGGAGCATCTCATTTAATTCATATGAGTAGTCATATAAGTTCCCGTTCCCGACTGTCTGTCTGTCTGTCTGTCTGTCTGTCTGTCTGTCTGTCTGTCTGTCTGTCTGTCTGTCTGTCTGTCTGACTAATCATTTATTGGTTGCAGTTAGAACAACCTTAGATAAACGAAGACCAACTTACAAAAAGCATTAGAAAGAGCACTTGAAAGATCTTTACATCTTCCCCAACAATTAACTTGGGTAAATGGAGCAGCGGCAGCAGCAGCAGAAGAAGAAGGAAAAGGAGGAGTAGGAGCTGGGAGGAGGAAGAGGGAGGAGGAGGGAGGAGGAGGAGAAAGAGAGAAGAGGAGGATGGAGGAGGAAGAGGGAGGAGGGGGAGGAGAAGAAGAAGAGGGTAGGAGGTGGAGGAGGGGAGAGGAGGAGGAATATAACGCATATGCCTGTAGATTTAATAATGGCTGAAGTTGTTCCATGTCTTCTTAGAGTTGGCGACAGTGTAAAGAAATATAAAATCTTCAAACTTGATAGAGATAAGGTAACTATTATTTATTTATTCTTTAAGCAAAAAAAAATGAGTTACAATGTTATGCATTATGCATTATTTTTATGAAAACTTTGAAAATGCCTTACAGATTGTATCATTATTTATTATAACTCATATGCTGGTATATAACTATGGACAAAGAGTTTATAAATCTTTGAAAACGATGCCACAATATGACTATAAGTTATACAGAAAAGTTATGCCCCTTGAAATAACTTTTACAGAGTTAGGTCCCCTGAGATATATGAAATTATAATGAAAAATGAAAAATGAAATAATATTGGGTAAGCAGCCGATTTCACACTAAAAATATATGACAGTGGGCTGCGCTGGAATGAAAGAAGACGTGTAGAAAATTTCATCTCAATCGGATGGGCCGTTCGCGAGCGCATAAAGGACATATGGATATACAGACAGACAGACAGACGGAGATCGCCTTTTATATATAAGACAAGTTATCAACATATTTCATTATTGTCCACAAGTTATCAACATCTGTCATTATTGTCTACAAGTTATCAACATATTTCATTATTTTTTACAAGTTATCAACATCTTTCATTATTGTCTACAAGTTATCAACATCTTTCATTATTGTCTACAAGTTACCAACATCTTTCATTATTTTCTACAAGTTATCAACATCTTTCATTATTTTCTACAAGTTTCCAACATATTTCATTATTGTCTACAAGTTATCAACATCTTTCATTATTTTCTACAAGTTATCAACATCTTTCATTATTTTCAACAAGTTATCAACATCTTTCACTATTTTCTACAAGTTATCAACATCTTTCATTATTGTCTACAAGTTATCAACATCTGTCATTATTGTCTACAAGTTATCAACATCTTTCATTATTGTCTACAACTTATCAACATCTTTCATTATTGTCTACAAGTTATCAACATCTTTCATTATTGACTACAAGTTATCAACATCTTTCATTATTGTCTACAAGTTATCAACATCTTTCATTATTGTCTACAAGTTATCAACATCTTTCATTATTGTCTACAAGTTATCAACATCTTTCATTATTTTCTACAAGTTATCAACATCTATCATTATTATCTACAAGTTATCAACATCTTTCATTATTGTCCACAAGGTATCAACATCTTTCATTATTGGCCACAAGTTATCAACATCTTTCATTATTGTCTACAAGTTATCAACATCTTTCAATGTTATCCACAAGTTATCAACATCTTTCATTATTGTCCACAAGTTATCAACATCTTTCATTATTGTCTACAAGTTATCAACATCTTTCACTGTTATCCACAAGTTATCAAACATCTTTCATTATTGTCTACAAGTTATCAACATCTTTCATTATTGTCTACAAGTTATCAACATCTTTCATTATTGTCTACAAGTTATCAACATCTTTCATTGTTATCCACAAGTTATCAACATCTTTCAATATTATCTACAAGTTATCAACATCTTTCATTATTGTCCACAAGTTATCAACATCTTTCATTATTGTCCACAAGTTATCAACATCTTTCATTATTGTCTACAAGTTATCAACATCTTTCATTATTGTCTACAAGTTATCAACATCTTTCATTCTTTTCTACAAGTTATCAACATCTTTCATTATTTTCTACAAGTTATCAACATCTTTCATTATTTTCTACAAGTTATCAACATCTTTCATTATTGTCCACAAGTTATCAACATCTGTCATTATTGTCTACAAGTTATCAACATCTTTCATTATTGTCTACAAGTTATCAACATCTTTCATTATTTTCTACAAGTTATCAACATCTTTCATTATTGTCTACAAGTTATCAACATCTTTCACTGTTATCCACAAGTTATCAACATCTTTCATTATTGTCTACAAGTTATCAACATATTTCATTATTGTCTACAAGTTATCAACATCTGTCATTATTGTCTACAAGTTATCAACATCTTTCATTATTGTCTACTAGCTGACCCGGCCCGGCTTCGCCCAGTCCTTGGTGGGGAGCATCTCATTTAATTCATATAAGTAGTCATATAAGTTCCCATTCCCGTTACCGACTGTCTGTCTGTCTGTCTGTCTGTCTGTCTGTCTGACCCGGCCCGGCATCGCCCAGTCCTTGGTGGGGAGCATCTCATTTAATTCATATAAGTAGTCATATAAGTTCCCGTTCCCGTTACCGACTATCTGTCTGTCTGTCTGTCTGTCTGTCTGTCTGTCTGTCTGTCTGTCTGTCTGTCTGACCCGGCCCGGCTTCGCCCAGTCCTTGGTGGGGAGCATCTCATTTAATTCATATAAGTAGTCATATAAGTTCCCGTTCCCGTTACCGACTATCTGTCTGTCTGTCTGTCTGTCTGTCTGTCTGTCTGTCTGTCTGTCTGTCTGTCTGTCTGACCCGGCCCGGCATCGCCCAGCTCCTGGTGTGGAGCATCTCATTTAATTCATATAAGTAGTCATATAAGTTCCCGTTCCCGTTCCCGACTATCTATCTGTCTGTCTGTCTGTCTATCTGTCTGTTTATCTTTCTGATCCGGCCCGGCTTCGCCCAGCCCCTGATGGGGAGCATCTCATTTAATTCATATGAGTAGTCATATAAGTTCCCGTTCCCGACTGTCTGTCTGTCTGTCTGTCTGTCTGTCTGTCTGTCTGTCTGTCTGTCTGTCTGTCTGACTAATCATTTATTGGTTGCAGTTAGAACAACCTTAGATAAACGAAGACCAACTTACAAAAAGCATTAGAAAGAGCACTTGAAAGATCTTTACATCTTCCCCAACAATTAACTTGGGTAAATGGAGCAGCGGCAGCAGCAGCAGAAGAAGAAGAAAAAGGAGGAGTAGGAGCTGGGAGGAGGAAGAGGGAGGAGGAGGGAGGAGGAGGAGAAAGAGAGAAGAGGAGGATGGAGGAGGAAGAGGGAGGAGGGGGAGGAGAAGAGGAAGAGGGTAGGAGGTGGAGGAGGGGAGAGGAGGAGGAGGAGGAATATAACGCATATGCCTGTAGATTTAATAATGGCTGAAGTTGTTCCATGTCTTCTTAGAGTTGGCGACAGTGTAAAGAAATATAAAATCTTCAAACTTGATAGAGATAAGGTAACTATTATTTATTTATTCTTTAAGCAAAAAAAAGATGAGTTACAATGTTATGCATTATGCATTATTTTTATGAAAACTTTGAAAATGCCTTACAGATTGTATCATTATTTATTATAACTCATATGCCGGTATATAACTATGGACAAAGAGTTTATAAATCTTTGAAAACGATGCCACAATATGACTATAAGTTATACAGAAAAGTTATGCCCCTTGAAATAACTTTTACAGAGTTAGGTCCCCTGAGATATATGAAATTATAATGAAAAATGAAAAATGAAATAATATTGGGTAAGCAGCCGATTTCACACTAAAAATAATATGACAGTGGGCTGCGCTGGAATGAAAGGAAGACGTGTAGAAAATTTCATCTCAATCGGATGGGCCGTTCGCGAGCGCATAAAGGACATATGGATATACAGACAGACAGACAGACGGAGATCGCCTTTTATATATAAGACAAGTTATCAACATATTTCATTATTGTCTACAAGTTATCAACATCTGTCATTATTGTCCACAAGTTATCAACATCTTTCATTATTTTTTACAAGTTATCAACATCTTTCATTATTGTCTACAAGTTATCAACATCTTTCATTATTGTCTACAAGTTACCAACATCTTTCATTATTTTCTACAAGTTATCAACATCTTTCATTATTTTCTACAAGTTTCCAACATATTCATTATTGTCTACAAGTTATCAACATCTTTCATTATTTTCTACAAGTTATCAACATCTTTCATTATTTTCAACAAGTTATCAACATCTTTCATTATTTCTACAAGTTATCAACATCTTTCATTATTGTCTACAAGTTATCAACATCTTTCATTATTGTCTACAAGTTATCAACATCTTTCATTATTGTCTACAACTTATCAACATCTTTCATTATTGTCTACAAGTTATCAACATCTTTCATTATTGTCTACAAGTTATCAACATCTTTCATTATTGTCTACAAGTTATCAACATCTTTCATTATTGTCTACAAGTTATCAACATCTTTCATTATTGTCTACAAGTTATCAACATCTTTCATTATTTTCTACAAGTTATCAACATCTATCATTATTATCTACAAGTTATCAACATCTTTCATTATTGTCCACAAGGTATCAACATCTTTCATTACTGGCCACAAGTTATCAACATCTTTCATTATTGTCTACAAGTTATCAACATCTTTCAATGTTATCCACAAGTTATCAACATCTTTCATTATTGTCCACAAGTTATCAACATCTTTCATTATTGTCTACAAGTTATCAACATCTTTCACTGTTATCCACAAGTTATCAACATCTTTCATTATTGTCTACAAGTTATCTACATCTTTCATTATTGTCTACAAGTTATCAACATCTTTCATTATTATCTACAAGTTATCAACATCTTTCATTGTTATCCACAAGTTATCAACATCTTTCAATATTATCTACAAGTTATCAACATCTTTCATTATTGTCTACAAGTTATCAACATATTTCATTATTGTCCACAAGTTATCAACATCTTTCATTATTGTCTACAAGTTTATCAACATCTTTCATTATTGTCTACAAGTTATCAACATCTTTCATTCTTTTCTACAAGTTATCAACATCTTTCATTATTTTCTACAAGTTATCAACATCTTTCATTATTTTCTACAAGTTATCAACATCTTTCATTATTGTCCACAAGTTATCAACATCTTTCATTATTGTCTACAAGTTATCAACATCTTTCATTATTGTCTACAAGTTATCAACATCTTTCACTGTTATCCACAAGTTATCAACATCTTTCATTATTGTCCACAAGTTATCAACATCTTTCATTATTGTCCACAAGTTATCAACATCTTTCATAATTGTCTACAAGTTATCAACATATTTCATTATTGTCTACAAGGTATCAACATCTTTCATTATTGTCTACAAGTTATCAACATCTTTCATTAGTTTAGTTTTAGTTTAGTCGATGGATCAACATCATGGCACACAGGTGTAACCCATAAGTGCTCCGTTCTCCTCCTAACTCAAACCTGAGTCTAGAGAAACTCAGCTCAGTGCACGAACTCCGTAGCACCGGCGAGGATCCTGAAATGCTTTGGGTAGATTTTTAACTGGAAATTTTGCCTGGGCAGCGCCGTTAGGCTACTCTTTTTCGATTTCCAACTGCCAAGAGATTTTTTACGTGCGCAACAATACACACGGGCGTCCGATCTCACTACCCAGAGACCAGGGGAAATTGTATTACTAGAACTCCACGTGAAAAGCACCCGGTCCTAACCGGGGCTTGAACCCGGAACCTCCAGCACTTGAGGCGGACACCATACCTCGTATCACCATCTTTCATTATTGTATATAAGTTATCAACATATTTCATTATTGTCTAGAACAGTGGTTCTCAACCTTTTTTGGCCCGTTCCCCCCGTCACCATATTTTCAGCACGTCATTCCCCCCTTTCGTATTTTCTACCTAACAATCCCGCCCCGCCCCTTCACAGTATACGTAATAATAGAAGCTAAATTTAATAGCACATACTAAAACAAGTCTAGACGTCCACATAAAACGTGATTTCTGGGTCTACTTACTTTATAAAATGAATTTTAGAAGGGTGAGATGAACAGAACTGTAAAGTATGAAGGGAAAAACAATATCAAGTAATCGGTTCTTGTATTAACGCGATCTTGAAATAATCTTAATTCCCCCCCCCCCCCCCCCCCCCCTGGAAACCCTAAAATTCCCCGGGGGGGGAGGGGAATTCCCCACTGGTTGAGAACCACTGGTCTAGAAGTTATCAACATCTTTCATTATTGTCTACAATGTATCAACATCTTTCATTACTGTCTACAAGTTATCTAGTGTTGGAATTTTTTATACTGTTAATATTTCCTCACAACAGTGCCAAATTATGGTCTAATCTTTACAAGGCCCAACTACCGAGGATCTTTAACATTTATTGTAATTCGATCATGTACAGCGACAGGCAGCAAAACCTGGCCACTTCCGTTTTAATTGTCTAAGAACATTACTAAAAATACAATGGCAAAACAAGGACCCAGATGTTGTTCTCTCATGAACTGCCATGGATACGTCATCATCAAGTGCCTTGCCGACGGGCGTGGGCGATCACTCTTCTCTACAAACTGGGATCTCTGATGATGTAAATCAATTCCTGTGTTACTTGTGTTCCATGACACAAGACTGTCAAAATATTTCTCACGCTGTCTTTCTATACCTCTTTTTCCACAAATATTCCCAGTTGTCACAACATGTTCCAGTTTTTTCTTCTCATAATGTCGCCAAAAATTATGAGTGCCTCTTTCTAATGTTTGTGATAGGATCGATTGAATAATATTTTTGAAAATGTAACTTATTTAGGTAAGATGCATGATGCAATCTTAAGGTTCCATACACATTTATAATGTGCAGAAACCATTCATTAAACTAATTTTATTTTCACAAGCAGTGCTGTTTTACACTGCACCGTTAGGACAAATAACTCCTGACTTCAGCACTATTGTTTGTTTGTTTGTTTGCTGTAGGATTTGGGTTCCACTTGACCGTTTATCCAAAGAACTGGGAAGCCCCTTTTCCATGTCAAGGAGTTGGCACTGAAATGTAAAACTATGTGCTTCTACACACGACTTTACAAACAAACCACCCAGTGTATACAGGAAACAACAAAGCAGACGGGCGTCTCTGTAGCAACGTGATCAAGTTGTGAACCTTGCGTGAAGATCATGTGTTCGTTTTCTGAATTCATCATTGAGTCCGTGTGTGCAATTTTTGTTGGAGAGCACTTGGAGTCGCACCTGGAGCAAAGAGTTCGTTCTATGTGAGGCGCTTCAGACAGGCTGTTCTAAATAAAGAGACCGAACCATTTAGGATAAACCGCAGTGCAACGAAGTCGATATTTTTAAACAACAAAACATACACAGGCAGTACAAGTGTTGAAAATAAAAAGACAAAGAAGAAACATGAAAACAACTAACTAACCTCAGCCGTTTTCATTTCTTTGAAATGATGTAGGACCCCTGCGCATCTTGCAATGTTGTGTAATGTACTTAACGATGCTTTTAGAACATAATACACATTCTGGAACAACAAGAAATTGTACACGAGAAAGCACTTCTGTATTTCTGTAATCTGGAGCATTTATTTTAACTCTATGATACACCTGTTAACGATTTCATTTCCTTTCATTAATATTATATTAATACTATATTAATTATTATATATATATATATATATATATATATATATATATATATATATATATATATATATATATATAATTATTATATTATAATAATATTACTATTATTAATACTATATTAATACTAGAGGGAGTCTCCGTGGCGAAGTAGTCAAGCTTGGGCTCCGAAGGTTGTGGGTTCGATTCCGGGCCGCGTCCTTCGGTTCACGAGTGAAATTTTTCGGAGACTCCTGTGGGTCGTCGCTAGAGCTACGGAGTTCGTGCTTTGTGCGACGCTTTCCGCGCTGCGGAAAGAGACAGAGCCTGATGGGATAAAACCCGGTGCAATGAAGTCGACCTAGTCGACTTTTAAGCGACTTTAATACTAGTCCCACGTGTTGTTTTGTTATTACACTCAAGTGATTCTTCCCATGGTGCAGACATGTGTCTGCTGTCTTGCATACAGGTCTTGCATACAGGTCTTGCATACAGGTGGCCTATCTGAATAACACACAATACAATATCCTCAAGGACATGGGCGAAGGAATAATGTTTCCCATTAAAGCACCTAATAAAACTGGAGCACTACATGTAAAAATATCTCCTGTGTGGGGCATTCAGTTGTACAAGGCATCTGCTGCAATTAACTACACAAATGAAGAGGTTAATGGGACGCCATCAGTTGTGGTTTCTAGTAATTTCACGTCAAAATGTGTTACACCTCATTTGGCTTGTTATATGCTTGTTGTTTTCAAATTCAGTATGTCCATTGCATTTTTATTTATTATTTTTTTTAAACACGAGTTTGGCAAAAATGCCATCAGTAGCTGCAGCCGTGATTATGTAGCAGAATTAGAGATTAACATGGCATTTAACTGATTCAGTGCCATGGGATGATTAATAGTCTTAAGCGACTTCACTCATCTGTCACGGGCTTATATATAGCTGAAATGTTGTCACTGTGTTGTAAAACAACATGTCTGCTACCATATTAACAACTTTTAAGTCATAACTGTGATACATCCCTACTTCCAATTTTCATCTATCTGTGTTTATCTAAACCTACATTTTTTGTTTGGCACAGAATCTTTTAAGCGACTGCACCAAAGATGAAATACGTTTATGATTATGCTTATTCAAGGCAATGTTTTTCAGTTGCAAATTTGAATAATGAAAACGTAAACAATAGGTAACATGATTTAATTCGCAGTACGTCATCACGACAAAAGCTTTCTTTGGTCATAGTATGAGAAGAGAGGCATTGGAGAATATCGTGATGACTGGAAAGAGAGGTAGAGGCAGACCAAGAGAAATGATGATGGATGGATTGAGACAGTGGCATAGAGGAATATCATCAGCAGAGTTGATCCAGAACACCAAAGACCGAGATATGTGGAGAGACATAAACGCTTAGTCCAGCTGGCATGGCACTTGATAATGATGATGATGATGATGATGATGATGTTATCAAGTACGTACTTATTAGAACAGCATAGAATATGCAACACAATAAATCATCATAGCTGAAATACACAACACACAGCTCTATGTTTCAATGTAAGAGTTGTCCCGTAGTTTTACACTATCTTGTCTTTGTGTTTACATAGTTGATGGTTGTTCATGTGAATAGCGGCATCCTCTGTAAATTTCATATTTGCTTGTTGTGTGTGTAATACATAGTGTGACTATGATTATGATGAAGAGTTGACATCACTACAGACAGAGCA
This sequence comes from Cepaea nemoralis, assembly GCA_014155875.1. Classification (NCBI taxonomy): domain Eukaryota; kingdom Metazoa; phylum Mollusca; class Gastropoda; order Stylommatophora; family Helicidae; genus Cepaea; species Cepaea nemoralis. Next base: position 173,694 of record JACEFZ010010376.1, on the reverse strand, counting down.
AGCATATAGGTGCTCAGTTTTCCCCAGGCAAAGTCAAAGTGCGTGGACACTGATTGACCCTGTTACACACTGGCTAGCTACATATAGTTGTCATCCTTGCCAGTTCCATATATGACTCCGCACTATAGCGGCTATAACTGAGAAACTCCACCAAGAGTTGTGTCCGCATGCACCAAGCTGTCATTTCTTGCCGACAGTATATCGCCTCTACCCATCTTCAATATCCAGATAACGGATGCCTTTAAATCCAATATATCAGCTCCTCGAACTTCAGGTCGCCAACATGGCGGTTAGGCGTTGAACCGTTAAGGCCTGTGGAGTGTTTATGCTTGTAGCTACGGTTTGCAATCGCATTTTCCTCATGTTGGACTGGTAGTACATGGTTCCGTCGCCCTGCTACTGAGAGAGTGCATGGGCGACACTGTGAGCTGTGAAATACGCGTGGAATGCTTTTACATCTGTCCTTACAGTGACCTGCATGGTCGGAACAATGGCTACCACTGTTGCTGAATTGACTGATTTGCCTTTTCGGTTCACAAGTGCATTTTTCAGGAGACTCCTGGGAGTTGGCGCTAAAGCTACGGAGTTCGTGCTTAATGCGACGCTTTCGGCGTGTCGCCCTGCGGTAAAAGACCGAGCCATGTGAGAAAACCCGGTTCAATGACATCTTTCTGGTGACTGCCGAGTCCATCGACGATGAACTGTGGTTTTCGTGGATGAATTTTGTGTTGGTATTCTGGCGGCGGCACTATGCACAGTGTACCTGTGCGGGATGTTGGATTGCCGAGACTCCTGTCTACTCCACTTTTCACATTGGACAGTGGGGAGCATTTTGTGTGATATTCACTGGCACAGGAATGGAGCATAATGGGGACGACCCGTTGCCGTGAAGTTGGAACCTCGACTAATAACTATATCAGCTCCTCGTTTCTGTGCACATTTGCATGGCGAAGACAACAGATTCACACATTTTGAGCTTCCCATACCATAGACCATTGCGTCCCATTAACAAGATGTTTGAAATATTGGACAGCTATCTTAGTGCCACAGTAAATCACGAGCGTAAGCTTATAGAAATAGATTAATGCAAAAGATGTAAAAAATAATGAACAACTTCACAACACAAGGTGGCGGCGGCAGAGTTCAGCACAACAGTGATCTTACCTTGCTGTGAATGTTGTCCAGGTATGGTGTATGGCCTAAATTCAGCGTCAGCAGTTTAACAATACCTGATGCTGCAAGACACTGTCCAGGAGACAGGTGTAATATAATAGTAAAGCATTCAGCAATTATTACAAGAGTTGACTGGTCACGTTGTGATGACATTCTATAATTGACCAGTTCCCTGAGCACTTGGTAATGATAACATTGAGTAGTTCATTGGTCATGTAATAATGACAGAAGCCAAAAGAACAGTTAACTTCTCATTTAGTAATGACAAAATGTAACTCAGTATTAATTGATCATTTAATAATGAAATATAAATGGACAGATACCTAATTACTTAATCATGACAAACGATAACTGAACATTAAAGTAATCGGTTGAAACAAACGTCGCTTAAATGTCGACAATTAATTAAACACTTAGTTCAAAGTTTGTTGCATATCCTTTACAGGACGTAGCTGTCAACCCCAGCATTTTTTGGTTGTTCGTGATTCCTGGGCAAGTTTACGTTCAGTAGTTTGCCAATGGTTTCTAAACGACCCACACCCATACAATTTCATAAAAAAACTAACGCAAGGCAGTCTGCTGCCAAATCGCCCACAGCTGTGTTTCGAACAGCGTCCAGTAACTTCTTCGCCACGGAGCCTGTGGGCATTTAGTAATGATGAAATATAACAGAACAGATAACTGATCATTTACATTTGATGTACTGGATATAAAATATTACAATATTATGTTGTTTTGTCTTTTTTTCCATTATAAACAGAGAAAACTACCACACATTGATAAATTACCCTTCATGACCAAATGACATTCAGATGTCTCAAGACATGTCTGTGTTACACCAGCGTATGTTTATCTGCTACATTCATTAACAAGACATAGTGGTGAATACAGTAAACATGTACTTCCTTTAACAAGACATAGTGGTGAATACAGTAAACATGTACTTCCTTTAACAAGACATAGTGGTGAATACAGTAAACATGTACTTCCTTTAACAAGACATAGTGGTGAATACAGTAAACATGTACTTCCTTTAACAAGACATAGTGGTGAATACAGTAAACATGTACTTCCTTTAACAAGACATAGTGGTGAATACAGTAAACATGTACTTCCTTTAACAAGACATAGTGGTGAATACAGTAAACATGTACTTCCTTTAACAAGACATAGTGTGAATACAGTAAACATGTACTTCTTTAACAAGACATAGTGGTGAATACAGTAAACATGTACTTCCTTAACAGACATAGTGTGAAACAGTAAACATGGTACTTCCTTTAAGCAAGACGTAGTGGTGAATACAGTAAACATGTACTTCCTTTAACAAGACATAGTGGTGAATACAGTAAACATGTACTTCCTTTAACAAGACATAGTGGTGAATACAGTAAACATGTACTTCCTTTAACAAGACATAGTGGGTGAATACAGTAAACATGTACTTCCTTTAACAAGACATAGTGGTGAATACAGTAAACATGTACTTCCTTTAACAAGACATAGTTGGTGAATACAGTAAACATGTACTTCCTTTAACAAGACATAGTGGTGAATACAGTAAACATTGTACTTCCTTTAACAAGGACATAGTGGTGGATTAACAGTAAACATGTACTTCCTTTAACAAGACATAGTGGTGATACAGTAAACATATACTTCCTTTAACAAGAACATAGTGTGAATACAGTAAACATGTACTTCCTTTAACAAGACATAGTGGTGAATACAGTAAACATGTACTTCCTTTACAAGAAATAGTGGTGAATACAGTAAACTGTACTTCCTTTAACAAGACATAGTGGTGAATACAGTAAACATGTACTTCCTTTAACAAGACATAGTGGTGAATATAGTAAACATGTCTTCCTTTACAGACATAGTGGTGAATATAGTAAACATGTACTTCCTTTAACAAGGCTGAGTGGTGAAGATAGTAAACTATACTTCCATCAACAAGACAGAGCTATGAAGTAAGTAAACATATCTTCCTTTAACAGGCTGAGTGGTGAAGATAGTAAACACTATACTTTCCATCAACAAGACAGAGCTATGAGTAAGTAAACATATACTTCCTTTAACAAGGCTGAGTGGTGAAGATAGTAAACATATACTTCCATCAACAAGACAGAGCTATGAAGTTAGTAAACATGTACTTCCTTTAACAAGGCTGAGTGGTGAAGATAGTAACATATACTTCCATTAACAAGACAGAGCTATGAAGTTAGTAAACATATACTTCCATTAACACAACAGAGATATGAAGTAGTAAACATATACTTCCATTAACACGACAGAGATATGAAGTTAGAAAACATATACTTCCCATTAACACGACAGAGATATGAAGTTAGTAAACATATACTTCCATTAACACGACAGAGATATGAAGTTAGAAAACATATACTTCCATTAACACGACAGAGATATGAAGTTAGTAAACATATACTTCCATTAACACGACAGAGATATGAAGTTAGTAAACATATACTTCCATTAACAAGACAGAGCTATGAAGTTAGTAAACATATAATTCCATTAAACAGACAGAGATATGAAGTTAGTAAACATATACTTCCAGTAACAAGACAGAGCTTAGAAGTTAGTAAACATTACTTCCATTAACACGACAGAGATATGAAGTTAGTAAACATATACTTCCATTAACAAGACAGAGATATGAAGTTAGTAAACATATACTTCCATTACAAGACGAGATATGAAGGTAGTAAACATATACTTCCATTAACAAGACAGAGATATGAAGTTAGTAAGACATATAATTTCCATTAGCAAGACAGAGATATGAAGTTAGTAACATAAATGCATTAACAAGACAGGAGATATGAAAGTTAGGACAAGACTTCCATTAACACGACAGAGATATGAAGTTAGTAACATATACTTGCCAGTAACAAGACAGAGCTATGAAGTTAGTAAACATATACTTCCATTAACAAGACAGGAGATATGAAGTTAGTGAACATAGACTTCCATTAACAAGACAGAGATATGAAGTTAGTAACATATACTTCCATTGAACAAGAAAGAGATAGGAAGTTAGTAACATATTACGTTCATTAACAAGACAGAGATATGAAGTTAGTAAACATAGACTTCCATAACAAGACAGAGCTATGAGTTAGTAAACATATACTTCCATTAAGAAAACAGAACGGGGAAGCTAGTAGGTGGTCCTAGGAACATTCTCCTCACGTCAGTGACTTGTGATCATCTGGCTCCAGAGTACCCATCGTGAGAATATTAGTACCAGGAGGTCAGCGATACCGAATGGATAAGATCACTAGTTCTTAAACATAGGGTGAGCTGATACCGAGGTAGCGCGCTCAACCCCTGCATCGGTCAGTTGGACTAAAATGTTGACATCTCGTCGTTGACTTGGAGACGAAAATTACAAGTACCTCAGAAATCGGAGTGGGTTCGCATGATGGCGAGGGACACTGGTTATAGGTAAAGCTAATCCACACACAAAAATCAGCCTAATGTTATAGTAGTTCTAGTACGTGTGTGGACTACGCTTGAGTTCAAAGCCAGCGAACATATATACAAAAACAGAGGAAACTCACTAGGGTTGACGTGAGACTGGCTACTTTATCCTATAGAAACTCACTAGGGTTGACGTGAGACTGGCTACTTTATCCTATAGAAACTCACTAGGGTTGACGTGAGACTGGCTACTTTATCCTATAGAAACTCACTAGGGTTGCCGTGAGACTGGCTACTTTATCCTATAGAAACTCACTAGGGTTGACGTGAGACTGGCTACTTTATCCTATAGAAACTCACTTGGGTTGACGTGAGACTGCTACTTTATCCTATAGAAACTCACTAGGGTTGACGTGAGACTGGCTACTTTATCCTATAGAAACTCACTTGGGTTGACGTGAGACTGGCTACTTTATTCTATAGAAACTCACTAGGGTTGACGTGAGACTGGCTACTTTATCCTGTAGAAACTCACTAGGGTTGGCGTGAGACTGGCTACGTTATCCTGTAGAAACTCACTAGGGTTGACGTGAGACTGGCTACTTTATCCTGTAGAAACTCACTAGGGTTGGCGTGAGACTAGCTACTTTATTCTATAGAAACTCACTAGGGTTGACGTGAGACTGGCTACTTTATTCTATAGAAACTCACTAGGGTTGACGTGAGACTGGCTACTTTATCTTATAGAAACTCACTTGGGTTGACGTGAGACTGGCTACTTTATTCTATAGAAACTCACTAGGGTTGGCGTGAGACTGGCAACTTTATCCTGTAGAAACTCACTAGGTTGGCGTGGGACTGGCTACTTTATCCTATAGACACTCACTAGGGTTTGACGTGAGACTGGCTACTTTATCCTATAGAAACTCACTTGGGTTGACGTGAGACTGGCTACTTTATCCTATAGAAACTCACTTGGGTTGATGTGAGACTGGCTACTTTATTCTATAGAAACTCACTAGGGTTGACGTGAGATTGGCTACTTTATCCTGTAGAAACTCACTAGAGTTGGCGTGAGACTGGCTACTTTATTCTATAGAAACTCACTAGGGTTGACGTGAGACTGGCTACTTTATCCTGTAGAAACTCACTAGGGTTGGCGTGAGACTGGCTACTTTATTCTATAGAAACTCACTAGGGTTGACGTGAGACTGGCTACTTTATTCTATAGAAACTCACTAGGGTTGACGTGAGACTGGCTTCTTTATTCTATAGAAACTCACTAGGGTTGACGTGAGACTGGCTACTTTATCCTATAGAAACTCACTTGGGTTGACCTGAGACTGGCTACTTTATTCTATAGAAACTCACTAGGGTTGGCGTGAGACTGGCTACTTTATCCTGTAGAAACTCACTAGGGTTGGCGTGAGACTGGCTACTTATCCTATAGACACTCACTAGGGTTGACGTGAGACTGGCTACTTTATCCTATAGACACTCACTAGGGTTGACGTGAGACTGGCTACTTTATCCTATAGAAACTCACTAGGGTTGAACGTGAATACTGCTACTTTATCCTATAGAAACTCACTAGGGTTGACATGAGACTGGCTACTTTATCCTATAGAAACTCACTAGGGTTGACGGAGACTGGCTACTTTATCCTATAGAAACTCACTAGGGTTGCCGTGAGACTGGCTACTTTATCCTATAGAAACTCACTAGGGTTGACGTGAGACTGGCTACTTTATCCTATAGAAACTCACTAGGGTTGACGTGAGACTGGCTACTTTATCCTATAGAAACACTTCAGCTGCAAAGCCCATTCTACAGATCTACAAAGCCTTGGCATTAGTTGGTTGTGAACCAATGCTTCTTTGGAAGATGTAAGGCACCACAGGAGAGAAGATCGAGTGAACAGCTTTGCTAACAGATGCCTACATGGATCTGCAGTAAAGGGGTTATGATGTAAGCCGTAATCACGCATGTTGCGTTCAAAACACAGCTGCGGGCGATTTGGAAGCAGACCGCCTGACGTTGGTTCCATATAATGGCATGAGTGCCGGTCGTTCAGAAAGCAATGGCAAATTATTGATCGTAAACTTGACCAGGAATGGCAAACAGACAAAAAATGCTGGCGTTGCCTACTACGTCCTGGAAAGGATATGCAACTAACTTTATATGAGCTTATATTTATGTGGCTCAGCCTTGACGATCCAGCTCACAATGTATGTAAACATAAAACTGCATACATACCGTTGCCAACTTCTGGCTAGCGTCGCTGTAGTTCCAGCAGGTCTTGTAAGGTGTAGTATGTGGGGAACCATATGTCATCGCTCTTGAACATGCCCAGCCCATTCATCTGCTTCAGTATGTTCACAGTCAGCTCTGGTGAGCACAAATAACCGACGTTAGATCCGGACAGGAAATACTCAGCTTTGTTCTGTGTGTGTGTGTGAATGCTTGTGTCTGCATGTGTTCATATATGCACGCATGAGAGAGAGAGAGAGAGAGAGAGAGAGAGAGAGAGAAAGAGAGAGAGAGAGAGAGAGAGAGAGAGAGAGAGAGAGAGAGAGAGAGAGAGAGAGAGAGAGAGAGAGAGAGAAGCATGAAAACTCTTCGTTGGTTATCGAAAAAGGTAAAGGAGCACATGAGGGCACGCCTCGAGTACAATTATGTTGATTCTTGATTTAATATTTTTAGATAAAAAAAATAAACAAGCACGCATGCACGCACGCACACAAGCACACACACGCACGCACGCACACACGCACGCACGCACGCATGCCACGCACACACACACACACACACACACACATATATATATATATATATATATATATATATATATAATATATATATATATATATATATATATATATATATATAAAATCTAACAGTGCGTTGGTTACTTAAATTATTTAACCAATCTAGAGATTCGCAGATGGCCCAGGCAGCTGTCTGGTTCACCACAGAGCTGTGAAAACTGTCTGACAGGAGAAATGTTGTTGGTGTTTGTTTTTCTTGTTTATGTGTGCGCTCTCTCGACTTGAACTCAAGCGTAGTCCATAGTACGTGTCTACTACTCTAGTCCACTGGATTGAATTTTTGCGTGTGGATCAGCTTTCCCTAATTACCAGTGTCCCTCGCCATCAAGCGAACCGACTCCGACATCTGAGGTTCTTGTAATTTTCCTCCTCAAAGTCAAATACGAGAAGTTAACATTTCAGTCCAAATGACCGGTGATGGGGTTGAACCCGCTACCCTCGGCATCTAACGCACCTCTGACCTCCACATTAGCAAGTACAGAAGACAGGGCTTGTGATGCTTCACGAATCTCTGATGTAAGAAGGGTTCAGGAAATAACTAGGATCGGATCGCTAAGTGTAACAACGGAATGGAACAGAAGACGTCAAAGTTTTCCACACAGAGCCAGGTAAGTCAAAGTCTTAAGCCTGTACCACAGCTCAAGTTTGCTGCTTCTTTTCATCATCACATATCTCAGCCAAGCCGATATTGTGGACTGTTATGGTTTCTCGTGTCAACGATCACCAGGGTTTATTAAATTTTGTTTTTTTTTCCTCTCTTATGCCATATGGTTAAATCATTAAAGTCATTGTTTATTTATTCGTCTTCCTCTAGCTCTTATCCCACCGAATTTGCCAGCTTCGACTACGGGGGACAGAGTTCGAGACAGCCTGTTATCTCTCAAATTTGCGACGGTAAACGAGGACCCCCCTGCGACGGTAAAGCAGAGGACCCCTATTGCGACGTAAACAGAGGGCCCTATTGCGACGGTAAACAGGGACCCCTATGGGAGTTCACCAAACAGTTTGGTCCCCTGATAAGAAAGAAAGCACTTACTTGCAGATTATCGTCTACAGTTGCCTATAATTATGTTTCCACAAATACAATTTCAGATAAACGGCGTTCATGGGTGCTCCTTAGGAGCAGCCAGCAGGCGGCCGAGTGCAAACGATTTATATTTTTTACTTTCACCAGTAACATATCTAATATTAAAACGGGAGGACGGCTTGGGTGCAGATGGATAGGATCACTGGCACCTTGCCGTTTTTACAGATGATAGTTTGTGACCATGTGCTTCAATAAGGGCAAAGTCACTACAACCTTTGGCGGTGAGACAAGGGATGGAATTATACCTCTCCATAGCACAAAGCCTGGACTGAATAGCAAAGGCCACTAGTTGAACATACAGCATGATCCCTCTATCGGCTTACCCAGTTTACTCCAGAGGAAAGGTAGCACCAATTTGCCTGGAACAAGACAAGCTGCAATGCTCCAACTGCCGCCTGTCTGAGCTTCCATCCTAGACAGGTTGCCGACCAAGGCTTAGGGCTAGTCTGCCCTGCCATGACATTTCATCTTAGGTTGCATTTCCTCGCACCAGGATAAGGCGTTTACCCTCCTAATTGCTCTCGTCCGTCCGAAGCCGTTGGTAAAATGTGAGGTCTTGGGTTTGGTGAGCGGTGCCCAACATCCAACGCTAACAGAAAGTAAGCAGTACCGTCTACTGTTATACTGTAGCTCAGTCATATCAGACTAAGACCTGACAGACAAGGGTGAGAATGTAGTCTAATCAGATGGCTTCAGTGTGACAGCGAACAGAAAGCGAAGAGAATACAGGTGTGAAGCACTCACCTGCGTACCCAAGGTCGGCCAGATAGTCTCCGATGACAGACCTCTGGCCGCAGTACTCCCAGTAAATGTCACTGATTGTTTTCTGGTATCTCAAGCCGTCACCATGGTGATACTCCTCCAGCTGTCTGAGTTTAGTTACGCCGCTGCTAATGATCTCCTTGAGCTGGGGAAGTGTGAGGTTCTGTTTCCTGGACTCCATGTCGTTCTTTATTTTTGAGTTATACAGAATAATGCACATTAAGTGTGCGTAAATATACTGATACCTGAACAGTGACTGAGGTTAAAACAGCCCTTTACAAGGGAAAGAGAAACAGGCGGGGAAACTCACAGTAATAATGAAACAAATGACAGACAGGCAGAAAAGGAGAGAAAGATAGATAGACAGACAGACGACCGGACGGAGAGGTAGATCGGTAGGTGGGTTGGTAGGTTGTAGATAGGTAGGCAAAAAGCAGGTAGACAAGACTATAGATAGGCAGGCAGACAGACCTATAGATAAGTAAGTAGGTAGTTTATGTGGATAAATATTGGCGTTGTTGACATTATCAATCCAGCGGCACCAGAGTGCCAGGGGGCTATGATCCCTGAGCTTAATGTCATGCTGTCATACGTGCAAGAGTTCATCAGCTGCTGGTTGCTCCATATAAAGTGTTCCTTTCACCTAGGCCAGATGGGGCAAGCAGTTCCTGATATATATAAGAGCCGGACACTCAAAGACAGCCCAACAATCCAGTAATGATACTTACAAAGCAGACGGAATTATCTGTGGATGTAGTGTCTTTGTTGTTTGTCCATCTAGAATGATGATGACCATTCTTTTCATCCAGTGGGGTTGAAGGTATGGAGCCGTGGGTTCTAAGATGGCTGATAAGGCCTATTTTGGCTCGAAATGTTCTTTGACAATGTGGGCAAGGAATGCTTGACGTTTCTGGAGGAGGATTTCCTGCAGTGGTTTTTCTGTCCTGCCTTTTCTTCACAGCTCTTGCAGTCCTGGTTGCCTCACATATGACTGCACCCTTGCGTAATGATGCACGCCACGAATTTCGGTCTCTGGCTGAAATCTCCCAGGTGTCATGATGAATTCCAAAAGCCTTCAGTGAAATTTTCAGTGTCTTTAAAGCGTTTCCTTGGCACCTTGGGAGCGTTTACCACAACGCAGTTCGCTGTAAAAAATTCGTTTAGGGAGCCTGTGATCTGGCATGCGAGTCAAGTGACCAGCCCAGCGAATCTGATTCTTCATCAGTAGAGTGTGGATACTGGCAGTGGATGCTCTTTCTAGGACTTCAGTGTCTGGAATCTTGTCTTGCCATTTAATCTTCAGTAGCTTCCTTAGGCAGACTGTGTGGAAGTGGTTTAATTTCCTAGCGTGTCGCTGATAAACAGTCCAGGTTCACAAGCATATAGCAGTGTGGATAATACAACTGCTTTGTAGACTTTTAGCTTTGTTTGCAGGCTTATTCAGTTCTGTCCCATACATTCTTGTAGTCTGCCAAAGGCCGCACTGGCCTTGGAGATTCTTGCATTCACTTCGTCATCAATTGTGGCAGCTTGTGTCCAGAATACAACTCCCAGTTGTGTAGTGTCTTTAGATACACTTTCAATGATGTGTGTTGTGTTCGAAGTCTGGGAGTTGTATTCTGGTCCTTCCCTGTCAGCTGGTTTACGTTGTCGTTGCTGTCTGTCTGGGCCAGGCCTATGTTTGTATACTTCGCTCCCGGTGTCTCTAGTGGTCCGTCTGTTCATTAAAGTCTCTGTATTATCATTTCTTATTAGCTGCTTGACAGTTTTACAATCTTTTCCTGTAAACGTTATTCTTATTTAGAGCTCTGCGTTACTAGTCTGTTTGCCTTGCCATTACCAAATGTGCTAAAATGACCAGGTATGTGGGAGGTCTGGTGGGCAAAGTGTGTTGATGGCTGAGTAAGTGGATGACAGGCAGATACGCATATGATTGGATGGATGAAGAGGAGGGCGGACAGATACACAATGATGCACAGATATGCGTTACTTATAGCGATATTAAAGTAAATAAATGTTTTGCATATCCTTTACAGGACATCGCTGTCAACATCAGCATCTTTCAGCTGTATGTTGATTTCTTGGCAAGATTACGCTCAGTAGTTTGCCATTGCTTTCTGAGCGGCCGGCTCAGTTATTCCCGCAAGTCACCAGCGGGGATCGAACCGCTCCCAGCTCTCGCCCCGCTACGAGACTCTGCGTGATAAACGGGATTACGGAGAAAGTGTGTAACCCCTCGGCCAGAGAGACCGGCGATATTAAAGTGCCTGCTTGATATTTCCCAGAATTTATATTATCATCATCATGTACCATAGCAATAAGAGTAGCCGGCCATTGTTCATCATCTGATTTGATCACCAGAGTTGTGGACCAGGTATCTCTCCCGATTATGCCAGATGCGCAAGCCATCCAGGTCTGTTTTGTTTCATTTCTTTCCCCTATAAGTTTCCCCAAGTTCAAACTGCCACTCAGTTTTCAAGTTTACTTCTCTCCGTTACGTGCCCAAACGATCGTGAATGTCAGCGTCTAATTTCTATAATTCATGTATGATTTTCTGTGAATATACGAATCATTATTTCTTTGGCACATGTACAGCGGGGTGATTGCTTTAACGTGTAAAGAATGCAGTCTTTCAATGCTTTAACTTCTAAAGAAGGCAGTCTGTCAATGCTTTAACTTCTAAAGAAGACAGTATCATCATCATTGGCACCTTGCCGTCTTGACAGACGATAGTTTGTACTTTAAAAAGGCATAACAACTTTTACCTATGGCGGTAGCGAATGTGACTGATAAGGTCAATTTGAGCTGTAAATGTCCGTTCACAGTGGGGGCATGTGAACACGTGGTCATTTCCACCATCATGGGGATGCGTGGCCTCGAGGTATGGTGTCCGCCTCGAGTGCTGTAGGTCCCGGGTTCAGGCCCCGGTGAGGACCGGGATTTATTTAAAACATCCACCTGGACTTCCAGTAATAAAATTTCCCCTGGTCTCTGGGTAGTGAGATCGGACGCCCGTGTGTATTGTTGCGCACGTAAAACATCCCTTGGCAGTTGGAAATCGAATAAGAGTAGCCTAACGGCGCTGCCCCGGCAAAATTTCGAGTTAAAAATCTACCCAAAGTATTTCAGGATCCTCGCCGATGCAACGGAATTCGTGCATTGAGCTGAGTTTCTCCAGACTCAGGTTTGAGTTAGGAGGAAAACGGAGCACTTATGGGTTAAACCGTGTGCCGTGATGTTGATCCAACGACTAAACTAAAAAACCTAAACTAAGCACCATCTTAGGTCTCAACGCTCGGTGTGTGACTTATCTGCAATAACTTTCTCCTTTGTCTGTATTCCATTTCTGATGTTTGCCCTCCTTGCAACACGTTCGGCGGCGACTTGCTCCCAATGTGCATTATCAATGCCTGTATCAATCATGTCCCGCTTACACACATCTTTGTATCGTAGTAGAGGCCAACCCTGAGATCTCTTACCCATCTGTAATTCACCAAAAAAGATGTCCTTTGGTATTCTACCATCATCCATCCTCCTAAGATGTCCTATCCATCTAAGTCTACGAAGACTGAGCATGGAATAAACTGTCACACAACCTGATCATTCCAATACTTCAGTATTTGTAATTTTGTCTTGCCACTTAATACCAAGAATTCTTCGCAGACACCGCATATGAAGGCTGTTTAAATGTTTCTCTTGGTGTGAGTAAGTTGTCCAGGTTTCACTGCCATAAAAAAGAGTACTAAGGACACAGGCTTGATAGACAAGGACTTTTATTTTTGCAGTAAGCTTCCTGTTCTCCCAGACTCTTTTTCTTAACCTGTTCATTGTTGTTGCTGCCTTACCAATCCGGATGTTGATTTCCTGATCTAGGGATAATTTGCTATTTACCACTGATCCTAGATATGTAAAATGGTCTACCATCTCTAGTTCGGCGTCGTCAATAAAGATTGATGGTACCCCATGTGCACCTTGTGACATATCTGTGTCTTCTTTTTGCTAATTGTTAAACCAAATTCAGAACAAGCATTGGAGAATGCAGAAGTAGACATTGCAATTCTTCCTCAGAGTGGGTCGTAACTGCAGCATCATCTGCAAAAAGCAACTCTCTGATCAGTACCCTCCTAATTTTGGTCTTGGCCTTCAATCTCTGAGCATTGTAAAGGTCACCATCTGAGCGTGAGTGAATGGTTGGCATCCAATCTTCTTTATTGCCTTGAACAGACCCTCACGACTGACCAAATCAAATGCCTTTGTGAGGTCGATGAAGGCAATAAACAGTGGTTGATTCTGTTCACGGCATTTTTCTTGCATTTGTCGCAATGAGAATATCATATCAATGGTAGACCGGTTCTGTCGAAAGCCACACTGTGATTCGGGGTAGACTTGATCTCCTAGGACTTGAAGTCTGCGCAGAACAATTCTGGCAAATACTTTTCCAACAATACACAGAAGTTAGATATCCCTATAGTTGTTGCAGTCGCTCCGATCGCCCTTGTTCTTGTACAGTGTTATGATGCTTGAATCTTTGAAATCCTGTGGGACGTCCTTCTCGCCAGCATAGCTCTATTAGCTGGTGGATCTGTAGAGAGAGTGTGTCTTGCCCACTCCTGATAACCTCTATTGGAATCTGTCACGAATTTGCAGCCTTTACTTCCCAGAACAATTTTCGGTTCACTTTTAATGTAGAAAATCAACAGACGAACAAAACTGTTTTCTCTATATTCAAGGCTATATAGTCTTGACGTAAGCTTGCAAAGCCTGCAAGTAAACAAACCACCACAGATGGCTTTCTATTTGGGAAGTTAATTTGACACCAGTACCGGTCACCCCCAGAGGTTATCAATCCAGCCAGACTGGAGGGCAGACTCAGGGGACTGAATGGTAATTAAAACCAACCAGGCATGACGCAAGCAAACCTGGTTTACCAACAGAGTTGTAAACTGGCAGCTGACCATGAGAACCTAATTGTTCCTATGACATGACACCTGATAAGCACAGCTAGGAAATCGCCCAACCGCGATGGCTGACCTCCATCTGAAACAGACTAGAGGTGCAAGGTGTGAAATCACTGATAAGACTCAGGGGGCTAATAATTGTCAGACTCACAGGTGTGAGGGCTAGTGTGCATGCAGAAAGATTTATGACTGACATGTTGGGAGATAATGTGGCTGCCCTGTAGAAGAGTGTGAAAACAGACCTTGTAAAACCGGTCAGCTGTGAAGTGTCAAGACTGGCCACACAAAGTAAATGTTGGCTATTGAAACTGAAGCAGGAATGCTAGAGGGTGTGATAGCAAGTTTTGCTGTGAGAATTGCAATTAACGTCAGTGGGAGATAAGAAGAATTTATGACTGGAATTCCTGGGAGATAAGTGTCTACTGCTAGGCTAGGTATAAAAACCCATGCTAGACCTGTTCCCTTTAGATTAAGTCTGACTTCAGAACAGGTAGGCACCCAGCTCGTTTTGTAGTCATATGTATGATTCTTATGTTGCTAGATTTCACTAGGAGAATTAATTCTTAGTAACTAGTCAAGTTTTAGATGTATGTACTGATTTTCAGTCTATATCTGATCTAGGTTATTTCAAGAACTATCTTTGGCGTAGGTTACTTGAGTGTTCTTTCTAAGTTCTGTGTTCAATATCATTGTGCTTCATGTATTACTCTTCTGAGAAGGAGAAACTTGTGAAAGGCAGATCTTGTCTAGATATACTTGAGGTGTCGTAGCAGATGCTTGCCATTTCTTTCTAAACTAGACTAGTCTCTTTTTGGTGTGTGCATTTGTTGTACAGAATATAGTCAACTGACTATTTCTTTAATTCTTACCACAGCAGTAACTAAGTGGTGACTAAACCGGGCAGATCAGCAAGTATGGCTGGTCTGTGTGGTCACTGCAATTAGACTTGTTGTATATCTCATTTTGTAGGTATACAATATTATTACTCATTAATAATGCCTTATGCTATTATGTTGAGTATCATTATAGTGTCTATCTTGAAGTAATATAATGTATGTATATCGGAGGTTCTTCTTCTTCGTTCATCCGGATTTTTTTTCCGGATGTGACTGCGTTGTGCCTGTTTACAGCAGAGCTGCGTTCTTGCGCCGTTAGGCCGACACATCCGACTTCTGCGGACATTTGTTGACCGGGTTAACCTTCCCGGGGGTTTCTTAGGACGTTTGAATCTCACTGTTGTGGTGTTATCCCCCATCCTAGCTGGCCCATATAGAACAGCCAAAGACATCCTGGTCAGCTCTCAAGGGAAGGCAGGGGCAGACCATGGGCATTCCCCGCCATCCAAGGAGGCTTCCATACTTGCAGAGCCATCACACAGCGCTCTGGTACTGGGCTCACCCAAGGAATCGTCACGTCCTGCACATGGCTGCTTAGCCTCACTTCCTAATATTGGGCCTTCCGTTCACCATAGGCTGTTCCTCCGGAAACCAGAAGAATGCAGTCTGCAGATGACATCCACACAGTGAGCTTTCGATTAAGACTTTCCACATAATGGATTTGCTATCCAAGCAATATTCCATTTCGTGCCACTAGGACACTTTTTCCACCTTTTATGAAGCCCATACAGTGAGCTTTCAATTCGGACTTTTCACGTAATGGATTTGCTATCCAAGCAATATTCCATTTCGTGTCACTAGGACACTTTTTCCACCATTTACGAAGCCCACACAGTGAGCTTTTGATTCGGACTTTCCACGTAATGGATGTGCTATCCAAGCAATATTCCATTTCATGCCTCTGGGACGCTTTTGTAACCGACATACCTGTGGTATGAAGTGTGGCAGTCTAATACATCTTCATGCACCTTTAGATGTCAACCTGTATGTAGTTAAAGTAAGTTGTAGTCAACTTGAGCTTGTTTATATCTCCATAGAGCTTGTCCTCAAATGAAGCAGGTGTGGGCCAAAATGTCTTTCTCTATATATTTTTCTCTATATCGGAGGTTGATATAGTTGAATTGTCATATGCATAATTTGTGTATATGTTCTGTAGCGTATATGGAAACTATGTTTCGCGGTTGGTTGTAGATAAGGATATTACTTACTTTTTTGCATTATACAATGTAAGAAAGAATAGCCTTATATGCCATTTTGTATTCGCATACCTTAGGTTTATTTGATGTGATTTGTTATAGGGTAACTCACTAAGACTAAATTGGTGTTGTGCTATTGTGTGCGCATGGGCACACTGGCCATCGATTGTGTTGGAAAAGGAGGTGTAATGGTACAGACATTATCCACAAGAGTTATGGGGTATATGGTGCTAAACCTTTTTCATCGTATGGTGGGCGGTAATTCACGGAAGTCTGGCACAGATACTGGTCACGGCTTGTAAGCCCGGATGATCAGGCATTATTATAATACCATTACCGATCCTGTGAGATGCTAAACCAACTTTGGACGGAGCGGCTGTACGACACAGAATTTCTGTATTAGCGACATGGACATGGGGCGGCAGAAATGTAATCATTACAGGCGTGTGAGACAATTGAAAAGCCCGTCCCCGACTAAGACAGTAGGAGGGAGAAGGAGGATGGTGAACGCAGTAGAGCTGGAAGATAAACTTGGCCAGACTGGTCATTGTATATGTGTGTGTTATGATATGTATTAGGATTGTGCTGATGTAGAACTAGATATAACACATTCTTGACTTTCTTTCAAGCTCTCACAAGGAGCACCTATGTTATAGATCTCAAGACTAGAGACTACTGACTAGGTAGTGTCAGGACCGACAGGATTCGTCAGAATACTCGCAAGCTGTTTTCTTTTTGTTGTTACTGGAGAGTGGGGATCTGGACCACAGGTCCAGATAGTTCAAGTAAAAGTTTCATCATCCTCATATTGACACCCATCATATGTCTAATTTTATGATTAGTAAATAAATGTTGTAGTATTGTAAGTCATAGTTCTGTCATTATATTTTTTTTCCAATTGTGCATACGTGTTGTTGTGTACATTGGTGGGGGTTCACTTAGACACCAAGGAAGGGAGCAGTCAGGGAGAAAAACCTGTACTGGGATAGTTGTCTTTACACTTTAATTCAGACTTAAAAATCTATCCTAGCTAACCTTCTCTTTCCCATTCCTTGGCGAATATTCAGTACAGTTCATTTCAATTTTGTAACGAGCCACTTGGAGCTGTATGTTGGATATTCATGGGCTTAATCTGTAGTTCAGCCATATAGATTTTGTCCCTAGTCCGTTTCTGACTATTTGGGGTTGCTCGCCAGTAACTAATACTTTCATCTAGCCGGTGGGGCACCCCGACTTCTGACAGAATCCCATCCTTACCTGGAGCCTTGCTAGATGCAAGTTCATTTATAGCACACTTAACTTCTGTTATGGTGGAAGTGTGTCCAGGTGGTCAAGAGTTGGTACAGCCTCTATGGCGTTGAGGGCATCATTCGCTAGTTTGGTCTCACTTGAGTAATAACTCTTCAAATAGTGCTCTACCAATCTGTCTATCTGCTGTTTCTTATCAGTGATAATTTCTCCAGTCAAGGTTTTCAATGGTGCACTTCTTTTGATCACTGGACCACATGCTTTCTTTATTCCTTCATACATGCTTCTTATGTTTCCCTTATCACTTGCGATTTGAATGGACTCACATAACTTGATCCAATAATCATTTGCACACTGCCTGGCAGCCTTTTGCACATCCTTCCTAACTTGCCTTAGCTCACTCAGAGTGTTACGCGTTGGTCTTTCCTTGTTTCTTAAGAGAGCTTTCTTCTTATCATTCAAGGGCTGCAGAGTCTCGCTGTTTGCCGCAAACCAGTCCTGCCTCTTAAGATCCACAGTGCCATAAACCCCTACGGCAGTTTTATAAAGAGTTTCCTTAATTTGACCCTACTTTTAATTTACTGTACAATTTTCTGGTGTATCAGTGAAAGCGTCTTCAAGTTGCTGTTGAAACTGAAAGCACTTTTCAGGATCGTGAATGTTCGCTGTGTAGATTCTCTTTGGTCTCAATCTAACCCCTGCATCAACCAAAGAATGATCTTTATCACAGTCAGCCCTGTGGTAACTTCGAGTCAATGATAAATGGTTCAGATGTTGTCTCCGTGTGATAATGAAGCCCAGCTGGTGCCAATGGCCGGATCTTGGATGTTTCCATGTGACCTTATGCATCTCTTTTGTTTTAAAAAAGGAGTTTGTAATAAATAGGTCATTACTGGTGCAATGCTCCAGCAGCCTTTGCCCATTTTCATTCATACGACCTATGTTGTATTTTCCAAGGCACACTGGCCATGAACTCGAGTCCTTGCCCACAGAAGCATTGAAATCACCGAGCATATAAATGTAGTCAGATTTTGGAACTGCCGTGATCACGGAGTCTAACTCCTCATAGAACGAATCCTTCACATCATCAGAGGAATCGAGTGTCGGTGCATATGCAGTAATAATGGTGGCAAACCCACAAGAGGTTGCCAAGCTCAGGGATAATAGTATTTCATTTCCTCCTGCTGGAATTTCAATCATTCCCAGTAGCGAATTCTTCACTGCAAAGCTCACACCGTGTTGCTTTTTTTCTACCTGCCCTCTACCCTTCCAAAAAAAAGGTGTAATTGTTTTCCCTGAGTGACCCTTCCTCAGCGAGGCGGGTCTCCTGCAGGCCAGCAATATCAATGTTAAGACGACTGAGTTCGGCATCAATCACAGCCGTTTTTCTCACATCGTCAATATTGGTCAAGTCAGTGGAAAATGCTGGACACGTGGTTCTCACGTTCCAGGTTGCAAGCCGTAGCTTGAGGTTTCTATTTTTATTTTTGTTTGTACCTATGCATTGGTTTTACAGCCTGCGATTCAGATTTTGTCCTAGCCCCAAGCACCCATTGAAGCAGGCAGGCTGTGGCGTATCAGCACCCAATTGGCCGGGGGATGCCCAGCTTGAGGCGGGCGGTAGCTGATCAGTGACACCTGTAGATGTCTCCCACCGTCAGAGGCAACGCGTGGCGCCCCATGTCTACTCCAATTGACAGGGACTTATAACCCGTAACAGTTGCCTCTCGCTTTGATTACGAGACCAGTTAAGACCAAGGATGGAGTTATTGCCTCTCCATAGCACAAAGCCTGGGCTAAAATATAGAGATCATGTGTTGCCCATGCAGCATGATCCCTCTCTCGGCCTGCCTAGTTCACTCCAGAGGAAAGATAACACCCCTACATCTGGAACAAGACAAGCTGCAGAAGCTGCCGGATCAGCAAAGCAATGCTCTAACTGTCCGCCTGTCGGAGCTTCGATCCTAGACCAGCCGCCAACAAAGGCTAAGGGCCTTATCTGCCCTGCCATGACATTTTGTCTTTAGCTTGCATTTCCTCGCACCAGGGTAAGGCTTGTACCCTCCCAATTGCGCTCTTCCGCCCGAAGCTGTTGGCACAATGTGGGGTGTCGGGTTTGGTAAGCGCCGCCCAACGTTCGCACTAACAGAAAGCAGGTAGTACCGTCTACTGTTATACGGTAGCTCAGTCATATCTGATTAAGACCTGATACAAAGAAGACAGTATATCAATGCTTTAACTTGTAAAGAAGGCAGTCTGTCAATGCTTTAACTTCTAAAGAATACAGTCTGTCAATGCTTTAACTTCTAAAGAATACAGTCTGTCAATGTTTTAGCTTCTAAAAATACAGTCTGTCAATGCTTTAACTTCTAAAGAATACAGTCTGTCAATGCTTTAACTTGTAAAGAAGGCAGTTTGTCAATGCTTTAACTTGTAAAGAAGGTAGTCTGTCAATGCTTTAATTTTTAAAGAAGGTAGTCTGTCAATGCTTTAACCTGTAAAGAAGGTAGTCTGTCAATGCTTTAACGTGTAAAGATGGCAGTCTGTCAATGCTTTAACTTGTAATGAAGGTAGCCTGTCAACGCTTTCCTTCTTGACAGTGACCATACAAGTCGGTAACCTCAGCCATTGTCACTATAAAAAGTTCATCTTCCTACCCTCCCGACATTGAGACCATAACCAATACCTATATATCAGCTGCTCTGAAGCTCAACCCACCACCTGCTCATAACCTATAACCTATAACCTATATAAATCAAAGTGAAATGAGCATGCGTACCTTGATCTCTTCTTTGATTTTCCCGGTCCTGGCTACGATCTTCCTTGGTAGGGCTATGGCCATTGTGTGCGGGCACGGCCATGGATGTGACAGAGCGAGGGCTCTGGGTGGAATCCTCGGAGGCATTCTTCGTCACTATTGCTGCATCTCCCTCCTGAACACTGACCGGGCCGTCTGAAAATATCAGTAATCACTTTTAAAAGGGACGATGGGGATTCCTTGTGTCTCGTGTAGATTGTATTCTCTCTTTGAATATTCAACACTTAAGATTAGTGGTGAGAACATCGTGGACGAATAGACAGAGCATTGAAGATATCTCGAAAGAAGGAGGTCAGCATGGCCGAATGGATAAGCTCTTGCTGGAGCTGAAGTAGCAGGTTCAATCTCTACACCCCCAACTCTGCTCCCCACATATAACAGCAATTTAGAACCTGTGTGTTTTCCATCTTTCATATTATTATTATTACTGTCACTTGATTTCAACATGTACACAATGAAATTGGTACTTGTCTTGGTACTAGGATCGAAAAAGGTACAATGTGCACTGTTTACTTCATCCTGTTTATATTATCTAATACAGTGGTTCTCAACCGGTGGGGAATTCCCCCCCCCCCCCCCCAGGGGGGAATTTTAGGGTTTCCAGGGGGGGAATGAAGACCATTTCAAGTTCGCATTAACACAAGAACCGATTACTTGATATTGTTTTTCCCTTCATACTTTACACTTAAGTACCTCTCATCCTTCTAAAATTCATTTTATAAAGTCAGTAGACCCACAAATCATGTTTTATGTGGATGTCTAGACTTGTTTTAGTATGTGCTGTTAAATTTACCTTACATTTTTAGGAATACTGTATAGGGGTGGGGAGATTTTTAGATAGGAAATATGAAAGGGGGGAATGACGTTCTGAAAATACGGTGAAGGGGGGGGGGGGGGGGAACGGGCCAAATTTTTGATAGGAAGGGGGGGAATGACGTTCTAAAAATATGGTGAAGGGGGGAACGGTCCAAAAAAGGTTGAGAACCACTGATCTGATAGTTTTACGTAATATTATCTTATTGCACTGCAGTAACATACTTTAAGATATGCTGTATATGTACGCACAACATATGTTTCCATTTGTGTATGAATGTTCATGACAGTTGTCAGTGTGTGTGTGTGTGTGTGTGTGTGTGTGTGTGTGTGTGTGTGTGTGTGTGTGTGTGTGTGAATGTGTGGGTGTTTTGTATATTAGTTGATAATGTGAGTGATAATGTGAAGGAGTGTGTGTGTGTGTGTGGTTTTGTGTATGACTGTACATATATGGACGTCAGAGAGCTGAGGGAGGGAGGGAGAGAGAGAGAGAGAGAGAGAGAGAGAGAGAGAGAGAGAGAGAGAGAGAGAGAGAGAGAGAGAGAGAGAGAGAGAGTATGATTGAGTCATTGTTTTAGTGTGTTTGTGATTGTGAGTGAATATATGTAAATGCGAGGGAATGTGTATTTGTGTGTTACTGAGTGGGTGTATAACTGTGCGAGTTTGTGTAAATGACACGTGTGAGTGTGAGTGCCTGTGTATGTGAGTGCCTGTCTGCCTGTCTCATAACATGGTAATATGCATTGTTTATGTTAAAAGCATTCGTTTGACAATAGTTTTATTATGTGAATGTAACACAGGAAAAATGACCGACTGGAAGAGTCGAATGTAAGACGGGCTTGCATGCCCAATTTGTGACGCTTTGAAAATAAAGTTCGTTCGTTCGTTCGCTGGTTCGTTCTCAGAGTCACACATGTCTACAAGCTATGCTATAGATCAGTGGTTCTCAACCTTTTTTGACCGTTGCCCTTCTACACCATATTTTCAGAACGTCATCCCCCCCCTCCCCCTTATTCGTATTTCCTACCTAAATATTTGGCCCGTGCCCCCTTCACCATATTTTCAGAACGTCATTCCCCCCCCCCCCCTTTTCGTATTTCCTACCTAAAGATCCCCCTCCCCCGCTTTTACACAGTATACGTAATAATGGAAGCTAAATTTAATAGCACATACTAAAACAGGTCTAGAGGTCCACATAAAACTTGATTTGTGGGTCTACTTACTTTATAAAATGAATTTTATAAGGGTGAGACGTACAGAACAGTAAAGTATGAAGGGAAAAACAATATCGAGTAATCGGTTTTTGTATTAACGCGATCTTGAAATAATCTTAATATCCCCCCCCCCCCCCCCCCCGGAAACCCTAAAATTCTCCACCGGTTGAGAACTACTGCTATAGATCATTGACTGCAGTTATCTCCCACTTCAAGTGCAGAACATAATTCTTGCAGTCGCCTCCCATTTAAAAAAAAATATATAAATGAATAATGGTATCTAGGAGCAGACGTAACATGTGTGTTCCCCGACCCAAAGGTCGCGGAATTCGGTGCTAACAAAGATGGTGTGCAGGGCCGACTGTGTCAAGATAAAAGACGCGTTTCTTCTGTGGCAATTAGTCTACGTCACAGGAAACGGAACTTCTTTTCTGTGGCTTTAATGTTAGTGCAAGCCACTGTCTTAACTCCGTCTAGTCCCGACGGTTGTTGTTTTAAACAAAGAAGACTTAGTTACCATTGTTATACTTAATCTCCTAGCCAGGGTTACTTCACTAATTCAGCGCCATACACAAAGTACGTTTGGACCAAACATGGCATACCCTCAAATGAACAAGTAATTTAATGTAAATGTCCGTTCATTGAGCATTGAATCTGAGGAAAATACAACGAAACAAGCAGCAGCAGCAACAGGGCAAACCGGGAATTGAAGACACCTTGAGCACGGCAATGCACGATGCAGGGGAAATGGGGACACCGGAAATTGAAGACACCTTGAGCACAGCAATGCACGATGCAGGGGAAATGGGGACACCGGGAATTAAAGACAATTTGAGCACGGCAATACACGATGCAGGGGAAATTGGGACACCGGTAATTGAAGACATCTTGAGCACGGCAATGCACGCGGCAGGAGAAATGAGGACACCTGGAACTTAAAACACCTTGGGCACGGCAATACACCAACCAAGCAGGGAACTGGCAAATCATCCAGAATCTTTTTCGGCGGGACGTCTACAACACCAAGTTCTGCAAAGGACCTGCTACATGGTAATAATGAGTCCCCCCCCCCCCCCCCCCCCCCCAAACCAACATGATACGGGCTCGCACCGAACATTTTGAGAAACCTCGAAAGCCCTTCTCTATAGCAATACTGGTGAGATGCGGCTGGGAGATTTCTATGTCCACCCCCAGGGGATTGTTTTTAACCTGGCTCATGCACGTTAGGGCATTTTTACATTGCTTCTAATTATGTCAAATAACACCAGATCTCTTGAGGACGGATCACATACCTTTCCTTCTCGGATAAGCACGAAACACAGGAGTCAGCGTATGATAGTTAGGAATGGCAAAGAGTAAGTGGTTAAAAAAGGGGGAGGGAGAGATTAAATGGCGAGAGGTTAGGATT
This sequence comes from Cepaea nemoralis, assembly GCA_014155875.1. Taxonomy (NCBI): domain Eukaryota; kingdom Metazoa; phylum Mollusca; class Gastropoda; order Stylommatophora; family Helicidae; genus Cepaea; species Cepaea nemoralis. The sequence continues at coordinate 149,846 of JACEFZ010010376.1, read as the reverse complement.
TATTGCACCGGGTTTTCCCCTCTAGCTCAGTTTCTTTCTGCAGAGCAGCTAACCGCCCACCGAAACAGTCGCACAGAGCACGAACTCATAAGCGCCAGTGATGACCCCCAAGAGTGACCGGGGGGAGGAGGGGAATGCACTCGCGAACCGAAGCACAGAGTGCGAAAACAATATCAAGAGTGAATAGTAATGCTGTCGCAATCGAAAAAAGAAAGAAAGAAAGAAAGAAAGAAAGAAAGAAAGAAAGAAAGAAAGAACCTCCCAGAAGCTAGATACATACCTGCGCCTTTTCTTCTCTATTATTTCTATAACCGCAAGTATGCAGAGTCCATGCATTTTTGTTTAACACAGTGGTTCTCAAACCATTTTAACATTGTGTCATAACTAATTAATTGAAATATGCTTATGCTACAATAACAACAACAGCAAAAGCTAGCATTATTTTCTTTTAATCTTCTTGCCCTTCTTCGTTCACCGTCAGGCGTCAGTTTGAGCAGATCCAAAGAAAGCAGCAGTTCATTTCAGTTTGTTGTGATCTCCATAGTTTGTCCTCAAATGGAGCTGGTCTAGGCCACAATACTTTTCTCTGTCCTTCACATGTTGGAAACTTCTGCATCAAATGTTTAGCTGTCACTTTGTCAGTTCCAAAGTCACATTCATGAGTATCTCCTGTCTTTAGTTTACTAATAATGTTATACTTAAGTATGTCGTGTCCTGTGCGGAGTCTGAAGATTTTTTTCTTGTTGTTGTTGTTGTTTTTAATTACATAGAGCAATAGAAAACAGGAAAAACACAGGTTCTGATCATTCTAAAAGCGCACACGATATCTGTTACATGTGTATTGCTCTAGTGGTTTGGGGTGTATAATCTGTGTGATCAGACCTTGGTGACAATCTCTGATAGCACGGGGATCATTGAGCAGCTACTAATGAAGGAGCCCCACAGAGGCACGTTGTACAAGCATACAATTCCAAGATTCTATCACCAACTGATCGACATTCAACACTCTTCTACCTTCGCTGTTAAACAAACGTTTCTGGGCTTAGAAACGGTCAGTTTGCTGCCTCCGACGCCAAATTAGAACTGACAGATGATAATATAGTCCACTTCCGCAGCTATTGTAAACAAGACAACAGAGCTAGATGCATGTCCTTTCACGGGACGTTGCAATCAACCTGAGCATTTATTGGATGTTTGTAATTTACCACGAAAGAGTTATGTTCAGTAATCTATCATTGCTTTCTGAACGGCCGGCTCTCATCGAAATCAACACAAAGCCATGTGCTGCCAAATCGTCTGTGGCTGATTTCAAACCCTAGACTCGGTGTGTCTGGGAACTGTGAAACTGCGTGCACTAACCCCTAAACCACAGACTATTCCAAACAGCAACAGAATGCAAATAACTTACGAACTTTGACATCTGCCATCTTCGTACGAAATTAAAAGACGAATATCTATTGTTCTTCAACAACAAAAACGATTGAATAAATTGTGCAGTGGGACAGATAGACCTACAAAAATTAGATTTTTAAGAGCATGCATCGTTCTCATTGCAACATACGCCTGTGTGACCTGGGCACTTACTAAACAAGCTGAATAGCGCATAAATGCCTTTGAATATAAATGTTACAGACGAGTTCTAAGAATATCTTGGATACAGAAAAGAACAAATGCATCCATACGACAAAAGCTGAATATTGAAGAAGGTTGGCTACTAAAGACGATAAAACAAAGAAAATTGAAATATTTTGGTCACTTGGAACGTCATGAAGGTGTGGAGAGAACAATCATGGAGGTTTTTATGCCCGGGAAGAGAGGAAGAGGAAGGCCAAAGAGAAGATGAGTGCAGAATGTGGCAATTAATCTCCAGATGGGTGTATCGGACGCGGAACATATTGATTTTGATCGAGAATTTTTCCGGAAGGTTGTTATGGGAGCGAAGTTCTGCAGAAGAATTACTTCTGAAAGAATGAATAAATGAATGAGTAGAAAGTGCAACATATTGACAACTCAGCAAACAGTAAACTGGGCACTGGAATGAGTAATTGCATATGTCTCTCATTTTCCTCCACAGATCATTGAAGATGGCGCTCTGGAGGTTTTGCTTCTGATGCTGCAGAGCCTGGACCCAGGAGAGCAGGCCATGGTGCTGAATGTGCATGGCTCCTGTCATTCGACAGACAATAAAACAAAGAAAATTGAAATATGTTGATCACTTGAAATGTCATGAAAGTTTGGAGAGAACAATCATGGAGGGGTATATGCCCGGGAAGAGAAGAAGAGGAAGGTAAAAGAGAAGATGGGTGCAGGGTGTGGCAGATGATCTGCAGATGGGTGTATCGGACGCGGGGAATCTTGCTTATGACCGAGCATTTTTCCAAACGGTTGTTGTGGGAGCGAAGTTCTGCAAGGGACATGCAACTTCCGAATGTTCGTGTCCCAAATAAAAGTGTCAAAAGGTGAAGTTTACATCTAATTATTGACACTCATTTAAGACATGTGAACTAAGTAGATGCCCATGAATAGCTCTTTCTTCTTATTTTGGTGGCCACGGGGATTCTATAATGTTCCTCGACAATAGTGTACCATGTTGCATAATTTTGAGAACCACTAATAAAACACAAACAGTCACTACGTGCTGGCTGACATCGGGCTCGGCGCAGACGCGTAAACAAGTTTTGAGAAATTACAGGGCGAAAGTTCAGGAGAAGGAAACAATTCGTCAGGAGAGGCTCCAAGCAGCACCTGACGTCGGCCGGCTCACCGAGTCTCAGCGTTGAATCCACAAGACTTTGTACGCGTCAGTTCTGCGGAAGCTCTGACGATACTCGTCAGTCCTGTAGAAGATCTGAAGATATTTCCTAGACAATTGTTGGTTTGTGTGAAATACACGCAGAAGCCTGAACGGTACGTATTATGCTAATAATGTTATTACAATTTTAGAATCTACACCAACAATGTTTGCTATAAGTATTGCTCTTTTTCTTACCTTTCTGCCTTTCATTTTCTAATTGAGCATAGGCTCTGAAATAACTCATTTTTGCACAGTCGATGGGAAAATATTGTTCATGGACAATTATACGCGGATAACCACAATGTGTGAATGCAAGTAATGTGACCTTCTATGTATGATCTGTGGTTGGCCAAAGCTAACCAAATAGTGGAAGCCACAAGTTCTATTGTTTCAATCTGTATTAATGTGATAGTAAATACGGTAGTACACCATTGATCCAACACAACAATTACAGCCAACATAACATCTGTGACATATTCAAAGATGAGCGACAGTTCCGTCATCTCATAACATCTAATAATTGGATACGTTCTGCAGATGGTATTCGCGCCTATCCTCACCGTTAAAGTTTCAGCCAAACAAGCTTATCATTTACCTAAATCCCGTAGTTTTCTCTGGTCAACAACAACAACCCAGATCAACCAAAAACTACCAAAAATACTCACCACGCCTTCCTCCCAATTCATTCATTCATTCATTCAGGGGAGGGGGGCTGAGTGGTCTCGAGGTAAGGTGTCCGCCTCGAGTGCTGGAGGTCCGGGATTTATTTAAAAAATCCATCTGGACTTCCAGTAATAAAATTTCCCCTGGTCTCTGGGTAGTGAGATCGAACACCCGTGTGTATTGTTGCGCACGTAAAAAATCCCTTGGCAGTTGGAAATCGAGAAAGAGTAGCCTAACGGCGCTGCCCGGGCAAAATTTCGAGTTAAACATCTACCCAAAGTATTTCAGGATCCTCGCCTGATGCAACGGAGTTCGTGCATTGAGCTGAGTTTCTCCAGACTCAGGTTTAGAGTTAGGAGGAAAACGGAGCACTTATGGGTTAAACCGTGTGCCGTGATGTTGATCCAACGACTAAACTAAACTAAACTATTCATTCATCCTCGCTCCCAAAACAACCGTCTGGAAAACTTCTCGGTCATAACCATGATGTCCCGCGTCGGATACACCCATCTGGAGATCACCCGCCACTTCCTGCACCCATCTTCTCTTTGGCCTTCCTCTTCCTCTCTTTCCATTCATATATCCCTCCATTATTGTTCTCTCCAAACTTTCATGACGTTTCAAGAGACCAAAATATTTCAATTTTCTTTGTTTTATCTTCTTTAATAGCCAGCCTTCTTCAATATTCAGCCCTTGAAGTATGGATGCAATTGTTCTTTTTCTTTATCCATTTTTTATCCACATTTTCTTTATTTTTATCATCCTTCCTGCCCTCGTATCTCAAATACCCTTAGATGGAATGCTTTTATGCAACACACTTCTTCTAGAATGTTTAAGATTCGAAATGCGCTTCTGGAACCTGTCATTTTTCTGACAAGATTGATAAGGCGATGTTCAGGACTCACGTTCCGCTGTGTTTTTCACATACTAATTCATTTATTTCTACCGATCAGACGTAATAAACTTGGTTGACCTCCTCTCAACTGCGCGTTTGTTACTAGTGCTTCGACCTGACCCGAGAGCATGACCTTCTAATTTGGGGAACTATTGGGCACACTGATCTTAGTGCGCCAATCCCACTCAGTGCACTCAGTCCCGTCAGTGACATCATGACCAGCCTATTGTCGACTTGGTCATGACTCATTAGATTTTACAGCTAACACTTTCTACGGAATAAAGTAGCCAGTTCCATGCCAACCCTCCTCTGTCGCCTCTTACGATATGCATGAAAGGTCAGAGTGTTGCTATTCTTGACTTGCCTTATGACCCCCGGCAAGACACGGGCAGCTTGTACATCACCCCACAGACGTTTATGTTTGCTATGTACACTGTGGTAGCTTCTCCAACGAGAGATATTGTGTAATAGGTCGTGCGTGCTCGATGTTGTCGTTAGATATTCTCGGCAGTTGTCAACTATCAAACGAAGGTTTAACAGGTCAGCAGGTCGACTTCATTGCATCGGGTTTGATACCATATGGCTCTGTCTCTTTCAGCAGAGCGACCTGCAGAAAGCGTCGCACAGAGCACGAACTCCATAGCTCCACCGACGACCCTCGGGAGTCTCTGAGAAAATTACACTCATTAAACAGAACAACATAGGCCGGAATCGAACCCACAATCTTAGGAGCGCGAGGCTGTAACCACTTCGCCACAGAGTTGCAAACTGTGAGAAGTAGACCGAGATTTACCGTTGCCTTGGCGACGTTTACAAAATGAGAAGTGCCGTGAATGCTAGAATATGTGCAGTATCTACATTTCTGTCACGAAACCACCACATCAATACAGAAACAGACGTAGTAAGTCAGGCAGCTACATTTAAGTCGGTGTGGTATGATTAATATTTGAAAGAAAACAAACCTTCATTCTTATATTTGAACATTATAATCTAACTCTAACAACACAGTGGTAAATATTTGGACATTATAATCTGACGCCAACAACACAGTGGTAAATGTCAGGGTCTTGCATTCAGCAATAACACAGGCTCGTAATCACCAACAAGTGTGATACAAAACACGGTCACAGAATAACTTGACGTGACGCACTACACTTACAATGCAAACACTTTATTCACACAACTCACTCATCACAACAATTATATACATCATACAATTACAATGACGATGCAATAATACATTCAATAGATATATCAATACAATATACACAACTCACAGGCGCACAGTCTTCTATCTTCTCACAGGCGTTCTCTCTATTGCGTTCATACACCCAAGTATACGAGCACCATTCATTCCCGTCTGTCTCGTCCAACACTCCCAAGCCGTCTGGCCGCTAGCCACTGTGAGTCTCGCTAGTCGGGGTTTCGTCCCTGCGTGGACTGCATGGCCCACGCATTCACCGACTGGCTATTCAGTGGCGTCACTGGGGTTGGTGTCACCCAGTGCGGTAAACTCTTGGTGTCACCCCTCTAGACTTTCACCATGGTCTTCTTCCGAGTGTTCCTGTACCATATATAATCGCATATAGTAATGTTTGTAAAATAAGTCAAAAAGTTAATAAGGACATAAGAAAGAAGACAAATTGAACAATATAACTTCAATACTTCAGGTAAAACATAAATAAAGAACTTCGACAAACTCGGACAAAGTTAAATTTTTTTTATTTAACATTAATATTTCTGTTATTTAAAATTAAAAGTTTCCCATCCTGGTCTTCAAAGCTGCAAACCTGTCAATCACATCATCAAAATCAATATCTTTCACCATATCACTTTCAATTGATAATATAGCCAGATCAGAAAGTCTTGACTGTCCCATGGTTGATCGCAAATAGTTCTTTATAAGTTTCAGTTTTGAAAAGCTCCTCTCACATGAAGCCACAAACACACAGATCGTAAGAAATAGTTGTAGGCTTAGTGAGAGTATTGGGAGAGATTCAAGGAAATCCCAGTCAACTATGAATTTTAAAATATCAAATATTGACCAGTCTTTGGCTTTGTGGATATCAATATCTGCTGCCTTCAGGTGTCTTCTCAGCCTTGGTATTTCTTTTAAAAGCTCTACTTCGGATAGCTCATCATAGAAAGTGGTCAATTTTGGAACTGACACCAGCAACTCTTCTTCAGTTGCTGATAGAAGACTCTTGGCTTGAACAGCCTCAAACATATTTGCTACTTCCTTGATCGCTGTTGATCTGGTCTGGAGTTCAGAATGAAAACCATCAATACACTCCAGCATCGCCCTATTGTTTTCTTCTTGCATAGTGAGTCCAGCATCTGAAGCATCTCTGAGTTGTTCCCCTGCCATTCTCTTCTTGAACCTTAATCTTCTCTCTACTGTTATTCCAAATTGGTCTGCTTTTAAAAGTGCCTGTTCAATTGCATGCTCCACTAAGTGACTGCGCTTCTCCTGCAGAAAAAGTCTTAATGCCTCTAACTTGGTCACTACTTTGTCAAGAGTTAAGCCTTTAGTCTGCAGATACTGCTGTGTCAAATTAACTTCCTCAAGTACAGCAGCCCAAAAGTAAAGGTAGCACAGAAACGTGAAATCACAGACAGCAGGTAAAAGACCTTGTGCTGCACCTCTTGTTTCCACATTTTCACGAGGTTCACATAGAGCTTCAATCGCCGCCACACATTCATCAAACTTATCTTTCACCGGTTTAACAGCAGCATGATGTGCACTCCAGTGTGTTGTTGATAGCCTTTTAATCGACATTGCAGTGTGTTCAATTAAAACATCCCATCGATGGGTGGAAGCAGCAAAGAAGGAATACATTCTCTCAAGAGTTCCAAAAAATGTTACACATAAAGCATTTTCAGCAAAAGAGTGTTGACCACACAAGTTAAGCGAATGGTCCACGCATCCGTTAAAAATAGCTTTCTTATTCTTTCTTTTCAGAATGGCTTGAACATCTCCATGAATTCCAGACATTGTGGCAGCATTATCATAACCTTGAGCTCTGCACATCATTATGTCAAATCCATCACTTTCTAGATTCTTTAAAATGTCTGAACTGAGGTCATCAGCTTTTTTCCCCTTTAAAGGGAAAAATCCTAGAAACACTTCTCTCACTTCAACTTCCCCATTGTGGATTTTCACATATCTGATCACCTCAGACATCTGGTCAGTGTGTGATATGTCAGGTGTGCTGTCGAACATAATTCCAAAATACCTTGCACCCTTTATATCATTTACAAGAATTTCCTTCACATGATTTGCCAGAACAGTTATAAATTCATTCTGAGTTTCTGGTGAAAGATAAGAAACGGATGCTTTTGCTGTTACAGATGTAGTTCGCTTTAATCTCATTAGGTGCTCTTTCAACATAGGGTCATATTTAGAAAGCATCGCAACCATCTCAAGAAAGTTTCCTTTATTCAACGAAGATGCATCTTCCTTATGGCCACAAAATGCCAGATTTTGCTTAGCAAGAAACAATGTGATATCAAGCAACCTGTGCAAGATATCCCTCCATTTTTTTAATCCTTATCCATTACAGCAACACTGTCGGCATCAATTGTTTTGTGCAGCTTAAGGCCTGCTGCCAATGTTTTCCATTTTTCAAGGCAACCTAGATGGTCATCCGATATCTCATGATTATGTAATTTTGGGCTCAGCTTCCACCACTGCTGAAACCCAGTGACAAATTTTGATGTTTGTTCTGTTACATTAACAGCAAAGAGTCTGCAGCAAAAGCAGTATAATTTCTCACTGACGAGCGAGTAAACCATCCATGACCGCAGTATTTTCTCAATATTTGGCATTGTCTTGTAGAACCATTCTTTTGACAGCTGGCGCACATCTCCTTTAGTCTTTGCACATTGCCTTGTCACAGTACTGAAAGGCCCATCCTTGTTCTGAAAAGAACAACTTCCTCTTTTGATAATTTCAACTCGAAAATGATCTGAAACTGGTGCATTCCAGAAAGAAGCATCAGATAAAATATTCCAATTTTTCTCATCCACTTGACTCATCACATTTACAATATCATGACGAGAATCATTTTCAGCATGCATTTCTGTTTCAACTTCATCCACTGCTATTTCATTATGTATTTCTGCATCAATCTCGTGATTCTCTTCCATTTCTGGCTCTAGTTGCTCTTTTGAAGAATGCATGCTGTCAGCATGGGAGGAATCCTTATCAATTGTAGATTGAGGAAGAACGTCTTTTGATGAACCTTGTCCATCACTTGGTCTCTTGACATATTGAAGCATGAATCCAGGTAGTGATTTTAGTGATTCACATCTTTTCTTCTTTGCTTTTCGCTGCTCGCATCCACTAGGCCTCTTTGATTTGTGCACTCCATGTGGCATGATGGAATATTCTAAAATAATAAATCTATAATAAATTAGGGACTTACAAATATACAACTAAACAAAAAGATATAATATAAATATATAAAATCTGTATGAATAATTATAATCCAAACATTTATGATTTATTCATAATTTAATAATATAGTTATTTAGGTTAAATTGCGTTGTTTACCGTAGAATTAAAATGTAATTAAAAAATGATTATGTACACTAAAAAGAACCGTCTAAAAAAGAAAACTTGTCATACAAAATATTAATTTTTTTTTAAATATTGTCCATGGAAGTTACAACTTTTTTATTTCATTGTAACAAGTTTGAGTGGATTGTAACTTTTTTACTGGCTAATGGAGTATTGAACATACCAACCTGCATACGGTGCGGATGGCAAATGCTGCAAGGCACAATTAATGGATTCATATACAAATGTAACCGGCGGTCAACAATATTCGTTGCAACACTTCTTCTTAACTTTTATCAGGAAGTTTTGTCGCCAATGCACGACTGTCATTTCATGACATATATGTTATTATTTTATATTGCGAATTGCTGGCGAATGTCAGTAACCGCTTCAATTATTGGGGGGAATCTGCGTGTGGCAGTCTCAACAGTGACTCGTTGGTTCGAAAAATTACACAACCGTTATTTATTTTTCTATTTCCATCTTTTTAATTAAAAAATTAAATTAAAAAATTAAAATATATATTTTTCAGACAGATAGAAAAACGTGTGTATACCGTAATTATTAATTTATTGTAGTAGTAAACTACTAGTATACTATAGTATAGTAATACTAACTTTTTTTAAGTGGAAGCCTGCCGCTGTTTTTCTCCTTTAAAATGTATGCCCTGTCCTAATTAATTTACTTTAAAATATTTATATTTTAGTGATATTGATAAAATTATAAAATTTCGAAAAAATAATTATTTACATAAAAAACGAATCTGTAAGCAACGTCTGTCATTTTCTGCAACCACGTGACTCCACACGTCATTAATTGGCGCGTTTGCAAATGACCCACGATTCTACTCCGACTCCGAGGCTCCGAGCAGCTCTGAGCTCTGAGTCTTATTCATTTAAGCACCAGACGTCTGGATGTTACAAAAAGGAGCGGAGAATACAGTTTGTAAGCACAGCTGGTGGATTAACTCTTTCTTTCACAATATGGAATAACTGCTGTTCTTTAGAAATCAGCTGTCAGTCTTTCTCGCACTGGTTAAAATACGTCGGAACTCTCTGCTTGGCAGGTACTATGGATATTTGCAATGTTCAAGTGAAGTAAGTCTTGAAATCACGTAGCACTGTTCGTTACAATGTTTATATATAATTAAAATAATGTTACCTTTCGAACACATACAACACAAGTATTCATCACACGTATTACTATAATTATAAAATATATATATAATATTTACATTGGGACGTTGTCCCTATCACATTTTCTATACAGCGTTACTGAAATACATTTCATAATGCGCCATGTTGCTGAGCGTTATATTACTCTGCAGATTTTTCATTCATCTGCTGTGTGCGCTCAGGCACCATTGGGCTTTTGGGTGTATCGTAAGGACATCTGGAAAGAAGGTCAGCAATCGTATTGTGAGTGCCAGAGATATGCCTGATTTCAAAACTGAAATCTTGCAATAACAGTGACCATCTTGCCACCCTGTGGTTGGTAGGCGATTCCGTAGTGATGATTTTTAACGGACTATTGTCTGTCTCTTTTATGAAGTGTGTTCCAAGAAGGAATCTGGACAGTTTTCTAACCGAAAACACAAGAGCCAACGCCTCAATTTCCGGCGTCGACCAAAATCGCTCTCTGGTCTTTAGTTTACGACTTACGTAATATACTGGATGGAGAATCTGATTGTGTTCCTGTAGAAGTACGGCCCCAATCGCTACGGAGCTCGCGTCTGTTCTTAATCTGAAAATAGTACCCAAATTTGGTAATTTTAGAATGGGGCTACTAGAAAAATAAGACAACACTTTTGTAAATGCAGGTCTTAGGCATTCGTTGTGTACAATTTTGTTAGATTTGTCTTTCGTTAGTAGGTTAGTGAAACATTCTGTCAAAGTGGCAAAGTTTGGTATAAACTGTCTGTAATAGTTCAACAGACCTAGGACACTTCGCACTTCTTTCTTTGTGGTCGGAAGCGACAATTTCAGAATACGTGACACGATGTTATCGTCAGTAGTGACAAAGCCATTACAAATTTTATACCCCAAAAATGAAATTTCTTGGTAGGCAATGTCAACTTTCGATGGTTTGACTGTCAGTCCGTGCTGTCTGATGCGGTCGAATGTCTGTTCTAATGTTGTCACATGGTCTGTCATAGTCTTTGTATGTACGCATATGTCAGACTAATGTGATAGTGTCTGTTTGTCCTGGATGGTTGGTGAAACTGCTGCTGTAGTCCTGTAACAGTTGTCTGCAACTGTCAGTCTCTGTATGAGTCAGATTGGGATTTATTTTGATGTCGTGCAGATTGTTTGTCGTGTCAAGTGATGGGGTCGGTATTTCGTCGATGTCGTCATCGCCTGTGTGGTCTACTATCGTTGTGCTTGCTGCTGTCTCGTCTTTGTCTTCGTCTCTGTTGTAGTATTGTTTAAAAATGTTAATGTGAAATATTTTATGTTTGACTTTCACTGCTATTTCATAGTCAACAGTCGAGATTTGTCTCAGTGCTTTATACGGTCCTTGCCATGAGTCTGTCAAAAGATGTCTGTCGCTTGGCAAAAGAAGTAACACGTCTTGTCCAGGTGTCAATGTTATTGTCCTATTTCCTCTGTTGGCATAATGTCTGTAAATAGCACCAGATTGTTTCAGTGCTTCTTTAGCTAACACACAAGATTTCATTATCCTATCACGCAATGATGTTACATGTTCATATGATGATACTGGTTTATGTACAGTTATACTTTCAGTTAACATAGAATGGTACATAGATAATGGGCCGCGTGGTTTGGCTCCATATACATGTTCAAATGGTGAGAAACCTTTACTGGAATGAGGTACTTCGCGATATGCAAATAGTATGGCAGGTAAATAAGTATCCCAGGTTCAGGGTGTTCCTGGGTAACTTTTGATAACATATGCTTGAGATCCCCATTCATCTTTTCTACAATTCCCGTAGAATGAGGGTGGTATGGGCTGTTAAAGCACTGCTTTACCCCTAACATTCTAGTAAAGGCTTGAGTGGCTGCAGCTATGAACTGACTCCCACGATATGAGAGAATGGTATCAGGAAACCCTACTCTAGAAAAAATATGGAAGAAAACTTCTATAACATCCTTGGCAGTTATGTTCTTAAGTGGAATTGCCTCCGGCCATCTACTGCAGAGGTCAATTATCGTAATTATGAACTTATTTCCTCTCGATGTTATGTGGTTAAGAGGACCTACAATATCAACAGAGATCTTTTCAAAAGGTCTACTTGCTAGATCTGTTATTTGTAGTTCAGCTTGCGAGTGTTTACCCTTTTTAACAAGCTTCTGGCAGATGTCACAAGTTCTGCAATATTGCTTGGTATCACTGCAGAATTTTGGCCAGTAGAACTGATTAAGTAATCTCGATCTAGTTTTCGAATAAGCCATATGCCCTGCAAAGGGTATGTCATGTGCTAGATGTAATGCTTGTTTGCGGTGTTCGGTTGGTAACACCGTTTGCTCAGTGGTGCTGGTACCTTTGGTGTAGTACCGTGTAAGGATACCGCCTTTCAGTGCAAAATGCCATCTAGTATTCTTTGTAAGTCTTGGCTTTTGGCCTATAAGATTAAAATACTTGTACAAAGATAAATCGGCCTTTTGGGCTGTTATGAAATTCTCCTTCATGGTTTTAGGAGGTAATATCACTGGGCGTAACATTTCCAAAGCCTCAGTCTGATCAATTTGATCTTGCACTTTGGCAGCAGATCTAGTTACTGCATTTGAAATTTCAATAACACGACATGGTGGTGTTACATTCATATCAATACATTCATGTGATGAAGTTAATGAATTGGCAAACATACATTCATTCACAGGTGATAATACATTTTCAACAGCATGTTCAGCATGGGTTGGATAATGCTGCGCATTTAACCTTTCCTGTGAGAAATGGGGTGTCAATATATGCCCATGCAAGTGGGTATTTCTCGATGTTACCTGAGAAAGTTCTGCATGTAACATGTTTGCCTGTATAATCTGAAGGTAAAATAAAGTCTCTCTTTAAACCAATAAGAGTACATCCACTATCACGTAAAACGGTGGCCGATCTGCCATTTACAAATCCGTGGTGGCTGTTAAGTTTACCTCTGGAGTTTATTACCAAATTGGCTTCTTCATTGGCAATAGGTATTGCATGGCCGCATGTTAATAAGCCATCTTCATGAAAACGATCGCAGATGGTACATTTGTTAAGATGAAATACATCAATGGCCTGTGCTGAATTTACAGGATGATTTTCACATGTTTCTTAATCTGACGAAGAGCTATCAAACATGGCTGCATTAGCCTTTCTGGTCATTTGTTCGCCTTTACAAGCATGACGCCAGTGTCCATACGCTTTGCACAGGAAGCATTTGGTTAGTCGTTTGTAGCTCTTTCTCTCCTTATCTTGCTTATCTATATAGTTTTGCAAGTATGTAAGGTGCCCAGGGTGTTTGTCACACATATCACTTTCGTTATGTGGAAGATGACAATATCTGCATTGATAATATTTCTCAGCAGATTGCTTAAAGGGTTTCTTGTTACTATAGGGACCTGACTTCGTTCTGTCATAGGTAGTGGCTGCTACAAAGTCTGTGTCAGTCAATCCACTAGTAAAACAATGTTTGTTGGCTGTGAAATAAGCCGAACCTCGTTTCTCTATATGTTGCACACTCTCGCACTCACATTCTTTCAGAAACTTAGAAAATGGTGGTGGTAGAGATGAAATAATCTTATCTCTAAGAATGAGGTCTTTCAACTTATCAAAGTTGTTTACTTTGGCTGATGAAAGCCATTTACTAAATATGTCCTGCACTACTTAGATGTAGTCAGAGAAAGTCTGCGTTGGTTTTGGAGCTAATTTGCTAACTGTTCTCTGTAGCCTGCTTCATCTAACAGGAAATGTGACATAATTTTGGATTTAATATATTGGTAATCTTTCCTAAGATCTTTGGGAATGGTCTCTATCACTTTCAGAGGTTCCCCAGAAAGACTTCTCATATATATAATGTTCCATTCAGTCTCTGGGATCTGATAATGCTCCATTATCGTCTCAAAGTTCTGGGTAAATGCTGCAATGCAGTCGCCAGTGGTGAAATTTTTGACGATCCCTTGGTACTTTTTGTACTGATTCTCTTTTACTAGTCTTTCTGACTTTCGAGAATCTTTCTCTACTGAAGTTTCAGCTTCCAGCTGTTTAATTGTCAGCTGCATTTCAAGTTCCTCTCTCTTGCTCTGGGCAGAGATCTCAGCTTTCTTTATCTCAGCATCTAATTCTGCCTTTTTCAGCTCTCTTTCAGCAACTCTGTCTTCGCGATCTCTAGCTTTTTCCTGTAATAGGAGATGCTCTGAATACTTTGCCTCACTCCATTTTGTTAACTCATCACCAGTTAACTTTAACTTCAAACCAGATTCAATTAAATCATTCAATGTGGACATGATTAATTATATCAAATACAATGAATGTACAAAAGTTAATTAAGGTGTTAGTAAATAATTTGTACAGTATTTATCGAATACAGCTTGTGCCTAAGCCTACACACAAAAGTATATGTGAAAAAAGATAATACTTAAGTGAATTTGGAGCTCTGCAGAACGATGGAGAACTGTACCAGAGAATGGCTGCCTGAACGTTACTACCCGGAAAAATGGTCTTCACTTCTTAATGGTTTCGGATGACACAAACACCTGTTGCTTTTGGAATAAGAAAATATTAGGACATGTATGTTTATGTGGTGTATGCGTTGTCAACTAAGTTTTGTAGGTTTGTGTGCTGTAAAGTATGTATGTCAGTCGTAATGTCGTCCGTTCAACACATTCAGCAACTTGCTTTCCATGTTGCTTTCTTTCCAAAACTTTCCGCTTACACACACATTCAATCCTATTTTACAAATACTTCAAAGATGGATGATACACCCACGTTTACACTTATCATTCAAATAATCAAACAAGGACGTTCATACTTATGGTTCAAATAATCCAAATAGGACGGTGCACCCTCGTTCACACATATGGTTCAAATAATCCAACAAGGACGATGCACCCACGTTCACACTTATGGTTCAAATAATCCACGAAGGACGATGCACCCACGTTCACACTTGTCAGGGTCTTGCATTCAGCAATAACACAGGCTCGTAATCACCAACAAGTGTGATACAAAACACGGTCACAGAATGACTTGACGTGACGCACTACACTTACAATGCAAACACTTTATTCACACAACTCACTCATCACAACAATTATATGCATCATACGATTACAATGACGATGCAATAATACATTCAATAGATATATCAATACAATATACACAACTCACAGGCGCACAGTCTTCTATCTTCTCACAGGCGTTCTCTCTATTGCGTTCATATAATCTGATGCTAACAACACGGTGGTAAGTAGTCGGACATTATAATCTGATGCTAACAAAAATTGGTGGATATTCTGGCAAAATTGTATGACGCTAAAACCACACAGCCGGCTTCCTGGCCTATAGGTTAACGACTTTTCTCCGTAATCTCGTATACTCTCGTAAGTAACGTGACGACGGTGAGAATCAGCAGTGGTTCGGATCCCGTCGGTAACTTACGTGGTATGTGAGCAGGCCGCTCAGAAAGCAATGGCAAACTACTGAGCGTAATCTTGCCAAGAAATCAACAATCAGCTGAAAGATGCTGATGTTGACAGCGATGTCCTGTAAAGGATATGCAAACATTTTTTTAACACCACAGAAGTTAGTACAGAGTAGTGAAAATAAGTTGCAACAATTGATAGATATAATAAATATGAAGGTGAAAGGGTAGGATTAAAACTAAACAACATAAAATCAGATAATATGGTCATCGCTATGACAAGAAGTCAATGGCAGTGACAATGGGAGACACTACAAACAAGAGAGAGAGAGAGAGAGAGAGAGAGAGAGAGAGAGAGAGAGAGAGAGAGAGAGAGAGAGACGAGAGAGAGAGAGAGAGAGAGAGAGAGGGAGATCTGAGAACGATGATAACATTAGACGGGAAAGGCAACACCGACATAACAGGGATTTAACAGGGAAATAAGTCACACACACTCACTCACACACACACACACACACACACACACACAGAGAGGGGGGAGGGGAGTAAGTCCCGTTGCAGGACTATGCCGTTGGTATGTGCCGTGCTAGAACCAACACATTTCTGTAGGCCGGAGTGCACAGAGAAATAAGTGGCCAGATTAACCTCACGTCGCAAATGGCGTGTGCAAGCATCGAACCCTGGTCCGAATGCGCTCAGGTTATTGTCAGTGTAACACTCTAGCCACTACACCATCGCGTCCGCTAGAAATATCGAGCAGAGATAGTAATTCGTCGGATGAGGATATTTGAAGCAATCGTTTCAAGTTCATAGAAGCAAAAATGGATGCTGTCATGCGGTGCCGAGACTACTGTAAGGTTAATTCATTCATTTGAGGTTCCTAAATCAATCAATAAATCAATCATTTGAGGAATCAGTCCGAAGACTGGCTTTGACGTCTTTTGATCATGTCTCGTCACCGTCTCCTGTTCTCAGCAACTCTCTCCGCCTCAGCACACGTACGTGCCCTACCGTCCTTGAATGCCTGTGTAGTTTTCAGTAATGCTTTATCTGTTCCCATTGTCTTGAATCTTGCCATCCAGTTGTTCGATTAGTATACCGTCCTCACCTCCTCTATTATGACGAAGCCTAAATACAATAGTTTTGAATGATGTTCAATAGTTTTCTGTTTTCTCCAATGTCTTTAAGAATTTGTTCTTGTCATCTCTTGTATCCTGCAACAACACTACATCCCAAAAGCTTGCATGCCCTTTTTAGTTCTTTTATTTAAAGTCCATGTTTCATAGCCATAAAGTGCTATGGACGATATATGTGAAGCGATTGTTCATTTATTTAGCTCAACATAGATGTTACTTGATGTTAGGAATGTTTGCTTCTCTCAAAAACGCCTATTTGGCTACCGCCATCCTTGATCTTATTTAACTTTGACATCTTGGATAATCTATCATTGTTTGGCCCAGATAGAAATAACTTTCTGTACTTTTTCAATGGCTTTCTCTCCATAGACCGTATTGATGTGTCATGCTTGTTTGGTGATGACTATCACTATTGTCCTATTACCAATTATCTTCATGCTAAAACCGTTAGCCGTCTCGCAGTAGGGACTCTACGTTGGCCACTGCGGAAGTGGACGGAGGACTTGTGGGAATGTCACGAGTGCATTGATGTTGATGCTGGAATTCACATTTCACATGTCTATGATGGCTGGGCATATGTGAGAGTAAATAACGTTCAAACAGCGTTCAACGACTGCATAGAAACTCATACATTACTGAGACTTGGTTCCTTTGAAGAATGCATAGAATTTCATAAGCAGCCAATTGGACCAACTCGACGACTACAGATAAGTCCACGGAAACTAGTGACAACTGGAAAATTGTTAAGAAAAGAGCAAGGGGAAGGCTTAAACACCAGGATGGCTTGGCGACACGGCATAAGTCACGACAAGAACACAGACCTGGTCCAATACTTTTGCAGATGATGTCAGACTGGCGAACGATGAGGCTACACTATTCGGCATGGCACATGATGATGATGAGATACGAAAATAAACTACTCACCAGACAAAGGTGTAAAAACAGGGCTGGAGTAGGTGGCAAGGCCGAGGTGTGTGTTCTCACCACGCCTCTTCAACCTACGCGCCGCAGAGCCTATGTTTTAAGAGAGGTGGCGAACTGCGTAGACTGACATTAACGAAACAATAATAAACAGCAGACATGCAGATGGCAGACTGTACCACTGGCATACAGTGAGCAGGGGTTACAGTGGAGGAAGTCAACAGGCCTGATGACGAGTGTGCATTACATACAATGGTAAAAAAAACTCCTTCGCGGAACAAGCTTGACAGGTGGCTTCTGATCATCTGAAGCATCCCCCTCTCGCCGAATGGTTCGGCACTTTAACCTTCATGACACTCCCAGGGCGCGGACCCGTCCCGTCATGACTCCCGGTGTTTTTCCCCTGTCGTGCATATTCACCTTCGAGACGTTCGTTATTGTGCATTTTGCTAATCGACATCGCTAAGTGTATCTGCCCAGAAGCCACACACTGATATTCCAGTAACTGAACCCGTGGTTACTAGTAATGGACAAGAGAGGCTCACAATGAGTATTAGAGCAAACAGGGAGAAACTAGAACAAGTCACGTGTTTCTCCTATCGTGGACATGTAATGACAGATGATGCTAGAATAGAAACATAATCTTGTTAAAGGGGAAAACTTCGTTGCACCGCGTTTTATCCCGTATAGCTCGGTCTATCCCCACAGAGCAGCTGATGGCCTGCCAAAGGCTTTCGCACAGCGCACAAACTCCGTAGCTGCTGCCACAACCCTGAGGATCTGCGAATAAACCGTGACTTTTTTAGCACAAAGCAGACGGTCTATCCACGTCACAACTGAGACCGCCAGCACTTTTATTAAAGAGAATAGGAATGAGTAAACAAACATTCACAACATAACACAGATATGAATAGTTTGAGAGATAAACAATGCGGTAATGAGTATAGTGGAATATTATGTATATTTAATGCCGCAATATGGCGAAGAAACGTAGGCAATGACTAATCAATTAGAACATGGAATTGAAGCACTGGACATGTATTAGCAGAGACGAATGAACCGTTTTTGGTTCTGCTTCTGTTGCTGTCGAAGGAGTTACCAACTCAATAGTAATCCCACATACAAACAATTTGGAAGAAGGCGTCTTGCGTTATTTCATACAATGGTATGAGTGTCGTTCGGAAAGCAATGGCGAATCGTGTTGCCTACAGGAAATAGTAGCGACGGGCGAGCGACTTCAGTGTACAAGAAAGGTGCGCAGTAGTTCAAGTGTTTTGATGTGTTTACAGTGTTTTTACACAAATGTTCTTCCGCTTCTCCTTCTTGTTTCAAGCATAATTTACCTCTCATCACCAGGAAGACATCTGGATATTTTACCTCTTATCGTCAGATGAATGAGGGACACCTGGAGAGAGGATTGGCTTGAACTTCATATTTAATGGTATACACAGCTTCAGCTATTCCACCAATCCACCGCTTGTGAGAGAGACCGATCACTTTCTCTGCCTCCGTTGTGTATGATCTTCTTATTGGTATTCCGGGAATGTCTGTGAACCATTTTGTCTCCGTTATCTGTATTTGTCTGTCTCGCCCATCATTAAACACTTCTCAGTTAACCATATTGTGTGTATCATTATCTGCTAAGCTATGACAAACATGCTGTTTTGCAGCCTGTACGCCGACACTCCCTCTTGTATGAAATGAAACATAAAATTGCAATCATCAGCGTTTTCCAACTCCGGTTTCCGACAACACAGGCCGCAGGCTGATGTTTTTATTCAGACAGGATACCAGAAATCATCGCTCTACAAGGTGTCCACGAGTTCCGTGTAGGATTTTAAACTTTCACGGGAGCTTGTGGTACAGAGTATTTTCGGACTAAGTAACCTGCGATTACATACTAGTTAGTAGCATATCCTTTACATGACGTCGCAGTCCATACCAGCATTTTTTTTTTGCTGTTGTGATCTCTTGACAAGTTTACGTTCAGTAGTTTGCCATTGTTTTCTGGACGATCAGCACCCATACAATTTAAAGAAAAATACCAACGCAAAACAGTCTGCTACCAAATCATCCGCAGCTGTGTTTCGAACGCGGCTATGCGGGAATACGAACTGCGTCTGTAACGCTTCGCCACGAAGACGGCTTACATACTAAACTTCGCGTTAATTAACATTACCCTCACAAGACATGGTAAACTTCGGGTTAATTAACATTACCCTCACAAGACATGGCAGACTTCGGGTTAATTAACGTTACCCTTACAAGACATGGCAGACTTCGGGTTAATTAACATTACCCTCACAAGACATGGTAGACTTCGGGTTAATTAACATTACCCTCACAAGACATGGTAGACTTCGGGTTAATTAACATTACCCTCACAAGACATGGTAGACCGGGTTAATTAACATACCCTCACAAGACTTCGGGTTAATAACATGATATGACATAGTAGACTTCGGGTTAAAATAACATGACATGACATATTAGACTTCGGGTTAAATAACATGACATGACATATTAGATTTCGGGTTAAATAACATATCGTGACTTGAAGGCTGTGGACAGACTTGATCGCCAGCTCCACACGGCATAGATTGTAAGAAGAAGAATCTGGCATTACAATTTAAGCTTCGGATTAAATCCTCTGACATTGCATATTAGATATCGGATTAAATAATCTAGATTGACAGACTCGTCTTCGGACTGAATACACCAACACACATGATTAAACAGTTTTTAGACTTAATAACCCAACATAGCACGAAGTGTCAGTCCACATATTGAATAACTTACATGGCATGACATACTTTTCTTCAGACTGTATATTCTAACATGACATGCGTGTTTGTCTTCAGACTTTAGATCTAACATGACATATCTGTCTTCAGACTTTATATCCTAGCATGAAATACTAGCCATCAGACTGAATAACATGACATCACAGACCAATCTGGAAAAAAAAACATTGTGACACGGTATTATACACTTGTTTTCACGACAACATTACGACATGCATTCCACTTAATGTCCATTTGTCCCTCTAAGAAAGTCACATCGCTACAAGAAGAAGAGGAGGAGGAGGAGGAGGAGGACGAGATGGAGGAGGAGGAGGAGGAGGAGGAGGAGGAGGAGGGGGAGACAGAAGAAGAAGAATGATTCACACTGTAACAATGAATATTTAAGTGCTTAAACAATTTCAATGTATATGCCTAACACAGTGGTTCTCAACCGTTTTTGAATTTCTCCCTCCCCCGTAGAGGGGAATTTTAGGGTTTCCAGAAAGGGGGGGGGGGGGGGGGGGGGAGAGAGAGAGAGAGAGAGAGAGAGAGAGAGAGACGAGAGAGAGAGAGAGAGAGATTAAGATTATTTCAAGATCTCAAGATCGCGTTAATACAAGAACCGATTACTTGATATTGTTTTTCCCACCATACTTTACGGTTCTGTACTTCTAGCCCTTCTGAAATTCGATTTATAACGTAGCAGACCCGCAACTCACGTTTTATGTAGACGTCTAGATGTGTTCTAGTATGTGTTATTAAATTTAGCTTTCATTTTTACGTATACTGTGTAGGGACAGGGGGGGGGGGGGATATGGAGTAAATACGAAAAAAAAGGGGGGGGGGAGAGAGACGTTCTGAACATAATATAGTGAAGGGGTGCATGGGCCAAAAAATGTTGAGAAGCACTGGCCTAACACTAATAGCGCAGTCAGTCCACACAGGAAATGTGTAGGAGATTAGGAAGCTAAGTAGCTAGTGATTTCGCCTGCAGGCCTAGTGGGCCGTGGATCACAAGTTCCTCGATGTTGTAGTAACCACAAGTATCCCCGAGACACAATCTATCCATCACCATAATCATCATCGTGTGCCATTCCTATAAGTATGTGTGGTTATAGTAGGCGATTATCAGAATCATGGATCAGGACTGTGATCTTATCCATGTGGTCAACCCATCCGGGTATTTATCTCTCTGCCTTCCCCTTGCTCTTTTCTAATCAATTACGCCTGTTATTACTGAGTTTTCTGGTTTGTTTCTCATATAATTATCACCCCTCCCCCGACCCCCCCCCCCTAAAAAAAAAATCTTAATTATCTGTTTCTAATTTCTCTAATCAATTTACTGTTTTCATATTTTACTTGAAAATTCTCATTTTTCTTTCTGTCTATCCATTGTATTCTTTGCATATTCCCCAGAAACCACATTGCCACTGCCATTATATGTTTATCTTCTTGTCCGTTTATTGTTCATATTTCGTATACATACAGCAATATAGTGTCTATATAATACTTCAACACTATTTTTTCACTGAAATTGACAGATTTGTATTGGCCTGCATGTTTTCCATCTTGCACAATGCTGCATTTCTCCACAGAAATTCTTGTTCTAATCTCCACGAGGCATCCTCCTCCAGTTGTTATGTATGACTGTTCCGAGATACCTGTACCGATATCAAAGAAAGGGTTTGAAAAGACAGGAGGATCGACTTCATTGCACCGGTTATTATCCCACATGGGTCGGTATCCTTCCACATGGCGGTCTACTGAAACGTTGCACAAGGCACGAACTCCGTGGCTCCAGCGACAACTCCCAGGAGTCTCAGAGAAAACTGTCAACCGAACGACGTTGTCCGGAATCGAACCTTCAACCTCCAGAGCGCAAGTCAAGGGGCAACGGACATCCCGACCTGTACCGATTAGTTTGCTTAAGGATGTTGCCAATAACTTGGAAGAATGTATCTTTCAGATTCCTGATGTTGGTCTTTGCTATGTAGTTTGAGAACTCTCTCACATGATGGGCTTCATTCTCACCGATGCCTGAAGCCCTTCAAGTAATATCTACGGCTAAACGGCATACCGTTTTTGTTAGACGTTCAAGATTATTTGTGCATGTTATGAAGAGAAATACACTTAACAACATAATGACAACTACAAACTTGACGGGAAAAGAGCTTTTAGAAGACAAAGCAAGCAATGCCTGGCGGGCGTATTCACATAGCATAATTGAGATAAGAACACAGGCCTGATCTTGTGATCGCGAGATGGGGAGACCAATAAATGCAAGGCTCATGATTATTATAATGTTTGGTGAAGATATTATATCCACAATTTGCACGATGGTAACGGAAACCCTTGAACATTTTACCACGACGATGACCTTTGTGGATACCCTGTGTTTACATTTATTTGTACAATCTGTGAAATATTTCTTGTCAAGACTTTGCTAACTGGTTGAAACGTCTGTTTTCTGTTGTGTGCGCGTGTGTTCCGCGCGCTTTTTCGCAAGGATGAAGAATCGGGCGTCGTGAGAACGAAACGGCATTTTGATTCCACTAGAGATAACGGGCAAGGTAAACATGAACTGGCAGCCGCGGTGGCGCAGTAGATAGCACGATTTGCCTATCGGCCTGGTGGTCTTGTGTTGAAATCCACCCTCAGGACGGAATTCTGTACACATTTACACGGGCCCCTAGGTCGACAAAGAATATAATGGGTACCTGAAAATGTTATTGGAAGTAAAGGCGACAATTCGGCGTGTGTCACCACATGACAGCCGATTGGTCTATAAAAATATAGGGCTAGCATCAATACCCAATATGTCAGA
This sequence comes from Cepaea nemoralis, assembly GCA_014155875.1. Classification (NCBI taxonomy): domain Eukaryota; kingdom Metazoa; phylum Mollusca; class Gastropoda; order Stylommatophora; family Helicidae; genus Cepaea; species Cepaea nemoralis. The sequence goes on along the minus strand of JACEFZ010010376.1, from coordinate 126,689 downwards.
AGGCGTGGAAGAGAGTCTATTGCTTCTTTTTTTTTTCTTTTCCTGAACACTGATTTAGGGACACTTTGAACATTCAGACTATTTCTGACCGCATTTAGGGACAGTTTGATCATTCCGACTATTTCTGACCGCATTTAGGGACAGTTTGAACATTCCGGACTATTTCTGACCGCATTTAGGGACAGTTTGAACATTCCGACTATTTCTGACGCATTTAGGGACAGTTTGAACATTCCGACAATTTCTGTCGCATTTAGGGACAGTTTGAATACTTCGACTATTTCTGACCGCAATTAGGGACAGTTTGAACATTCCGACCATTTCTGTCGCATTTCGTTACAGTTTGAATTTTCCGGCTATTTCTGACCACATTAAGGGACAGCTTGAATATTCTGACTATCTCTGACCTCATTTAGTGGCATTTTGAACAGTCCGACTATTTCTTAATGCATTTTGGATTAATCTGTAACTGCTTTGGGATGAAATCGCCTGAACTTGGACCATGTGTTACTAGGGAGGCTAATGGTATGGGGTCGGGTGTATATTGTAGCCTATCATACATGCCGTAAGAGACAATTAAGGAGGGATGGCATGGAAATGGCTACACCACACTGTAGAATACTTTACCTGCAAAATTAAAACTATGAACAAGTCTAAAGAAAAGACCCAAAAAAATTAAAATTTAAAAAAAAAACACATCCAGCCAAAATGAAATAGGTTCTTTCCCTAGAAGACGAATGACGCGATGCGGAACAAGTCGTAAGAAGCTTGAATCGGTGACTCAACTCTCTACCTAGGGAGTTGTTAAGTGTTAAGTCGAAAACCGACATCACATCATTTAGGTCATTCCAACACTCGCTCCATCTTCAACAACCAGCGTAGAGTCCCAATACTGATTGTACAGTACCAGTCTGATTATGTGTCCGTTTGGTCTTTCCTCGGAGTCTTGAACGTCGGCCAGATGCTCTGGGTTTTTACCGAGCGAAATCTCCAGAATTGATAAAATTATGTGTGGACAAGTAGGGGCGGCACAAATGTTGGGAGAAGTGATATATTATCAGATTAGCGTTGTGGGGATCTGCCAAACAAGATGAAATGGAGCATACGGGGAGCTTGTGAGCACGTGTGGGCGATGTGGTCCAGTGTTGCACAGATGAAGATGGACCAGTTGGACGAGGTGGGTCGGGAGGGCTGCTGACGGCGGGTTAAAAGCATTTGGGGGCCATGCATATACGGAGATCTCTGGGAAAAGGAAACGAGGCATGAATAGCGTCCGAGGCCGAAGGACGAATAAAGGGAATGAAACGTGGGAAGCCATATTTGTACAACAGCAAAGCCAGAGTTACAGAGCTCACGGAAAATACACGATAATGTATCAGGACTTCTCACTGGCAAGGAACACCAGGCCTCTTGATACTTGGATGGCCTGGGTGAAAGGCGGGGATGGCAGCAGTGAGGAGAAAGAGACCTCAGAACACCAGGGGGAAATGGTGGGAAAAGTGTAACCAACCAATGGGGTGGACTGATTAAAATTTGTGGTGGCAACGTTCTCACGAACAGTAACTGATCCAGTGCAGAAGGATAATATATCGCCATATGTGACATCCCTTTGGACAGAAGAAGGATATATCGCCATATTAAGATCATCGTGTTATTTGTTTTGTGTCGTGGTATCTTCCAGAATTGTACTGCTCACTGAACGGAAACTTACATGATAATTCATCCATCCATCATGTGCCATTCCGGTAAGCGTGGGCTGGATCATGATTCGTCCATTTCACTCGATCACCAGAGTCGTGGAATCAGCTGAGTGCTCAGTGTTCTTGTCTCGACCATGCCACGTGATCAAGCCATCCGAGATATTACTTCTCTGTCTTCCCCTTGTTCTCTTCCCCTCGATCTTGCCAGTTGTCACCAAGTTCTCCAATTTATTCTTCTCATAACATGTCCAAAAATATATTGACTGTCTACGTCTAATTTCTCTAATAAGTTTACGATTTTCAGTTGTTTCTTGTAGGTTTTTCTGGTTTTTCTGTCTGTCCATGGTATTCTTTGCATTCTCCTTAGAAACCACATTTCCACAGCCACCAGATGTTTTTCAGCTTGATTGCTCATTATCCAAGCTTCACATCCATACAAAAGTACAGGTTCTATGTAGCACCTCAGCACTCTTGTTCTCGTTTCAATTGACATCTTTTTGAATATTGAGCACAACCCACCACTGGCAACGCCAATCGTATTCCGGTATGAACCTAAGGCCTATCCACGTCAATATGGAAGCACTATACTCGAGTTTCGCTCTCGTTTGAGCTCGTCAGTAGTGCATATCCCTGACCGGATCCGGAAACAAGCCCCGGATCACTGGCGTGTGAAGCGGGCGTGTAACCACGCGGCACACGCAGGACACGCCAAATGATCATAACAGAACACTACAACGTTACCCATCGTAAGCTATGCTCAAGATTGCCCAATCGCCGCGACTGACGTCCGTCAATCGATGTGGACCCGAACGATCAGGACTTCTCACTGGCAAGGAACACCAGGCCTCCTAAAATCCAGTTTTTTATTGGCCAGTATGTTTTTCATCTTGCTAAAGGCTACTTTCGCCATGGTTATTCTTGTTCTAATCTCAACAAGGCATCTCCCATCAGATGTTAGTACTGTTCCGATTGTACCTGTCAGCAACTCACTTGCGACAGGCATACAAGGATTCCCTACTTTTGCACCACACGAAAGTGACAACTCGTATTGTTTGCAAAAGGATACATTTTATTAGGAGCTGATCGTAAATAAGCTCCACGAGCGGAATACCACATTGGTATTAAACATCATAGTATATTACAAAGATGTATTAAGGAGATGATATTAATGATACTAACTACTGAAGCTAAACTTAAGTCGTAACTATTGATACTGTCCTTAACATCGAAGTATCCACAGCGGATATACAGTCTGTTCCCTACGCCGTCCAAGTCTCTGTCTGACCCAAGCTCCTGGTGGCGTGTTCAGCCACGAGCGATCGGTTCTCCGTGCGTCCGCTAGTTTGCGTGCTTGGAGTCCCAGCACGCTGGTCACTTGGTTGTAGTAACCAGTATTATATGTTTGCTCTCGTGAGGCGGGTTTCCCAGTCTCTTGGGTAACCCCAGCTCACGCACACTCAGTGACCTCTTTGTTGACACGAGTGTGTCCCGTTGTAGAATTATTTATAGGGCCTGTGTCTCTTCTGTCTGGTTTCCTATATCGCTATCTCTCTTAGCTCTATCTATTAGTCTTCTTAGCTCTTTAGCTCTTATTTAGTGTTACGTAGATCTTTGACAGGCTCCCCTTCCCTCCGTGTAGTGTTAAAACCTTTTAACTCATGGGTGTAACACGTTGTTTGGTACTCAAAAATTGGCTGTCTAATTTTGTCAAAGATCTCGTAAGTTGTATATTTCTCTTCTGTGGATAGGACAAGATCTCTCCTTTCCCTCTTCACACTGTTATATTCATTCACTCGGCTAATTGAGTAGCCCATCATAGTTGGATACAGACTATCATTATACTTCTGGGAATTGTGTGATCCGGAACCGTTGTCTTATGACTTATGTACTGACTTCTGTCTTATGACTCATGTCTTATGACTTATGTCTCATGACTTATGTCTTATGACCTGTCCTCCCATTGTCCAAAATTGACAACCCATACACGTTGCCTCTGTTACGAGTACAACACATGAGCACTGAATGTTCATGTTCCCATATAATATTAGTCACAACTAGTATACATGCTTTAAGTTCTACTCTTCACCTTTGAGCTTCCGCTTGTGAAGAAATATTTTAAGTGTTAAAGTAAGGTTTTCGAGATGTTATTGTGTCCCCTGGTTCGAGTTATCGTACTTTGCAGAAAATGATGTATGCAACTTTACGTGTTAGTTTTCCTAGTTGTTTGCGTGTTTTCTATTAAACAAAAGTGTATTTACCTTGCTAACATGTGTATGCGTTTATATCCTACATGTATGTACTCTTTCGAGCGCCGTAAAGCGGTTTATTGTAGCCAGACACGAGTTTGTTTCCTGATTCATGACTACATTTCCGTTTTAAGATGCTCAAAGTATTTTCCTTAACAAATTTAACAACACATTGCTCAAACAGATTGACACAAACAAGTTACAACAAGTCGTCTTGTGCGGTGGGAAAAAAATTACCGCTAAATCTCTCTCTCTCTCTCTCTCTCTCTCTCTCTCTCTCTCTCTCTCTCTCTCTCTCTCTCTCTCTCTCTCTCTCTCTCTCTCTCTCTCTCTCATTTTAGTTCTTTCTCTCTCCCATTCACACATCTTTCGTTCACTTTCATACAACATTAATTTTTAAAATATTGATTCGTCATTAAAATATGGTTCACAAAATATTAACTGAATGAACATTACATATTTATATTAAATTGTTGGCTGAATTAAACAGGTTTTCAAGCCAAATGACTGTGCTGTCTCTTTGCACTCGTCATAACTATATAAAATATACATGTTTGCGAGGATGGTTTGTTACCGATCCTATGGTAATAACTGACCTAACTAATCTATCCTAAGTTGGTGTACTGTTCTAAATCAACCTAAGGGAAATAATCTAATTATTTAATTACATTTAAGAAAAGTGGGTTAATTACCTTAAAGTGTTTTTAGTACATAAAAATGATCTTAATTACTAAATGATTGGGTTAATTTGTAAATGATGTTTTAACTAATTAAATCTATAAATAAGTATGTTTAAATAGTAGTAAATTAAAGTACTGTCTCATAATTGAAAATATGATGTAGGTGTTAACTTAACTGAGTTCTTAACTAAATATAAGTGAATTATAGCTCTGAAATGACATAAAGTTCTATACGTAATTCAACATTTATGATCGTATTATCATTACAAAAATATAAAGTTATACGCAACTGTTTATAAAAACATGTTATATACATATCACATTATTTATATCTAACTATACTAATGAATTTCATCCAGGTGTGATGTTGGAGCACTGTTCTTTGTAGACTGTTCTCAAACATAGAGTTCACTAGACAAAGTCTGATTTACGCTCTCTTTCCTGGGTAATGTTTATATACATAGTTTCCTACCAGTTTGTGTAGGTTCACATCTAACACTTCGATCAACTCACGGGTTGTATACGTGCTAGTGGTGTAGACAAATACTAATGCGTCTGTTCGTTTCACTCATACTGGCACTGTTAATATTATACATATTTCAACGACTGGCGATGGTAATGCACTTATAGTGTACATAATCACCACATAAGGCACACAATTACAGTGACAATGTTTCTGGTGATGTTTGGTCGCTCTCTTCTTGTATTTCAGGTATTTCAATGCAAGAAGGTCGGCTCAAAGTGTCGGCCAGAGAGTTCAGGGTTCCCTTCAAATGCTTGATGGTAAAGGCATAATTTTGAAGTATAAGGGCCCACCTGTAGATCCTGTTGTTGTGAGGGATCCCAGACTGCATGACAGTTAGAGGCGAATTATCGGTTTCAATAACAAACTCTGTACCCGCCAGGAATCTATGAAGTTTCCTCACACAATAGATCACGCTTCAAGCCTCCCATTCAGACGCTGAGTATCTTGATTCAGCTGGGCTTATCTTACGGCTTACGTACATAATCGGGTGAAACTTTCCCTCATAAAATTGGCCTAGGACGCCAGAAATGGAAATAGCACTTGCGTCTGTACGAAGGAAATAGGTAAGATTCTGATTAGGCAAGCGCAAAATAGGCGGAACGCTAAACATTCTTTTTAACTTTGATAAGGCACCAATTAACTCTGCATCTTTCACATTCAATTTTACAGATGCTTTCAAAATATTGGAGAAAACGCTGGTGATTTCAGCTAAATTGGGTATAAATTTGCTATAATAATTGACGAGACCAAGTAAACTTCGGACCTGTTTCTAGGTCGTTGGCATAGTCAAATTGAGAATCTTGGTCACAATTCTCTCGTCTGTTCTGAGTTGGCCTCTGCAGATGGTATGGCCTAGGAAGTCAATTTCTTCCATTCCCAACTCTACTTTGGTTGGTTTCACTGTAAGACCGAATAATCGCAATCTATCGAAGACATGTCGCAGTTTCTGTAAGTGTGATGTCCAGTCTGCGGTATGAATACAAATGTCATCAATATAAGTAGATGTATTAGTTACTCCGTGCAAAAGATCCCTAGTTAGTCGGACAAAGGTGGCTAGAACATTACGAAGGCCAAAAGGAAGAAAACGCCACTCATATAGACCTAGAGGTGTTGAGAAAGCTGTTAACGGGATAGACATTGCTTCCATCGGGACCTGCCAATATCCCTTCGTAAGGTCAAGTTTCGAAAAGATAGGAGATGTTGACATATCAAGGATAAGATCTTCACATGACGGGATCGGCTCTGCATCAACCTTGGTCACACTGTTTAACCGTCGATAATCGACGCAGAGGCGAATCGTCGAGTCCTTTTTGGTGACAAGGACGATAGGAAAAGAATATTCTGACTGTGATTTCTGAATTATTCCACTCGACTCAAGAGATAGTAGTTCTTTGTCGAGATTTTCCCTGTAATTTAATGGGATGGAATAAGGTCGACATTTGATCGGGGTGTTATCAGTCAGAATAATGGAGTGTTCTATTCTGTCTGTCTTCCCTGGGATGTCGGAAAAAATGTCCTTGTACTCTGTCACTAACTCTATCATTTGTCGTCGTTGCTCGTCTGTGAGTTTCGTTTCTAACCGTATGTTATCGATTGTCCCAGTCTTGTCTACTGTAGGGACTGGTAATTCTATTCCGTCGTCATCTGTCTGATTAAGTACTGTTGTTGTGCTAGCTGTGTGTTCTGTCTCCTGGCTAGGTGTGTTTGCGCTGTCGTCGTCCTGTGTCGCCCTACCTAGTGTAGTTGTGTTGTGTACGTCTGTCGTCCGATTGCTTGGTGTAGGTGCATTGTGTTCGTCTGTCGTCAGTTCCTGTCGTGATATGAAATATCTTTAATTTTCCCTTTATCGATATTTCATAATCGACATCTGATATTTTTCGTTCAACTTTGAATGGCCCTTGCCATGACGTTAGTAACAAATTACGTTTATCTGGTAGTAAAAGCAGAACCTTTTGATTGGGTTCAAGGTGAAGGGTTTTGGCACCCTTATTTGCGTAGTCGCGGTACATCTGTCCTTTCCTCTCCAAAGATGATTTGGCTATTACACACGCTTTCATGATTCTATCGCATGTCTCTGTTACCATCTCATACGGTGTTACTGCGGTAGGAGTCTCTTCTATGCTAGTGACTAGCTGATGGTAGATAGTAAGGGGTCCACGAGGGTTCGCCCCATAAACTAATTCGAAAGGTGAGAAACCCGTACTTGAGTGCGGAATTTCTCGATGGGCAAACAGCACTGCTGGTAATAGAGTGTCCCAATCAGATGGGTTCTCTGCTGTTACCTTTGCCAGCATGTGTTTTAGGTCCCCATTTATTTTCTCTATGATTCCGTTGCTGATTTGGTGGTAGGGGCTACTGAAATGCTGTTCTATTCCTAGCAATTTTGTTAGGCCTTGCATAGCAGCCGAAATAAACTGCGTTCCTCGATCAGATAAAATGGTTCGAGGAAAGCCAAAGCGACAAAATAGATGTAAAAACACATTTGCCACATCTTTGGAGGTGATGTATTTTAGTGGCACCGCTTCGATCCACCTTGTACAGAGATCCACGAGGGTTAGTATAAACCGGTTTCCTTTGTTCGACACCTGATTCAGGGGTCCAACAATATCTACCGCTACACTTTCGAATGGTCTAGAGGCCAATAATGAACGTTGCACCTCGGCCGTTACATGCTTTCCCTTTCTCACTAGATGTTGACAAATAGTACATGACCGACAGAAAAATTTAATATCGTAACAAAACTTCGGCCAATAGAAGTGTGACAAAATTCTGGTTCTTGTTTTGTCATAGGCCAAATGTCCAGCAAACGGTGACTCATGTGCAATCTTTAGCACATTTTGTCGGTATTTTACAGGTAACACCGTCTGCTGAATTTCATGATTATTGCTGTTATAATAACGCATGAGAATTGCGTTGTGTATTTTAAAATACCAAGAAGCATTTTTAGTTACTTTCGCTCGCTCACCTAACAATTTAAAATAAGGTGCGTTAGTTTGATCGGTGCGTTGTGCTTCGATAAACTCTTGGCGAGTGTTATTGTTACTAGCACCGCTGGGTGTTAACAGCTGTAAAATTTCATTTTGTAGGTCAGTATTGTGTGTTTGAGTATCTGACCTTGTTACAGCATTAGCCATGTGTGTTTGATTCCAGGCTAGTATTTCGTCATCAGTACACTGCTTTAATGATGCCAAGCAACCTAAAATTAGGTCAGTACAGGGATTCTGCAAAATCGCGCACGTAAATGTGCCGGAAAGGAACGGGGTGTTTATATGCACTTTTGCCAGTGGGTATTTCTCAATGTTTCCAGAGAAAGTACGGCATTTAACAAACTCACCCGTGTAATCTTCTGGCCTAACGAGCTCTCTTTTCACCCCAAGTAAAGTGCTCCCGCTATCAAGTAAACATTGGCATGGTTGTTCGTTGACCAGTGCATCGTGGAACTTTAGATTACCTCTGGAGGCTAGAGCTGAATTAGCATCTTCGTTGGAACATGGTACAATATGCCCACATTTCAATTTCCCATCCGCATGAAACTGGTGACACGTGTCACATCTATTAAAGTCTAACATATCAGTAACTACAGCCACACTCTCACATTCATTATCTGGTAATACATTTTCAAGTTCAGAATCAACTACACTATCATCGTCAGATGATGTATCTATGAGCAAAGCATTGCTCGCCTTCATTCTCTGCCTGCCCAAACATCTAGAAGAATAGTGGCCATAACTTGAACCAAAAAAAAAACATTTAACAGCTCGTTTGTATTAGGTTCGTTTGTTTTCCTGCTTCTTCATCATCATTTCTAGATGAGCAGGATATGATGGACTTTTATCACACATAGAGTACTTCGGATGAAATAATTTTCAGTATATACACTGTGGTGGCTTCTGATAAGGTTTATCTTTCTTATGATACTCTTTTTGATTGTAAGACCTGCTAGGTACGTTCTTGACAAAAGCAGTGATCTCAGTATCATGTATCGATGTTTTAAATATGTCGCGGTTAGAGGAAAAGTAAGCTGAACCACGTTTTTCAAGTTGTTCAATAGATTCAATGTCTGCTTGTTGAAGGAACTTAGCAAAAGGGGTAGGAACTGTGGATATGACTTTATCCATCACCATTAAGTCCTGTAATTTATCAAAATTCTTACCTACTTTCGCTGCCTTAAGCCATTTATTGAATATACTTTGCACGTTTGAAACATAGTCTAAGAACGTTTCAGTTGGCTTTGGTTTTATCTGTGAGTACTGGATCTGATATCCAGGAGCATCGAGTAGAAAATGCTGCATAATCCTATCATGGATGTACTGATAGTTACTTCTTAGATCTGTTGGTATTGATTCTATAACCTTTAATGGCTCCCCACTGAGATTTCTCATGTAGATCATTGCCCAGTCTTCCAATGGTATTTTCTGACTTTTAAGTTGGAATTCTATATTTTCAGTCCAAGCTGAAATTGAATCGCCTTGGCTGAAAGGCTTGATGAGCCCCTTATATTTAGAGAATTTATTTTGCTCTTCTTGGCTCTTCTGTTTCGTAGCAGCTATCTGGATGTTTGAGTCAATCTCCATCTCTTTCATCTTTAACTTTGTTTGTGACTCTACCTCTATTTGTTTCTGCTTTATTTCCAATTCCTTTTGTTTAATGGCGTCTTCCATCTCTATCTGTTTTTGTCTCATTTCTAATTCTTTTTGTTTTGTGATTTGATCTAATTCTAACTGCTTTTGTTTGGTGGCTTGGTCTCCTTCTAACTGTTTTTGTTTGGTGGCTTGGTCTAATTCTAACTGTTTTTGTTTATTGGTTTGATCTAATTCTAACTGTTTTTGTTTGTTGGCTTGGTCTAATTCTAACTGTTTTTGTTTGGTGGCTTGGTCTAATTCTAACTGTTTTTGTTTGGTGGCTTCCTCTATCTCCTTCATATCTTTCTGATGTTGTCTTTCGATTGCTCTTTCATCTCTCAGTTTTTCTGTTTCTTCTTTATACTTTTGTTCGGCCCATTTCTCTAATTTCTCTCCAGTATGGCCTAGTTCTTTGCCAGCCTGGATGCAGTCATTTAGTGATGACATTTTATGGCTTTATGTTATTTCACGACTGATATCAATATAATTTCAGAAAATAGTTTTACAGTTATGTGTTAGACATTTACATTCTCACTGAAAAAGGAAGATGCATGGTTAACGTGGTGGTTATCAACATTATAGAAAAATATGCTCATCTAATCTTCTGGAAAAAATACGGCACTTGGGATGTTCCACCCTCGTCTTTCGTACATACAAATGATCGACTTGACCGTACAACTGATGTCTCTGTTTAGTAGAGCATCAACATATTAGAAACATGCATGTGATATAAATACATGTTTGTTATCAATTTTATGCGGTTGGTACCTTGTAAATGTGGTATAAATAATGATGAATGATGTTAATGAATGATTGTTATGATAGTATAGATGATCGTCATGACTTGTAGGATGATTCGTCAAATGAATGTCAATGTCGTCTTGTCTTCACTTTCTATCTTCTCTGACTGAGCTGCGCTATATGACTTTAGTTTAACCTCTAATTTAATTATTCTTGTGCAAAAAGAATTTATTTTTGCACAAGTACCTGCGTGAATGTGATGTACGTTGACATTATGGCTGTATCACACAAAATGATTCACAGATGGTGGTTAAATTTACAATTTGATATATATTTGCACACATTTTCATCAAAAAATCATACAAATATCACAATTAACTTTCTGTAGAATTTTCCAACAAATAGTAAATTACCGTGCTTGAATGTGGTTCAAGCCCCACAAATGGCAATCAAATAATAATCAAATGGTAATCTATTGATAATTATCGTTGGTTCAGGTATTACTGACACCAAATGGTACGATGGTTCAAGGTGCTTTTTTTACACCAAATGGTATTTTAACTGGTAAATAAATGGTAATGATAATGAGCGGTGGTTCAAGGAACTTCTGACACCAAATGGTAATGAGCAATGGTTCAGGAACTTCTGACACCAAATGGTATCCTGCCTGTCAGCAACTCACTTGCGACAGGCATACAAGGATTCCCTACTTTTGCACCACACGAAAGTGACAACTCGTATTGTTTGCAAAAGGATACATTTTATTAGGAGCTGATCGTAAATAAGCTCCACGAGCGGAATACCACATCGGTATTAAACATCATAGTATATTACAAAGATGTATTAAGGAGATGATATTAATGATACTAACTACTGAAGCTAAACTTAAGTCGTAACTATTGATACTGTCCTTAACATCAAAGTATCCACAGCGGATATACAGTCTGTTCCCTACGCCGTCCAAGTCTCTGTCTGACCCAAGCTCCTGGTGGCGTGTTCAGCCACGAGCGATCGGTTCTCCGTGCGTCCGCTAGTTTGCGTGCTTGGAGTCCCAGCACGCTGGTCACTTGGTTGTAGTAACCAGTATTATATGCTTGCTTGAGGCGGGTTTCCCAGTCTCTTGGGTAACCCCAGCTCACGCACACTCAGTGACCTCTTTGTTGACACGAGTGTGTCCCGTTGTAGAACTATTTATAGGGCCTGTGTCTCTTCTGTCTGGTTTCCTATATCGCTATCTCTCTTAGCTCTATCTATTATCTTCTTAGCTCTTTAGCTCTTATTTAGTGTTACGTAGATCTTTGACAGTACCGATTCACGTGTTGAAGAATATTCCCATTTACATGACAATACTTGTTCATTTGATTGTGTACCATGTTTGGTCCCTTTTATTTGGCACTGAATCAATTAAAGATGGAATGAATAGATGGGCTGGCTACTTTTGAATAACTCATGAGTGAGCCAGTTCCAAAGGACCCCCTACCCCCAGTCACCAGTACCACCCACCAGGTCTCCAGCCAGTCAGCAGAGGTGGGCTTGGATATCAACTGTGAGAAACTAAAGTTCTAAAGAAGAACTTAGAAACGGTATCCTGAGAGATGGGAAACATGCTGGTCCGGATGGTGTTCCAGTGGAAGCTGATTAAGCCAATATAACCACCTGGATTTAATTACAGCAAAATAACTTGGCGGAATCTGGAAGGCAGATAGGCATCTGCAGACTGGAGTGAGTTATATCTGGCGAGTATGCTGGGGAAGTGGGACCTGCAGGAGTACGACAATTATTGATGAGTAATATTATTATCAGTTCACTGAAAATGTCAGGCAGAGATTAAGGGATGCTACTGGCTATAGTGGTTATTGCAAGGACTGGCGTTTGAGTTTTCTGACAAAATATAATCGCGATGTCGCTTGTTTCTCGGCAATTGTTTTCAGCCCTGTGTACGTCTGACCCCACGTTACCTTGCATGCTTGTGTGATGTAATTGGTTCTTTGGCATCCTCTTTTTCTTGTCCCCTGAATCTTGCCCTCCGGTATATCCACTAGTGGACTCCGATGTCTCATTGTGTGATCAAGCCAATACAGCTCACTTGCTATTTTTTTTATTATTTAATAGTTTATCTTTCGTAAAGAACGTGCTCATTTATTCTTTTACCGCCTCTGTATCCAGCGACAACACCAAACTTTCATGTTTTGTTTTGTTTTTTCATTGTTTTTGATATAGTTAATGTTTCAGAGCCGCATAGTGCTACGGACCAGATGGATGTTGTGATTATTACTAATAATAATAGAATGACCACCTGTTTAATATCCCTACCTCTAATAATATTACATTATTTACCCATTTTGCCCCAGTTTGTGAACTACCTGAGCTGAGCACGCAATTAATGCTTGTAAGACAGAGAAATCTCATCAGTCTTCAGTCACCTTGTGAAGCTTAGAATGTCTTGGTGGTTCGGTCTTACAGCAGTGACAGCTCTAGCCATCCTCGTGGCCTTGTTAGCACCGACGGATTGCGAGACAGTGAAGACACCCAAAACTGTGGCAGCACAACCTGCGAAGCGACTTAAAAAGAACAATGGTTAGTCGTGTGTGTTTATTTAAGAATTTGGTTGTCCAAGTGAAAGTCTGGTAATGAGTTCTGGCAGAACTTCGTTTTGTTGTTCATGTTCGGTGATTAACTTTCAGTAGAAAAGTATTCATGATTTAGATAAACAGGTTTGTCAAAAAAGTTTATTAACCTCTTTCTGGGAAGTAAAAGTATCGTGCCCCTAAAAAAAAGGTGAAAAATATGTTATAAAACGTGTAAGAGATTTGTGAAAAATTATTTAGACTGCAGAGGTGTCATTTTAAGGAAGAGTTCTGAGATGTGGTTCTATAGAAGAATTCTGAGATGTGAGTTTATAGAAGAATGCAGAGATATGGTTCTATAGAAGAATGTTGACTCATTTATTGACGTAATAAATCCATCACCTGACAGCTACTAATTGACCAGTTCATTGATGTAATAAATCCACCACCTCACAGCTACTAACTAACCAGTTCATTGATGTAATTAATCCACCACCGTACAGTTGTTTGTCTTGCCTGTGTATACCTGTCTGTTTGTCTTGTTTGTCTATTCGTCTCTCTTCTTGTCTATTCTGTCTATCTAACCGTATCGTCTGTCTATTTTGACAATCTGTCTCGTTTGTCATACGTGTATGTCTGTTTTTCTCTGTCTGTCTGTTAGGTCTGTCTGTATATTTGGTTTTCTTCCCTGTCTGGCTGCATATCTTTCTCTGTATTATATGTCTGACTGAATGCATTGTATGAACTTATATCTATCTGTCTAATCTCAGAGTCAAACATCGATATGCCTGTCTTACATCATGTGCCTCTCCGTCTGTGGGTATGTGTGTAGGCAAGTGTGTATGTAAGCATATATGTCTGTCGTTACACAGACGTGTATATGTATATTACCTCACTGTTTTATAACTACTCATTTTGGCGTTCGAGCGCTTTTGCGTGTGGATTAGCTTTCCCGATTAGCAGTGCCCCTTGCCATCAGGCGAATCCACACTGACTTCGGAGATACATGTAACTTACGTCAAGGACGAGAAGTCAAAACTTTAGTCCTACTAACTGGTGTAGGGACTAAATCTGCTACCTCGACATCAGCACACCGGAAGTTTAAGAATGAGTGTCCGTATCCATTTGGTTGTGCTGACCTTCATAAATGCTTAATATGTACACTGAATTATTGAAGTAAATAGCAACTGTCACGCAAAACAACAGTGGTCATTTACACTCTCTCAATACACAACCCAAATCGTACACATATGGAAAGCAAACAGGCAAGAAACATTCCACACATCTACTGGATCCATGGCTGCAAGAAATAGTGTAAATCAGCTGGCTTATAAAGGAAAAGACAACAACCAAGTGAAAATATATGTACAACATAGACATGGGGGAAAGCGGGGAGGGCGGGGGTATGTAGACTTTCTATTGGTGTTAGAAATGTGAACGTTATACGTCGGTTATTTACACATTCAACAAGTGGTTGTGAATGGCAGTGAGGTGGGGGGGGTCGGAAAACGAAGCGCAATTACCTGAAATGATGTATATGCAGTTGGCTTGTGGCGCATTCACGCATACATCCAGACTTTATTTTCACAAGCCAACTGCATCGGCTATCGCTGCCGTGGGCAGGCTGTCCAAGAGGCCCAGTCGTACAACCCTAGAGGATCTTCGGACTCCAAGGGATTACCCGCAAACCCATGAAAGTTATTTGAAGATGCAATGACAACTGAAGAACATCTTTAAGGACAACTGAATTTGCAATTAAGTGTGTGTCTGGCAAAAAGGGAGAATACCAAATGTTAACAACCAGCGTGCTATTGCTCTGATTAATCTACACCATATGACATCTGCTGAAAGAGACGAAGCATCATTATATGGGTTTGTCCGTGTCAATTATGATGTCGATTTTTAGATCAGTTAATTAATCTATCAAACGTTTACACAAATCCAAACAGTTTGCGAAGTGGTCTTATTTTGTTTCGAACATGAACAAAAACGACTACACCAGCAGAACAAACTACTACACCAACATAATTTGGCAACCGTATCTTTGAAGTTCAAGTGTTACATCTTCCCCTTCATTTCAGTTCGAAAAGGGCCCAAAATGAAGGACCTGAAAAGGGGCGGCGACTCTCGCTTTGGATGTGAAGAGATTTATCTCCCCATGTGTAGAGGGCTTGTCCCATATACACACACAAAGCTGCCGAACCAGTTCAACCATACGACACAGGTAAGTCACAATTTCGCTGTACTGGCTTCTGCTAAACAGGATTTCAAGATCCATTAGTGCCCCAATCAGCTTCTTCAGAGGTTTTCGTTTCAGATCAACATCTCCAGGACCTCCGCGACAATCTCAATATGTAAAATGCCTTCGTGGCATATTGGAGAAGAGGCAGGTAGGGTCAAATTTTCTTGACTAAATAATACTCGATCGGTAATATTTGTATTATTCCAACTGCCTGTGGTATGTTAAGTTGAAATGGAAGATAGATATCCCCAAAATCGTTATTGCCGACTACTAAATTAAAACCAGAAATGGCGTGCAAAACTCCCTACACATCTGATAAGATTCCACTAAGGAATCAGGTAAGGTTTTCTAGTAGACGGCCAAGAGAGCACAGGAAAGGCACTGCCTTCAGAGAGGAGAATGCTCACTCTTTTAAGACTGAAGTCGAGTAGTATCCCTGCCACACAGCTCTCTTGATCTGCTAAGTGAATGTAGCACTATTCCCGTTGTTACTTAACACAATTACAAACACATAACTAAGTCAAATTAACTCACTCTTGTAAAAATTTAAAACAGCATATTGGATGATAGAGGTGATATGAACAATGGGTGTCCAACATAAACATAATAATAAACACTATGATTCTTAGATACAAAATGTAAATAATGTCAATTGTCTAAAGGAATCCACTGCCGGGAAATGTCTCTGACTTAAACGAATATAGTTGAATGTCTTCATTTCTTTAATTAATCTATTTGCTGATGAACATTGTTGGCGACTGGTGAATTTAGGTTAGTTGTTTTATACTCAGCTTATATTCTGGGTGGTACAGTTGATCTCACAGTGGTCAATGGTTGATGCATGGGCCTCACTATTCTGTGTATTAGGAAGGTGATGTTTCTCCGCATTCACTGATGATTTCAAAATTCATGATACTGATGTACCCCATTTAGGTACACTATACACCACCACCTAATCTACAAACAAGACATTAAACATGTATCCGCCCTCATAAGAAAGTTGGGGACTGTATTACCTGTTAGATGTCGGTTAGCCTGATCCTGGTCTGTTGCATGTTGTGGATCCCATGATTTTATGTTAAGAATATATACATCTGGATATAGGATGTTGTTGTTGTTTGTCCATCAATAATTATGATTACCATTCATTTCATCCAGTGGGGTTGAAAGTATGGAGGCATGAGTTCTAAGATGGCTGATAAGGCCTATTTTGGCTCAAAATGTTCTTTTACAATGTGGACAAAGAATGCTTGACGTTTTTGGAGGAGAATTTCCTTCACTGGTTTTTCTGTCCTGCCTTTTCTTCACAGCCCTTGCAGTCTTGGTTGCCTCACACGTGACTGCAGCCTTGTGTAATATAGGATATATGTAGCCAACATCTAATGTCTAATAAGACATGTCTCATCCTATTCACGCCCTGAGCATTTCAATCATTCTTATATTCAAAGACCTACTTGCTTGGTTTACTGGGCTCCTCCAAATAAGAATGATATTGTCACAAAGTCCTGGTAATAATCCCCTTCCAAAGTATATGGCCTCATAAACCTCACAACATGCTAATTTTACACATAATTAGTATAATAATAGAAGAACATACACATTGTAATATATTAAAGGAGATTATAAATAATAGTGAAGTAAAATATCGTGGTAGATCTCATTAATTTTAGAACAAGTAAAGAAGACGCTAAAGTCTGAAATTACTTCTTAATGAGGATGGTATCTAGTTGAATGTAGACTAAGCAACGGGCTATAGTCACTAGATATCCTACAGCAAAGAGGGATAGCCAATATATATCTTCAGAGTATTTCATTTAGTGAAACTTAATCACTAAGCCCTATTCCATCATATAGAAAGAAGTAATGAACTGAAGGTTTTTAATCCTTCATACCGTCTCAATTAATACAAGGGGTGTCACTATAAGTGTTCACTCACGCTGTCTCCAGCGATCCAAGAGTCCAGAATTGCCCTGCAGTTAATCCAACTGAAATCGCACCTTGTACACAGGCTCTCAGTTTTCAACTTCCCCAAATCAGAATTATGTATCTAAGTTAAACCGAATTAAAATATTTTCTCCCATATCGATAATTGTGTACTCTAACCATTCCGGCTTTTCAGTGTAAATAGTGATTGTCTATTATAATAATATATCATGATGTTTCTGGCTTATAAACCATTTGAAGTTCGTGCTATTCTCAAATTCCATTTGGTCCCTTAATTATCCAGTTAGCTAATTCTAGTTCACAGGAGGTAAGACAAACATTCCATTTAGGCGTAGTCTTTTGTTATTACTGTCTCCGCTGTTACAGAAAATACTCAGAGCTGCTGGACTAAAACAATATAGTTGTCTGGGAATATGCTGATTCTCGACTGTTCTCAAGCTGTAGTTGGGTGGTACATTGCAAATATCACACTAAATCAGAATTATGTATCTAAGTTAAACCGAATTAAAATATTCTCTCCCATATCGATAATTGTGTACTCTAACCATTCCGGCTTTTCAGTGTAAATAGTGATTGTCTATTATAATAATATATCATGATGTTTCTGGCTTATAAACCATTTGAAGTTCGTGCTATTCTCAAATTCCATTTGGTCCCTTAATTATCCAGTTAGCTAATTCTAGTTCACAGGAGGTAAGACAAACATTCCATTTAGGCGTAGCCTTTTGTTATTACTGTCTCCGCTGTTACAGAAAATACTCAGCGCTGCTGGACTAAAACAATATAGTTGTCTGGGAATATGCTGATTCTCGACTGTTCTCAAGCTGTAGTTGGGTGGTACATTGCAAATATCACACTACCTTAGCCCTCAAAATGTGTATGGTACCCACGTAATATGGCTGCATTGATCCTGGAGGCATACCGTCACGAAAACAAAAACACAAGATCGACAACGAATGGACTAGACACCACACAGTCGTGGCGCCTGCTCCAATGTGTGCATGTCGGAGTCGTTCATTCATGAGATCATTCAGTCTGAAGATTGGCGTTGGTGTCGTTTGATTATGTCCTTCCTATTCTCATCATTAAATCAATCAGACCGAAAACTGGTGTGATGTCGTTTGATCACGTCCTTCCTATTAGTATCATTAGATCATTCAGTCTGAAGACTGGTGTTGATGCCACAAACACTATTTCAAACCGTTGTTTAGTGCAGCCCTGGAATTAATTACACAACTCAACTATTAAATTAAACGCAACCAGCTTGCGGTTCGCTACATCGAAGACCTTTCATGAATCATGTGTATAACTACCCACGCAGACTGCTTAATGTGGGCAGGTTGCCGCTGCTCCACGAAAAGAACCACAGAATGCTTCTTTTTTTGTGTGTGTGTGTGGCTTCTTTTGTTTCCGAGTGACAGCCTTAACAGGCCAAATTTTGAAATCTTCATGTGGCTCTGTTTCATAACATTCCGAGACCTATGGTGCGTTTTCAATGGTTAAGTGCGGATTTGGTCCACTTTCCATAGTTGTGGGTTCAAGTGTATGATAGACCTGGCTAATGATGACAACTTCTCTAAGGGTGTCGAAATACATTTTGTTCCTACAGCAAGGCTCCGATGTCATCTGAAAGTGACAAGTTCAAATCCCGGTTTTACAACTATAACTTTCAATGTGTGTGTTGTCGAGTGTCCTCTAATTTCTACTTCTTTCTACTACTTCAATGAGTGCCAATCAATACTTGGAATATGCTCATACGCTGTCCACAGCTGGAGGTGTATAAACACCTGGAGCGTCTATGGCCTTACATGGATCACTCCTGCTCCAACAATGTGCGCCTGCTGGCATGCTCCACCTACCTGCCCAAGTGCCACGGCAAGCACCCTCCCCAGGGCCCGTGTAAGAAGACCTGCATGCACGCCAAGAAGAAATGTGCCGTGACGCTGAAGGAGCTGATGGGCTTCAACTGGACAGACAAGTTTGAATGTAAGGTCAGTATTTATTTGTTGATATCCCCGCGGGATGTTTATAGTGGCACTTCCGTGTTATACAGTTCATTAAAGTCCTTTACAGAACGTTGCAGTTAACCCCAGCATGTTTTGGCTGTTTGTGATTTCCTGGCAAGTTTACGTTCAGTAGTTTGCCATTGCTTTCTGAACGACCGGCAATCATACCTGTATGAAACTAGCACAAGGCAGTTTACTTCCAAATCATCCTCAGTTGTGTTTCCAACGCAGTATGTGGGATAACAAATTGCGTCCATAATTCTTTTGCCTCGGCGATGGTGATCTCCATAAGACATCTTCATTTCTGGCCATCCACTCTGCCGTTACAGGTTGTGTGTATTAGCTTTCCCTATTAACAGTGTCCCTCGCCATCAGGCGAACCCACTCCGACTTCAGAGGTACTTGTAATTTACGTCCCCAAGTCAACATTGTAGTCCAAATGTCCGATGGGACTCTAATATAACTTCTCTTTTGAGGTTGAACGTGGTAAGGGTAATGGTATAATTGAATTGAACATCCTCAGAACTACAACATCACCCAACTTGAAGATGATCCCATTCAGGCCAAAATCGTTTGATATTTGCTCCAGTTCCAGTACAAAAATGCGCACGTCACTGGTACAACCTTAAGCCCTGTTATTCTGAACATCAAGACCTTCCCCTTCCTGCAGCCTTCCTCGTCGAGTTCTATGACTCTGAACCGCTGTAACACAGACAGTCAACACTGCGCACTCACAGACACAAACACACTTACATCAGCACACAAGAAGCACGAATTCCGCAGCACCAGCGTGGCGCGGATCCTCAAAGACCGGACCGCATAGTCCAACCGCGGGAACTAGATCAGAAGCACGTTGTTGATCATTCTGTCTGTCTGTCTGTCTGTCTGTCTCTCTCTCTCTCTCTCTCTCTCTCTCTCTCTCTCTCTCTCTCTCTCTCTCTCTATCTATCTATCTATCTGTCTGTCTCTCTGTATCTGTCTCTGTCTGTCTGTCTGTCTGTCTGTCTGTCTCTCTCTCTCTCTCTCTCTCTCTCTCTCTCTCTCTCTCTCTCTCTCTCTCTCTCTCTCTCTCTCTCCTCTAACTGTCGGACGACCAGTCACAACAAATAGAAGGTTGTGACAAATGCCCCACTGGTACCTATACAAACCACAATGAAACATAAGCCAGTACATTAGACAATGGATTACAGTCATCATAACCCTGCCGTCCTGTGCATGACGTCACTCTCACCACAGTCCAGCACTAAGACTCTTGATCCTTCGCCAGTTCCGAAGCCTCACGCGTGTTCATGCCCAGGGGCTATCGTGAGTTAATTGGGATAAATAATGTGATAGTTCCCCATTGCTATCCATACCTACTGTTTTTTCCGCGTTTCCATCCTGTTCCAGGATATTGCGGTCAACATCAGCATCTTTCAGCTGTATGTTGATTCCTAGGCTAGATTACGCTCATCAGCACGCCACGACTTTCTGAGCGACCGGCTCCATACTCTCATAAGTCACTGGCGCGTCTCGAACCGCTTACAATTCTCGTGCGCTCACGTCAACCACGAGAGTAATCGGGGTTACGAAGAAAGCTGCTAATGGAGACCGGCCAGGGAGACAGGAATCCATACCTAGTGAATGCGAAATTTGTATAACAACTATGGCGCTAGATGATGATGAATTAGGCTCTACATCTGTCAGGTAAGAACGATCCCTTCGTGTCTATGACTGCTGTCGTTAGAACCACTACTAGAAGCGATCAGATAAGAGACCAACATTAAACACACATTCCGACCTCAGCTTTCGTTTTCACACGTCTGGGACAATACAGGTCAACTGCAACTCAAGCAGTTCCACACTGTAAGACTAGACGGCCCGCAAGAGGCCACCCGATATATCAACGCATGGAACAACACCAGACTGGGTGGTGTTAACAACTGGGAAAATACCAAGTGCAGGCTAACTTTATAAAATTACAAGTACAATAAACAGGACGTTGCGACCACAAGTCTTTATCAGCGAAACGTAACAAAGAACAAGCCATAACAACACAAAACAAAGACAGAGATAACATTAAAGCAACTATGTTAATGCATAGTACTATTATAAAATATATAATGACACAAAGTAGTGCAGCTTTACATAACAGAGTTACGACACATACAGAACGTTGCGGCGGTTAGCCTTCATCAGCAAACAAACACATTCACAAACACAACATACAGTCAAGGAGAACTCCTGTGACTACATTAGAAGGTGATGACAGGACGAGAGGAACAAATGCATGGAAAAATGGAAGCAATGAAGAGGAAATGAGAATTGACAAAATGTTAATTGAAAAGAATGTTAGTCGAAGAAAATGTTTAATAGAAAAACTGTTTATAGAGAAAAAAACAAACTGTATACTCACCTCACGTACGGACCTGTGAA
>JACEFZ010010376.1:92500-102500 GCA_014155875.1 Cepaea nemoralis | reverse complement strand
GACATTCTTTTAAGTTACTGTGCGCCAAGAGCTGGGCGAAACCACGCCGGTCAGACAGATAGACAGACAGACAGTCGGGAACGGGAGAGCTTATATGACTACTTATATGAATTAAATTAGATGCTCCCCACCAGGGACTGGGTGAAGCCGGGCCGGGACAGACAGACAGACAAACAGATAGTCGGGAACGGGAGAGCTTATATGACTACGTATATGAATTAAATGAGATGCTCCCCACCAGGGACTGGGTGAAGCCGGGCCCGGTCAGACAGACAGATAGACAGACAGACAGATATTCGGGAACGGGAGAGCTTATATGACTACTTATATGAATTAAATGAGATGCTCCCCACCAGGGACTGGGTGAAGCCGGGCCGGGTCAGCCAGACAGACAGACAAACAAGCAGACAGACAGACTGATAGATAGATAGATAGATCCCCTCCAGGGCCTGGGCGAAGCCGGGCCGGGTCAGCTAGTATATATAGTGCGCGACAACGCCATACTTTTACTCTTCATGATATAACACGAGACACCGAGGATGACGGCATGTATTGTGAGCGATTCGGAGCAGCCAACGAAGAGATCGGGATGAAGAAAACTAGAGTATAAACCCAGGAGGTCAGAGAAAACTGGGAGAATTGCGGGATGACAGAAAAAGAAAATTAGAAGATGCTGAATGCTAAGACCATGTGGCAATAAGCATCCCATAAGAAGATAAGGACGGTTTAGCGCCGATCTAGCATTGTCTTCACCCGACGAGCACGATCGGGTCACTGTAACCGAACGTCGGATCCCCCACTGGGGTCGCTGTTGTTGAACTGGGTGAAAACTGGACTGGTGGAGGTGGGTGGGGGTGGGTTGTAATTATATCAAGCAGCTGTTGTCAGAATCCATCTGCTAAACAAAAACCGGTTTCGCCAAGGTATTTCAAATTTAAAATATGGCAAAAATGTCAAATATATATTTTAAAATTATAAATATGAATCTAGACAGCAATATAGACATTTAAAAACTGTTAAATAAAAGAACATTAAAAGGCAGACAGACATTAAAATTGAAACACCGTCTAGACAGGCAGATATTTTTATACACGATTGTTAACTAAGGATTGGGCGTTGACAATGGAAGACATCTGTGTCCTTGACCTACGCGGGTGAAGGGCGCACTAGCATATCAAATACATCACGCTAGCGAAGAGAACTGAGACCGCAACCACTCATAAAATACAAGCCAAAAACAAATTATGGGTGTACGAGATAGTGTTTGCATTTCATCGCTTCTATCCCTGGTACAAGTTGGGCCGCTTGTGGTGAATAAATACAGCTAGATTTTTTTTTAAAAAAAAAAGTACAGGAGAACATGAATCAGTGTACTGGTTATACAAATGTGTCCAGGCAGCAAGATGATACTTTTTTTTAACAATTGTAAACAAACGAAGTGGGCTGACAGACAAAGGGACACACGACATTACAAAAGAAGAAGAAAAATGGCTGGACAGATGGATATTAGTACACAGGATATGTAAACACTGCTTAGCCATCTGGTCTTAGTCAGATATGACTGAGTTACCGTACAACAGTAGACGGTACTACATGCTTTCTGTTGGCGCCGAATGTTATGCGGCGCTTACCAAACCCGACACCCCACATTGTGCCAACAGCGTCGGGCCGAGGAGCGCAATTGGGAGGATACAAGCCTTATCCCAGTGCGAGGAATTGCAACCTAAATACTAAATGTCATGGCAGGGCAGACCAGTCCCTAAGCCTTGGTCAGCAGCTGGTCTAGGATCGAAGACCGAGAGGAGGACAATTAAAGCATTGCTTTGCTGATCCAGAAGCTTTTGCAGCTTATCTTGTTCCGGGTGTATTGTTGTTACATTTCCTCTTGAGTAAACTAGGTAAGCCTAGAGAGTGATCATGCTGCATGGGCAACACATGGATCTCTACAATTCAGTCCAGGCTTTAATGTATAGAGAGGTACAACTCCATCGCTTGTCAGCACCATGGGTTGTAGTTTTTATGTCTTTTCTGAAGCGTCTGTCAAGACGGCAGGGCACAGTAAACACTGGTTCAACTATATGCCCGTGTAACATTGCCAGTGGTTTGTGCAGATAAGTCATAAGGGTGTGAAATTATGTCACAAGCCGTCTCATTGTTGTCTACGGTAGTCTGACTACTTAGAACACTCACGAGGAAAGGGTGATGGGGAGAGAAGGGGAATAAAAAGAAACAAAGAAGAAGAAGAAGAAGAAGAAGAAGAAGAAGAAGAAGAAGAAGAAGAAGAAGAAGAAGAAGAAGAAGAAGAAGAACAACAACAACAACAACAACAACAACAACAACAACAACAACAACAACAACGAGGAAGATGAAGGAGGAGGAGGAAGAGGAGAAGAAGAAGAAGAAGAAGAAGAAGAAGAAGAAGAAGAAGAAGAAGAAGAAAAGAAGAAGAAGAAGAAGAAGAAGAAGAAGAAGAAGAAGAAGAAGAAGAAGAAGAAGAAGAAGAAGAAGAAGAAGATTTTGAGTGTCTGCTATCCCCTCTTTTTCTCGTCACGGCATTTTTATTTATTTGACAAAGAGATCTGAACAATACTGTCCGCTAACCGTACCTTAGGATGCAGATCATCTTTTCAACGTCCTATACAACAGCCAACATCCCTTTTCTTGCAGATCTCTGTGCTTTCGGCTAGGCATACGTTGGAGAGTTCGGTGTTTTCCATTGCATGCTGGAAGTTTCTTAATGGGGGTTATTATGGTGAACACAAGATGCACCCCTGTCATCGTGATCATCAAAATGTTTTCTGAAATGTACTTTTTGAGTAACTGTCGACAGCAGTTTATCCTCGTTTGTTTATTCGCGTGCCAGTAGGTCCGGAACACAGCGAGGGTCACACTTTTCTCATGTTCTGTGTGTTGTGGACAATTCTATTCTCCGTTCTTTCACTCAGTTTTACGGCAGCGATTGTCATTGTTATATCCTGGTCAGTGATTTTCTTCAGTCTTGCTGCAATTCTGTCGTTACACTCTGAGCACGGTCTTCCAGATCTTGGCAGATCGGCAAGACTTAAGAGGCCACACATAAAGGTCTACACCAGGTCTTTTTGTTTTACCGATTGTGAAACACTAGTTTCATCGCCCTGTGTATTTCTGTAAGTACTCGTATTTTGCCCAGTACTATTAGGAATTGTATCACGACCCTAGCCCCTGACTTCTCTATTCTGAAAATAATCGTTGAAGGAGCAGTAATGGTTATTTGGATATTTTTGCGTGCACAATACTGGAAGAATCTTTTCAAGAAACAAATGCGTACTTCATACTTTCAGTGCTAAATGAGGAGCTTTGAATGTACTTAGTTTTGACCCCCTCCTGTCCTCCTTTACAGTAAGGGAAAGACTTGTGACTAACTCCTTGTATACAAATAATTATAACATTAAAATTATATCAATGTATAGTAAATATTACATAGTGTCACTATTTCATAACCACAGGGTCTGCCAGCTCGCAACTGTGTGAAACCAATCCGTGACACGAAATGCGCCTACGAACATACGCACTGTGTGGAGAACTCTGTGCTTCCCATTTGTACAAACTTGACGTTTGCTTGGGGCGCCTTGCCCAACATGTTTGGTCAGTGCAGTGTTGATGTAAGTACCTGCGTGACAGTGTGTTTGGACAGTACATTGTTGATGTAAGTACCTGCGTGACGGTGTATTTGGACAGTGGAGAGTTGATGTAAATACCTGCATACATTGTATTTGGGCAGTGCAGTGTTTATGTAAGTACATGCAACACGTCCAACAAGTGGGTGAGTGGAGTAAGAAGTTTCAATAACTTTCCGGTCTGATGAAGAAGTACGGTAGGTGGTGCATCAGTGTTTACACACGAGAACAAGAGAATTTTTTTCTACAGTAATCCAAGCACTTTATCCCCGCTAGAGTATTTGCATTGAACGTAGTGGTGACTACATCGAAAAACGATACATTTGTTCTTTACTTTTTCAGAATATATTCACCCAAAAAAATATATTTAAGGCTTTCATTTGAAGTCCCCTCATATATCAATGTGTATCACATATTACATAGTGTCCACTATGTCATAACCACAGATTCTGCCAGCTCCCAAATGTGTGAACCGAATCCGTGACACGAAATGCGCCTACGAACACCCACACTGGGTGGAGATGTGCTATGGTGCTCGTTAAATAACAGAATTGCTAGGTATGGGGGTCCTGGACATAACAGTAAATGGACGTCAGATCTAGAGAGGGTACACATGTTTATAACCCGGAATAACATGTGACAGAAGTATGTCTTCCAAGGACCACGTGGGATAGATGGTTTCAAACGTCAGGAATTGTTTCAATACACTGAATGTTTAGTGTAGTTTAGTTTAGTTTAGAATGTGAAAGCAGCTGAGGAATTATATAACTATACACTCTCTAACAACAATTAATTATTTCAGTGATTGAGTATAATTTTGAGTGGCTATGAAACGGCCAGCTGGAGAAGCTGGACCGCGTGTAAAATGAGACCGTGAGAGATATCTTGCGCTATAAAAGGGACACGGCCGTCACACGTATGCAACATATACTTGTTTCGCTGTCCATATATGATAGAAACACGGTGCTACAAGCACAAATGTACTTAATGGTCGCAGCGGACTAGAAGAACCCTCTGCATGAGGCATTTGGTGACAACAGGGGCACAGATTTAAGAGAGACATTTATAGAATGACACCCGGGAAGGCTAACCCGGTCAACAAAAAGCCAGCAGAAGTCGGATGTGTCGGCAGAAAGGTGCAAATATCGCAGCTCTGCTGTAAACTTACACAACGCATTTACGTCCAAAATTTTAAAAATATCGCTGGAGCGACGAAGAATTAGAAGATACGATTAGAGATGTGAAAACAACTTTCTCACTGTTTCCTTGCAGGAACTAAACACAGAGATTCAGCAGTTCAACGCGCTGATAGCCACCAACTGCCATCTGAATCTCAAGTTCCTCATATGTGGTGTGTACTCACCTTTCTGTGTCAGAAACGAAGCTCATTTTGCGTTCCCGTGCAGAGAAATGTGCGATGAGGTGAGTGATACTCTTACACGGCTGTTTTGTATTATACACTATTATATTAATAAATAATGATAACTGACCCGTGAAAACAAAGAATGACAAGAAGAAATATGAGAGCAAATGATTTCTCATTTCAGCTATTATTAGCAGCGTTAGTAGTAGTAGTAGTAGTAGTAGTAGTAGTAGCAGCAGCAGCAGCAGCAGCAGCAGCAGCAGTAGTAGTAGTAGTAGTAGTAAAAGTAGTAGTAGTAGTAGTAGTAGTAGTAGTAGTAGTAGTAGTAGTAGTAGTAGTAGTAGTAGTAGTAGTAGTAGTAGTAGTAGTAGTGTCGGCCTCTACTACGATACAAAGATGTGTGTAAGCGGGACATGATTGATACAGGCATTGATAATGCACATTGGTAGCAAGTCGCCGCTGAATGTATTACATGGAGGGCAACTATCATAAATGGAATAAAGACAAAGGAGAAAATGATTGCAAATAAGTCATACACCGAGCGTGCAAGGCGTAAAATGGTGCATGATGGTGGAAATGACCATGTGTTCACATGCATCCACTGTGGACGATCATTTACAGCGCGAATTGGCCTTATCAGTCACATTCGCAACAGCCATGGGTTGTAGTTATCATGCCTTTTTGAAGCACAATGTAACAAACTATCGTCTGTCAAGACGGCAAGGTATCATTCGCCACGAGAGGAAGAGACTGATCACCTGTCCTCCATGCACTCAGACCTACCACATGTGATGAGTCCAGACGCTCAACATACAGGCAGCATGTCCCTGCTATGCGACTTGTATGTGTATGTGTGTGTGTGTTTGTGCGTGCGTGTGACTTGATCCATGTCCACCTGTTCTGTCCTCAGATCCGACAGGCCTGTGAGCCACATTACAGACGACTGTACCACGGCCTGCCCTGGCCGCAGAAGCTCCAGTGCCACAGGTACCCCAACAGTGAAAACACCGACATGCAATGTGTCATGCCCAATGAGGGGTCCACTTTCTATGGAGTGTAAGACTTCAATCTTCTAGGTCACCACAACGTTCTCTAGATACGATCCTTAGTACGTAACCACAGTGTACAGTATCTTATCATAATGTGACCAAACAATGTCCACTATCTTATCAATCATAATGTGACCAAACAATGTCGACTATTTTATCATATTGTGACCAAACAATGTCCACTATCTTATCAATCATAATGTGACCAAACAATATTCACTATTTTATCATATTGTGACCAAACAATGTCCACTATTTTATCATATTGTGACCAAACAATATTCACTATTTTATCATAGTGTGACCAAACAATGTCCACTGCCTTATCATAATGTGACCAAACAATGTCCGCTATCTTATCAATCATAATGTGACCAAACAATGTCGACTATTTTATCATATTGTGACCAAACAATGTCCACTGCCTTATCATAATGTGACCAAACAATGTCTACTGTCTTATCATAATGTAACCAAACAATGTCCACTATCTTATCAATCATAATGTGACCAAACAATGTCGACTATTTTATCATATTGTGACCAAACAATGTCCACTGCCTTATCATAATGTGACCAAACAATGTCCACTATCTTATCATATGTGACCAAACATTGTCCACTGTTTTATCATATTGTGACTAAACAATGTCCACTGCCTTATCATAATGTGACCAAACAATGTCTACTGTCTTATCATTATGTGACCAAGCAGTGTCCACTATCTCAACCTGATGTAAATAAACATTTTACGTTGTGAATTTGTCTTTAGTACATATATATTACGAATTATCCTCTTGTAGTACGTAGATATTGTGAATTATCCAACTGCAGTAATTAGTTATTGTTAATTTACTTCCTGCCCTAATTAGCTTTTGTAAATTTGCTTCCAGAAGTACTTGAATTTTGTGAATTTACTTTGTGCAGTACTTGGACATTGTGAATTATCCTCCTGTAGTGCTTAGATATTGTGAATTTTCCTATTGTAGTACATAGATAGCCGGTCTCCCTGGCCTAGGGATTAGCGACTTTCTCCGTAATCCCAAAAACTCTCGTGAGTAACGTGACGACGGCGAGAATCGGTAGCGGTTCTAACCGCGTCGGTAACTTACGGGGTATGTGAGCAGCCGCTCAGAAAGCAATGGCAAACTACAGAGCGTAATCTTGCCAAGAAATCAACATACAGCTGAAAGATGCTGATGTTGACAGCGATGTCCTGTACAGGATATGGAAACATGTTTTTAGTACATAGATATTGAGAATGTACTTCATGCAATACTTAGATATTGTGAATTAGTCTCTTGCAGTAGTTAGATATTGTAAATTTACTTCCTGCATTTCTTGGATATTATGAATTTGCTTTCTGTAGTACTTGCATTTTGTGAATTTGCTTTCTGCAGTACTTGGATATTATGAATTTGCTTCCTGTAGTACTTGCATTATGTGAATTTGCTTCCAAAATTACTTAGGCATTGTGAATATTGCTTGGATTATTGTGCCTGTTGTACACTATAACAATCTGCCGATCTGGGCTAAAATTAGCGTTACATCTGCAGTAAAGGCCGGTATAATATTGACCATATCACCAATAGGGCGCCGATTGATTTATGAAAATCTGGGGCTAGCACAAAGTACTCAATGCACCCCAAGACAAGAGAAATGATCCAGTATTTATATAGTACAGTGTAAATTAGGGTAAACATTTTCAGTATGTTGTACTCATGGCCCCTGTTTGATTCTCGGTAACTGGTGTATCCTGTCCTCGCAGGCAGTAGATTTTAGTAGGTTCTTCTCCTATAGTGCGTTCACAAATGGTTGTTCTCGTTCACGTCCAATGTTTGTGTTTTAAGTATCTGTTGCATCGTTATGAAATTTGTCCTGCTATCTTATATTTACCCACACCCAAGGGATATGTCTTTGATAGGTCCAAAGGCAACTGAAATCATGGAAAGCGGCGAAATGTCTTTGATGTTTTGGCGACCATGTACTGAATTCACGTTAACATATTTGTTTTGCAGTAATGCACGTCAATTCGGGCAACGATTCAGGGCATATCCGTTCCACTATGTGACGTGCTTCTCATACATAAATTCGTATGCACCACATGCATACTCATTATTAAACACAGATGTTTCCATGTGAAAATGTAATAAATTTCATAATATACACTTCATCTTTGTCCCGTAAATTATATACCGTATATAAATAATCATTGAGATCTGCTGCACAATCTCCAGAACAAAAATGTTTTGTTGGGTGTACATAATGACAAGATTGTATGCTAAATCTCATCGTTTTCCCTCAGTTGGTTACTGAGTTATGGATTGTTATACTGGGAAAACATTTGTGAAAGCTCTATAGCAGATGTTAGGTGATGATGATGATAGTACTCTGTATTACTTTATAACACATGCCTGTATCAATGAGGAAGCCTCGTGAATCAGGATAAATAATAAATTGATGCTGACGCCATTTCATCACCATCAAGTTGGTTTCATGCCAGAGTTATGCCACTGTCACATTAACATAAATGTTGGTGTTGTTATTAAGTAACACGGTGCCGTTAAATTGTTGTGTTCATCAAACTGTTGGACTTTCAGTCTTAAGTATGTACAAACGGCGATTTTATAATAAAGTTTTAAAATATAAGATTGTGCGTAAACATAATACTTGTGTTAGTGTCTGTTTATATTACAACATTGAATAATCTACAAAGACGGTATCAGTTATTTCATGTTTCTGAAACATGTTAATACAAGATCAAGATCACATTAATGTCTTCAATGTTTGTTCTGTACACAGATATGGTGGTCTTAGGCTGGCATCTGAGTGATTGTGTGAGGACTTGAGTTGGTACGCTGAGTGATTGTGTGAGGACTTGGGTTGGTACGCTGAGTGATTGTGTGAGGACTTGGGTTGGTACGCTGAGTGATTGTGTGAGGACTTGGGTTGGTACGCTGAGTGATTGTGTGAGGACTTGGGTTGGTACGCTGAGTGATTGTGTGAGGACTTGGGTTGGTACGCTGAGTGATTGTGTGAGGGCTTGGGTCTGCATGCTGAGTGATTGTGTGAGGGCTTGGGTTTTCACGCTGAGTGATTGTGAGGACTTGGGTTGGCATGCTGTGTAACTGTTCAACGACTCAGATTGGCACGTTGAGTGACTTTTCAATATTACTTGAGTTCTATTTTGTCGGCGCGTGGTTAACATCTCTGGTGCATCATTATATTTATTTGGCATCAATTCTCTCTCAAAGTTATCTACAATTAGTGACTTCCTACGTCGACACACTCTTCCTTTTTTGCCTGTTATTACTAAATGGAGCATAGGCCAGTAATGCCGTAAACAACGACTACTAATGGCATGTTATTCTTTATTCAAATTGTTTCAATTCGATTTTTGATGCCACCCAAGCACATACTCAAAAGAGGGGTGTTCTCAGAAAATGTTATTACATATTTTTCTTGTCCTTAATGGGCGCAGCTATCATAGTTAATACTTCAGGCCGTTATATTGTTTGTGTGTTTCCGAAACAAACCATCCTGTCTTTGTGCGTTTCCTGTTGGACAGCGGTGACATCCCGGGTTTCAACATCCTCGCCAAGGTTCCTATTAGTACGAGAGTCCTTAAGCTATAGGTAGCCACTTTAGCAACATTTTCTCAATTGCATTTTAAATATATAACTGCATAGTTGGATACCACTTAAAAAAACAAATCCAAGCGGTACCCTATTTAAGTCTGCAGGTCGATTTTAAGCCAAGATATTAATACGTGTGTGTCAGTTTATCATTTAATAGGAACATATAGAAAAAAGATTTTGACCTTTTCACTTTTTGTGACCCTACCTACGCACTCACTCAACTGCTGGTTACACTCATGCCAAGGGAGATTAACACGGCGGCCCGTCTAACTCAAGGACAAATAACTCTGCCAG
>JACEFZ010010376.1:60000-90000 GCA_014155875.1 Cepaea nemoralis | reverse complement strand
AACTGCAATATCGGAAGGTGTGTTCACAGTGGGTACCATGGATGTTGACCGACAACCGAACAGAGGAACGCATGGGATAGTGTTTGAACCACTTGCTGCGTTACCGAGTGGAGGGTGATGCATATCTCTTCCGCATAGTGGCAGGCGATGAATCATGGTGTCACCACTTTGAGCTGAGCAGCAAAAGAGAGAGCATACAATGGAAGTATGCTGGATCACCAAAAGCCAAAGAATTCCAGTTACAGGTTTCCGCGGTAAGGTTATACTAAGAGATTATTTTTTTTTTACCATGAAGTGCTATTGTTGGCCGACTTTAAAGAACCTGGTGTCAACATCAACTCTACCCACTACTTGCAAACACTAGACAAGCTGCAAACAGCCATCAAGAATACACGACACGGCATGCTTTCTCGCGGTGTGATTTTTGTTGCACGATATTGCTCGTCCGCATGTCGCAAAGATTGTGCAGGAAGCATTAACAAGGAAGAAGTGGGAAATTCTGCAGCATCCAGCCTATAGTCCTGATTTGTCACCATGTGGTTTTCATTTGTTCGGACCTATAAAGGGGCAACGATTTCACACAGATGCAGACGTAATGAACGCGGTAAACACTTGGTTCAGTGAGCAACCACAATCTTTTTTTGCGGACGGCATTAGCCGCCTACCCAAGCAATGGGATGCTTGCCTGAATGGCTACGGCCACTTCTTTTGACCAATCCATGGTGCATAATTCATTCAAAATGAATGCTTTGTTTAATTCTACCACACCTGTTAATCATTCTTTCATGCTTTTGTAATAAAGCCATTAGAACGGGTTTCAAATGAACGTCCCTAATATCTAATAGGTTTACGGTTTTAATTTGCTGCTTGTAGGATGTTTTCATTGGATTT
This sequence comes from Cepaea nemoralis, assembly GCA_014155875.1. NCBI lineage: Eukaryota > Metazoa > Mollusca > Gastropoda > Stylommatophora > Helicidae > Cepaea > Cepaea nemoralis. The sequence continues at coordinate 89,109 of JACEFZ010010376.1, read as the reverse complement.
TCTTTCTGTTAATGGTATTCTTTGCATTTTTCTCAGAAAACACATTTCCAGTGTCATTAGATGTTTTTCAGCTTGTCTGTTCATTGTCTACGCTTCACATCCATACAAAAGTACAGGTTCCACTATTTTTTCTCGTTGCAATTTTTTTTTTTTTTTGTAAGAATGTTTTCCATCTTGCAAAAAGGCTACCTATACTATAGCAATTCTAGTTCTAATCTCTTCATGTCACCTCCCATCAGATGTTATGGCCGTACCAAGATATTTGTACCGATTCATTTGTTTAAGAATATTCCCATTCATCCATATGTTACACTGTGGGTACCATAGATATCAGAATACATCACAGACTATCATCATGTGCTTTGCAAGTTGGTGTAGGCGTCCATACCTATCCCTGGTATTGTGAGATAAATTCTACTGATGGTATTGCTCTGTTGCCATCTAAGACCTTCGAGCATCACGTCACTCGTTTTCCTCTGCCTCTTCTACTGTTAGTTTTCCATTCGTCACATTGTCCAATGCCTCTCTTCATCACGACTGAAGAATAGTTTCTGTCTTGTAATTAGCCGTCTTGAGGCAGGAACCGACTTGAGGCAGCGGCCGACTTGAGGCAGGAGCCGACATCACGGCACTCGGAACACTGCCCAATATTATCCGTCCTCATCTTCCATAGCCAACGAAGAGTCAAATACTAATGATACCAGCCGCATTCTTATTATGTGACCGTCCTGCCAATTCTCAGAGTACTGAGTGTCGGCCAGTGTCTTGTTGCTCCCTGCCGCACCACTCTTTCTAAGCTATAATGATTTATATGTTCTTCCACACTCTACACATCCTCCCAAAGGGCCCTGACCTGTCTGCTTTATTGACCACCAATACCCAACCCAGGCCGGTCGTTTTCCGCCACGACAGCATATCATTGGGAAAAGATTCAGCAGATGCTCCCTATCGCAAAATCTGATACACTCGTTATATACATCTTCCTACTCTCATGACATTAAAGTATCGTTATACAAATAACTCAGCTCTCATAACCTTACAATATCGTTAACTCTGCTCTCATAACAACTTTCTACTCTCATGACCTTAAACTATCTATCGATAAATCTTCCTGCTCTCATGATATTAAACTATGGTTACTATAAATATAACGAATGCAATTTACGAATGCAATTCATAATCCCGCTTACCGCGTTCGAAACACAGCCGCGGACGACTTGGAAGCAGACCGTTTTGCGTTTGTTTCCATACAATGGTATGAGTGCTGGTAGTTCTGAAAGCAATGGCAAATTACTGAACGTACAATTGCCCAGGAATCACAGCCAAAAAATGCTGGAGGTGACTGCAACGTCCCATACAGAATATGCAACTAACTTTTAGAAGAGATATATAAATATGCCTGCCTACTGTTATAATCTTATACTTTCGTTACACAAATCTTTCTACCTTATGTCATCGTTAGACAAATCTTTCTACTCACATAACCTTATACTATCGTTATACACATCTTTATACTCACATAACCTTATACTACCATTAGACAAATATGTCTACTCACATAACCTTATACTATCGCTAGATAAATCTTTCTACTCAATAACATTATACTATCGTTATACAAATCTTTCTACTCACATAACCTTATACTATCGTTACACAAATCTTTCTACCCACATAACCTTATGTCATCGTTAGACAAATCTTTCTACTCACATAACCTTATGTCATCGTTACACAAATCTTTCTACCCACATAGCCTTATGCCATCGTTAGACAAATCTTTCTACTCACATAACTATATACTATCGTTACACACATCTGTCTACTTACATAACCTTAAACTACCATTAGACAAATATGTCTACTCACATAACCTTATACTATCGCTAGATAAATCTTTCTACTCAATAACATTATACTATCGTTATACAAATCTTTCTACTCACATAACCTTATACTATCGTTATACAAATCTTTATACTCACATAACCTTAAACTTTCGTTATACAAATCTCCCTATTCTCATAACCAACAACATGCATTGTGTTGCTATTCAAATTTCCATTCATTTCCTGACACACTAAAACAAACACACCACTTTAAAAAAAGACAACAACAACAACAAACTTGACTCACTGCAGACGTCCTGGTGAAAGCCTAACGTAGCATCACTGTAGCACCTCCAATAAACTCTAACAATTCCTAGCCTTAGAACAATCCTTTCACAGAGAACTAAACACCAGCCACCCCAAGCAGACCAGGTTCAACAAGACCATGCTGCCAGTTGTTGCAGGATAGACCAGTCATTTTATATTTATTCTCACCAAGCAATAATATCTCATCTATCGTCATGTTACCCGACATTCCGACAACCAATTAGTAAATTGATTGCAGCGCCGCTGAAATATTGAACACTCCTTTTATATGTGCCTGTACACCTGTAGTCTACAATTCTAACCAATGTCAATAACTCTTTTATCACACCCAGGCCGTCATTTATGTGATACGATTAATAATTCTATAAGTACTCAATAAAACCCCATAAAAGACCTAAACATGAAAAAGAGGAGATATTGGAGCAGTAATTATCTAAGTGGTGATAGCACAAAAGGTGACATGAGGATAATGCACCACTGTGGTGCGATCAGCCCGGTTCAAGGCCAATGGCAACATTTATCTGATTGTTTTGGCTCGTGCTAGCTGTGCAGACGATGTGGGAACTGAACGCATGAATATGTACTTAAAAAAGCATGTCTTTCGGTCTCCTGGGGCGCTTAGTTGTTCTCACAAATTGCCACGGAAAATGGTCGCCGTAGGAACAGTTTTGCTTCTGTGGCGGTGGGTCACTGTTGGGTATAACTGAAGCCTCCCCGCTCTACAAGTAACTCAGAAAAAAGGTTACACTAGATCTAAACTATGGAAAATATAATAATAGTGTACCTCAGGAATAAAATACAATATAGTCCACATAAGTTACATCGCGCTGAATATGGGAAAATCTACGGAATATGGTAAAACAGATCTCACCGTATATGGTAAGGTTATAGTTAGCAGTATATCCGGTTACAGGACATTGCAACCAACTCAAGCCTTTCTCGACTGTTTGAGATTTTACTGGGCTACTTTCCAAACAGCCGACGCTAATACTATCGGAAACAACGCAAAGCGACCTGTTACCAAATCGCCTGTGTCTGATTGCGAACCCTGGACCCGGTAGGTCGTGAAATTGTGTTCACTAACCTCTAGGCCACGGGCGCCGATCCACATCACGAAATACTGGAAAATATAGCCCGTGGAATATGGGGAAATACACAGCCCGCTGAATATGGTACAGAACACACCTGGTATTATGGGAAATACCTTTCCATACGGAAAATAGTAAAATATTTTTTTTTTGCATATCCCTTACAGGACGTTGCAGTCAGCGTCAGCATTTTTCAGCTGCTGTTGATGTACTAGGCCAGATTACGCTCAGTAGTTTGTCATTGCTTTCTGAGCGACCGGCTCACAAACACGGTAAGTTACCAACGCGGCGAGAACCGCTACCGATTCTCGCGCTGGTTACGTTACTCACGAGAATATACGGAATTACGGAGAAAGACGTTAACTTCTAGGTCAGGGAGAACAGAGTAAATATAGCCAATGGATGGTGAGAAGGTACACACCACGAAATGTGGGGCAACATTTCCTATGGAATATGAAAAGAAATACGCAACGAAACATGGGAAAGTATAACCCGCGGAATATAGGGAAAATATACCTCACAGATTATGGAAATATACACACAATGGAATGTAAGATAATACAGTCCACAGTATATGCGATGGTACTCTCCGCGGAATATAATAAAATATGGGCTACGGAATGTGGCGAAGTGCTGATTATGAAATTTGAGAAAGTAAAGCCCAACGAATATGGGAAATTATAGTGCACGGTATATGGGGAAATGCTGACCACTGAAAGTAGGGAAAGTACAAAAGGCGGAATATGGGAAAGTACTGACAACGGAAACTTTAGCCGCGATACAGTTGTGACAAAACGCTTGACTGTCGGACCCGTGGTCATTGGTTCGAAACAACTTCACTGGTCGACTCTACCAAAAATGGGTGTACGGGGAAAGAAAAGACCAGAGTATATAGGGAAAGTAAAGACCAAGAAATATGGGGAAAGTAAAGACCAAGAAATATGGGGAAAGTAAAGACCAGGGAACATGGAGAAAGCAAAGACCAGAGAATATGGGGAAAGTAAAACCAGGGAATATGAGAAAAGTACATACAAGCGAATGTGGGGAAAGTACAGACCAGGGAATATGGGAAATGTAAAGACCAAGGAATATATGGATAGTACAGACCAGTGAGTGCATGGAAAGTACAGACCATGGAATATGGGAAAAGTACACACCAGCGAATGTATGGAAAGTACAGACGACCATAATATGTATCTTCTTACAATTTAATTCTAACCCTAGTTGTTCACTGTGTGCAACAACTGCATCTTCTAAATGTTCTATATCATGTTCATTGTCTGCAATCAATACTGTATCATCTTCATATCTCATGTTATTGATGTTATGCCAACAATGGCGATTCCTCTCCTATCTTCCACATTTCTGAAAATAATTTCACTGTACCGGGAAAAAAGAAAGATCTGGAGACATTTCACATCCCTGTCTCACACCTGTCTTAACAGGCTGGTATTGGCCTACTTCATTATCAATATTTGTGGCAGCTTGATTTTTCCAATATGTTGTTTACAATCCTATTGTCTTTTCCATTAATTTGTAGATCTGCAAGCATTTCTGTAATATAGACATGTCTTACTGTATTGAAAGCCTTTGTGTAGCCAGTGAAGCAAAGATGTAGGTCTTTGTTTACTTCTATATAACGACCCATTAATACACAGCATTTACTGTACCCTTGCATTCTACCAACCAGTAGTGTATTGGGGCGTCCAGACACACAATTTGACATCCAAGATGGCGGCTGATGGCGGCTGATAGGGTTTATGAAGGAAATATTTGGTGAAAATTGCCGACTCGGTAAAAAAAATTTTGGCGGCGTGTGGGAACGGTTTTTTGACGGGTGATGGCGGGTGTCTGTGAAAGTAATTAAGGTAATTTTTAGTTGGTTTGTAAAAGTACTGGAAACCGAGGTTGTGAGTACGGATGAGGGAGGGCTGTAAGTTATATATGTTGGATGTGGTTACGTAGGGTATATGAATGTATTAGTATGCGTGGTGTAGTGATGTATAAACTACCAAGGGTGTGATGGGTCGTGGTTTCTACTCATGGGTTGTATATATGGTGGTGGCGTAGACATCTCATAATGTGTCTGTTCGTGGTGAGTGATGTATAAACTGCCAAGGGTGTGATGGGTCGTGGTTATACTCGACGACTCATGGGTAGAGGTGTAGATGGTTACTATCATCTGAACAGTGTGATAGTAGTGTCTAAGTGAAAGTAAAGGGTGGTATGTAGCTTATTCACTACCATCATTACAAAGGAAATCTTATAAAGTTATAATGGGTGTCATTTGATGGTAAGGGGTGGTATTAGTGATCAAGTAGGAGTGGTCGATATAGGGGTGGTCATAAATGTAATAAGAGGTGTTATGTTCGCAGTTACACACTGATCAACCAGTGGTCAAGCAATGGTCAAGTAAGGGTCAAGTAGTCAAGTAAGGAAATTTTAGGGAAAAGTGATTGTAATGAGATGGTGATGATTAAAGAGTGGTAAATTAGAGGTCAAGCAGTGGTCAAGCAGTGGTCAAGTGGTCAAGTGAAGAAAATTTTAGGGAAAAGTGATTGTAACGATATGGTGATGCTTAAAGGGTGGTAAATTAGTGGTCAAGTAGTGGTCAAGTGGTGGTCAAGTAGTGGTCAAGTGGTCGAGTGACCACTTAAATTGTAGAGGACGATGTGCCTAAGATTATGGTAGTGATTAAAGTGATCGATGACGTGGTCAAGCAGTGGTCAAGCAGTGGTCAAGTAGTCGAGTGACCACTTAAATTGTAGGGGAAAGTACGTATAGTGCAATGGTGGTGGGTAAAGTGAGGAAGAATCAATAGTAGTGATAATAGTACTACCAATATTAGCGACAAGAATATTAGCTGGTGCGTTGTTAGAGATACAAGTATCTTTTTTGTGGGGTGTGTAAAAATCATACAAAGAGGGTCATACAAACACAAAGACAGCCAAGTACACACATGTACACACTTGATACATTTGTACATACAGACATACACATAAAGACAGACAAGCACAAAGACACACCCATACCATTACTACTGTCATCACAACTATACACAAGTACAGACATACTCACCCATACACAAGAACACTCAAAGACAAATACAAAGTCAGCCAAGTACAAAGACACACCCATCGGCTAGAATTACTACTGTCATCACACCTATACTCAAGTACACACCCATAAACAAATACACAAGAACACTCAAAGACAAACACAAAGGCAACCATACACAGACAACCCATACTATTACTACTGTCACTATCAACAGATATACACATGTGCAGAGACAGCACAGACACACTCGTACCATTACTACTGTCATCACAACTATACACAAGTACAGACACACTCACCCATAATCAATTACACAAATACACACCTACAAACAAAAACACACAAAGACACAGACACACTTGTACATACAGACACAGAAGTACAGACAATCCATACTATTACTACTGTCATCATAACTATACACAAGTACAGACACACTCACCCATAATCAATTACACAAATACACACCTACAAACAAAAACACACAAAGACACAGACACACTTGTACATAAAGACACAGAAGTACAGACAATCCATACTATTACTACTGTCATCACAACTATACACAAGTACAGACACACTCACCCATAATCAATTACACAAATACACACCTACAAACAAAAACACACAAAGACACAGACACACTTGTACATACAGACACAGAAGTACAGACAATCCATACTATTACTACTGTCATCACAACTATACACAAGTACACACAGACACACTCATCCATACACAAGAACACTCAAAGACAAATACAAAGACAACCAAACAAACACACGAACAGATTCAGAAGTACAGACACACTCACCCATACACAAAGAGGGCCACACAAACCATTACTACTGGTACCACAACCACTACAGATACACTCACCTATAAACAAATACATAAACAAAACGTGTCCCTACAAGAATATCACAAACCACATACCCCCCCCCCCCTTTGGTAAAGAACGCGGATGTCCGAGACAGCCCCTACGTCATCAACGCCATATGCAAAAGTCATTAAGTATGAGTCATCGGTGTGTAGGGAAGCAGGCGGGCGTGAGAATAGCTTGTCTTCAAAAACTCCCACGTCAGCTATGTAGGGTGCAGAACCAGTGTATAAAATAGACGGCGTCTCTTGTGAGCTCAGTACCAGTTCACGGCTGACTTGGGTATCTACAGAGGTGCTTCAGGCTGGTGTGAGCAGTGTTCGTGTAGTAAGCAGATATTGTTCACGTACTGACTTGGCTAGCTACATCGGTGAAACAGGTTGGTGTGAGCATTGTTCGTGTAGTAACCAGCTATTGTTCACGTAGTGACTTGGCTAGCTACAGCAGTGAAACTTGGTGTGAGCCTTATTCGTGTCGTTGGCCTCTGATAAAACATTGAAACATTGTATACACCAGAACATTTTTGGGGATTGTAAGAAAGAACAAAAAAAAATCACCACATATACGGTACGAAACCACACTTATGTCATATCTGTGGACAACTTTTCAACAGAAAAGGCAATCTACAAAGACACATACGAACACGTCATCAACCATATATGAATACACCAAACACTACAATACCAGAGACGACAGCGCCATATGTATATTTACACCAGCCTCGTAGTGTAAGTCAAGTACCAGACTGCCACCACTGTGACTTCAATGATAACCGTACCCGCTACAATGGGAACATTCACAATGAATTATCCCTAGTCAGGTACGTGACAATCTATACAATACGAACCTACAACGTTACTTACATCACCAGATACCACGAGAAAGGAAGACACCCTTAGACACCCTGGCAATATGTCCACTCATAGCAGCAGAGGATATCCAACCAAATGATAGAGACAGCTTGGCAGCCCTTAAGGCGTACTGCAAGGACCTGTCGCTTATGCTACCCAATCAAGTGGTAGTATTAGAAAAAAGTGTCGACCACCGCTACCGGGTGGTTTTGGTATGATAAAAGAAGTATTCAGATATCTTGTATGAGATACTCTCATACATGTACTTTATTCTGGATCCGAAACAAATAAGGTATGTGTGATGACTTCGACAACAACAGTGTTTTTGATAGTCAACCAGCAGAGCCCAGAAGAATGAAGATCACTAATCCAGAACTTTTTGGTTTTTCACTAAGCATCTATGTCATTGATTGTTTCTTATATCACTAAACTGTTTTTCACTAATTATGTATGTCAATGATTTTTTCTTATATCTGTAAACTGTTTTTCACTAAGCATGTATGTCATTTATTTTATCTTATATCACTAAAGTGTTTTTCACTAAGCATCTATGTCATTGATTTTTTTTTCTTACGATATATCTCTAAACTGTTTTTCACTACTCATGTATGTCATTGATTTTTTCTTATATCACTAAAGTGTTTTGATGAATAACACACATACTTTGGTGATAAAAATATTGAAACCAAGTTTTTTTTTTGTTGATTTTCTTTATTGGTTTTGTGTTCATGACGTTGTCTTGATGGAACAGAGCTTACATTACCAGACATGAACAAAGTCTTAGAAGAAGTTATGGCAAATACAGAACAGTCAAATGTATAAAAAAAACACCTAGGAAGTTAACCAAGTATGAAAAGGCCTAAAGAGAGAAATGTCTCGACCAAGCTTATAAAAATCTAGGAAAAAATATTACAACTAAAAGGTTGATCAAAAATTATAAATTCAAACATTATAAAAATAACCAAATGTGAAAAACATCATCCAAAGACAGAAATATTTCAACTAAACTTATAAATAAGTCACCAAAAGGGAAAAGGGCAAGTACAGAAATAGCTATGGAAAAAGTAAGTCCACAAAACTAAGGAGAAAAAAATTTAACTTCTGTAGTCAAATGTGTCTTATCTGAAAAGACGCTATCAATGGCACCACTTTCCTTTATTTACGTTACTGAAGGCCTTCACCGTATCTGGTACAGAAACCCTTATACAGCACTCATCTCTCCACACTCTTGGTTTCTTTCTAATACAAAGTGGTCACATCACCAAGAACTTCAAACCTCAATTGTACACGTGCTCCCTTGAAACACCCATGACAGTTAACAACATGTATGGCCATGTAATATGTGACTCCATCGGGGATAATTCATCCGAGTATTCGTCACCAAAGATCCATTTCCCATGGCTGACATCTTCAACTTGCTATACCACATCTTATTCTAACATACACTTTACATGAAATTTCCCAAAATTTGGGATCTATTAAAGAATACGTAATGAGATACACAAAGACACCAAGAACACATCAGACAAAACAACTCACAAACTAAAACTAATACCATATCAGATCCCAGCCAACAAAAGCAACTAGAATACAAACATATAATAAGGAAACACATGACACACAGAGCTTACATCACCAGACAAATCACCTGGACTCAAACAAATTTTGCTTCTTGTACTGTAGAATTCTACCAACACTTCTTTCCTATCACCAAAACTAAACATCTACCACACAACCACTGGGCATTTGTCCAACATAATACTCATACCCTCGCCAACGACATTAAGGAAACGCATACTAGTTTATTTCTGGTTATAACTGTTTTAATAGGGCAGGGAGATATACATGCTAATTAGACTACAGCTGCCTTCTTCACTGCTGTCCTTTGTTCGATGACTTTTCTTCTGTGGTTGTCCCTCAAGACTGGGTTCAAAATTTTTTCCAAGTCTAGTATACGGCTTTCAAAATTCTCACGTTCTCTGATTACATGATGCCAGTTACCATTGCGTTCATCGTTGCCAACAGTATGGACTGTCAAGAAGTGAGGCTCTGGTGCAAAATTAACCTGTGGAGGTAAATAAAACACATTGAAACTTACAAGAATGCAATACCTACTACTTCAGTAAAGAAAAAACAGTAAAAAATTCACAATGAGAAGTGGTAAAATCCACTAAAAAAACAGACTGTCGACATTCTTTTGGTCACGCCATGAGAAGGGGTAAAGGTATAGTCACTGATGGTTTGTGGTATAGAGAGATGTACATAGAAAACATGTATAGCAGCTAGGTCTTCTGTATTAGACATGTTTACAAAAATACACATGTGAACTATGATCATTACTACCCATACACACCTTATTCGTTGAAGAGGAACACCTTCGGACACCGTCAGTAGGATAGTTTTCGTTCCACATCACATTAATTTTCTTGAGAGACTCTGGGGCATGACTACTAGCCAAAAGGTCAATATCTTCATCTGAAGACGAATCATCACCCCAAGCAAAGATTGTCTCTGGTACATCTAAAGCTGGCTGGGTGCCACGAGTAGGTTTCTGACAGAACAAAATGTCTAATGATAAAGCTGGTGTGAAGAAGCCAGAATCATCCTCCTTCAATACACTGTCATCTTCACAACAATCCTCATCTTCTGACCACGATGTCCGTCTATCAATTAAAGCTGTCATTGTACCTGATGAATGGAAGGTGAAAAAGTGTTAAACAAGTAAGTTAAAACGTTTTTGAAACAAGTGTCAACGTTAGGATTACAATGTGATACTATAGAAGAATCTCTGATCGCAGACCCATACTACAGATACGACAGTGTGAGTGTTGCTTCCAGGAGTAACAATTATGGACTGGTGTAATGGTTTTCCACTGACAACTGACAAGAGGGTGTTTTTGTGAAACAGGGGAATTCGACACCGGTGATATGTTAGTAGTATGGGATTTAAATCCAATGTCTGACAATGTGTAAGTATGCGTTTCCTTAATGTCGTTGGCGAGGGTATGAGTATTATGTTGGACAAATGCCCAGTGGTTGTGTGGTAGATGTTTAGTTTTGGTGATAGGAAAGAAGTGTTGGTAGAATTCTACAGTACAAGAAGCAAAATGTGTTTGAGTCCAGGTGATTTGTCTGGTGATGTAAGCTCTGTGTGTCATGTGTTTCCTTATTATATGTTTGTATTCTAGTTGCTTTTGTTGGCTGGGATCTGATATGGTATTAGTTTTAGTTTGTGAGTTGTTTTGTCTGATGTGTTCTTGGTGTCTTTGTGTATCTCATTACGTATTCTTTAATAGATCCCAAATTTTGGGAAATTTCATGTAAAGTGTATGTTAGAATAAGATGTGGTTTAGCAAGTTGAAGATGTCAGCCATGGGAAATGGATCTTTGGTGACGAATACTCGGATGAATTATCCCCGATGGAGTCACAGATTACATGGCCATACATGTTGTTAACTGTCATGGGTGTTTCAAGGGAGCACGTGTACAATTGAGGTTTGAAGTTCTTGGTGATGTGACCACTTTGTATTAGAAAGAAACCAAGAGTGTGGAGAGATGAGTGATGTATAAGGGTTTCTGTACCAGATACGGCGAAGGCCTTCAGTAACGTAAATAAAGGAAAGTGGTGACATTGATAGCGTCTTTTCAGATAAGACACATTTGACTACAGAAGTTACATTTTTTTCTTCTTAGTTTTGTGGACTTACTTTTTCCATAGCTATTTCTGTACTTGCCCTTTTCCCTTTTGGTGACTTATTTATAAGTTTAGTTGAAATATTTCTGTCTTTGGATGATGTTTTTCACATTTGGTTATTTTTATAATGTTTGAAGTTATAATTTTTGATCAACATTTTAGTTGTAATATTTTTTTCCTAGATTTTTATAAGCTTGGTCGAGACATTTCTCTCTTTAGGCCTTTTCATACTTGGTTAACTCCTATTTTTTATACATTTAACTGTTCCGACTTTTCATAACTTCTTCTAAGACTTTGTTAATGTCTGGTAATGTAAGCTCTGAGCCTGACAAGACAACGTCATGAACACAAAACCACTAAAGAAAAGTCAACAAAATCTTGGTTTCAATATATCAAAGAATGTTATATTCATCAAAACACTTTAGGGATAAGAAAACATCAATGACATATATATTTCATCAATACAATGTAGTGATATATCGTAAGAAAAAAATCAATGACTATTACAATGAATTATGTTGAAAAAACAGTTTAGTGAATTTATAAGCAAAAACTCAATGGACTATTATATATCATTCAATACAATGTAGTGATCTATTCGTAGAAAAAAAATCAATGACACTACATGATTAGTGAAAAAACAGTTTAGAGATATATCAGTTAGAAAAAAATCAATGGACATACATGATTAGTTGAAAAAACCCAAAAAGTTCTGGATTAGTGATCTTTCATTCTTCGGGCTCTGGTGGTTGACTATCAAAAACACTGTTGTTGTCGAAGTCATCACACATACCTTATTTGTTTCGGATCCAGAATAAAGTCATGTATGAGAGTTGATCCTTCATACAAGATATCTGAATACTTCTTTTTATCATACCAAAACCACCCGGTAGCGGTGGTCGACACTTTTTTCTAATACTACCACTTGATTGGGTAGCATAAGCGACAGGTCCTTGCAGTACGCCTTAAGGGCTGCCAAGCTGTCTCTGTCATTTGGTTGGATATCCTCTGCTACTATGAATGGACATGTTGCTAGGGTGTCTAAGGGTATCGTCCTTTCTCGTGGTATCTGGTGATGTAAGTAACGTTGTAGGTTCGTATTGTATAGATTGTCACGTACCTGACAGGGATAATCATTGTGAATGTTCCCATTGTAGCGGGTACGGTTATCATTGAAGTCACAGTGGTGGCAGTCTGGTACTTGACTTACACTACGAGGCTGGTGTAAATATACATATGGCGCTGTCGTCTCTGGTGTTGTAGTGTTTGATGTATTCATACGTGGTTGATGGTGTGTTCGTATGTGTCTTTGTAGATTGCCTTTTCTGTTGAAAAGTTGTCCACAGATATGACATAAGTGTGGTTTCGTACCGTATATGTGGTGATTAAGGTTATCACAATAGGCTTTGTCGCACACTGAACACGTGAAAGTAGATCTGGTGGTCATATTGATACACTGGTCATAAGACACACTTTCGCTTTTTACAACACCAAAAAGTTCTGGTGTATACAATGTTTCACTGTTTTATCAGCTGCCGACGAAACGAATAAGGCTCACACCAACCTGTTTCACTACTGTAGCTAGCCAAGTCAGTACGTGAACAATATCTGCCGACGACACGAACACTGCTCACACCAGCCTGAAGCACAAATAACACTGTAGCTAACCAAGTCAGCCCGTGAACTGGTACTGTGCTCACAAGAGACGCCTTCTATTTTATACACTGGTTCTGCACCCTACATAGCTGACGCAGCAATTTTGTAGACAGGGTTTTCTCACGCCCGCCTGCTTCCCTACACACCGATGACTCATACTTAATGACTTTTGCATATGGCGTTGATGACGTAGGGGCTGTCTCGGACATCCGCGTTCTTTACCAAAAATTTGTGGTTTGTGATATTCTTGTAGGGACACGATTTGTTTATGGGTGAGTGTATCTGTACTGGTTGTGGTACCAGTAGTAATGGTATGGGTGTGTCTTTGTGCTTGTATGTGTGTACTCGTGTCTGTATGTACATGTGTATCAAGTGTGTATGGGTATGTCTGTGTATAGTTGTGATGACAGTAGTAATGGTATGGGTTGTCTTTGAGTTTGTAGTAGGTGTGTATTTGTGTAATTGATTATGGGTGTGTACTTGTTGTGGTACCAGTAGTAATGGTTTGGGTGTGTTTTTGTGTGCTTGTAGGTCTGTATGTACAAGTGTATCAAGTGTGTATAGTTGTGATGACAGTAGTAATGGTATGGGTTGTCTGTGTAGGTTGTCTTTGTGTTTGTACTTGAGTGGTTGTTTATTTGATTATGGGTGTGTACTTGTGTATAGTTGTGATGACAGTAGTAATGGTATGGTTTGTCTGTACTTCTGTATCTGTATATGTGTGTGTATGTCTGTATGTACAAATGTATCAAGTGTGTACATGTGTGTACTTGTGGTTGTATGACCCTCTTTATATAATTTTTACACACCCCACAAAAAAGAGACTTGTATCTCTAACAACGCACCAGCTAATATTCTTGTCGCTAATATTGGTAGTACTATTATCACTACTATTGATTCTTCCTCACTTTACCCACCACCATTGCACTATACGTACTTTCCCCTACAATTTAAGTGGTCACTCGACTACTTGACCAGTGCTTGACCACTGCTTGACCACTTCATCGATCACTTTAACCACTACCATAATCTTAGGCACATCGTCCTCTACAATTTAAGTGGTCACTCGACCACTTGACCACTACTTGACCACCACTTGACCACTACTTGACCACTAATTTACCACCCTTTAAGCATCACCATATCGTTACAATCACTTTTCCCCTAAAATTTCCTCACTTGACCACTGCTTGACCACTGCTTGACCACTAATTTACTCTTTAATCATCACCATCTCATTACAATCACTTTTCCCTAAAATTTCCCTAAAATTTTCCTCACATAACCACCGCTTGACCACTGCTTGGCCACTACTTGACCACTACTTGACCACTAATTTACCACTAATTTAAACATTACCATGTCACTACGACCAATTTTCCCTAAAATTTTCCTTACTTGACCACTGCTTGACCACTGCTTGACCTCTAATTTACCACTCTTTAATCATCACCATCTCATTACAATCACTTTTCCCTAAAATTTCCTTACTTGACTACTTGACCCTTACTTGACCATTGCTTCACCACTGGTTGACCAGTGTTTAACTGCGAACATAGCACCTCTTATTACATTTATGACCACCCCTATATCGACCACTCCTACTTGATCACTAATACCCACCCCTTACCATCAAATGACACCCATTATAACTTTATAAGATTTCCTTTGTAATGATGGTAGTGAATAAGCTACATACCACCCTTTACTTTCACTTAGACACTACTATCACACTGTTCAGATGATAGTAACCATCTACACCTCTACCCATGAGTCGTCGAGTATAACCACGACCCATCACACCCTTGGCAGTTTATACATCACTCACCACGAACAGACACATTATGAGATGTCTACGCCACCACCATATATACAACCCATGAGTAGAAACCACGACCCATCACACCCTTGGTAGTTTATACATCACTACACCACGCATACTAATACATTCATATACCCTACGTAACCACATCCAACATATATAACTTACAGCCCTCCCTCATCCGTACTCACAACCTCGGTTTCCAGTACTTTTACAAACCAACTAAAAATTACCTTAATTACTTTCACAGACACCCGCCATCACCCGTCAAAAAACCGTTCCCATACGCCGCCAAAAAAATTTTACCGAGTCGGCAATTTTCACCAAATATTTCCTTCATAAACCCTATCAGCCGCCATCAGCCGCCATCTTGGATGTCAAATTGTGTGTCTGGACGCCCCAATATACTACTCCAACCCACATTGTTCGTCCCCTATTTCGGGTTGTATTTCTTCCTAATTCTGTGCATGATGACATGATGATTCATAACAACATCTTCATGATGTTAATTACAAATAGCTATTAAAAAAAAACTGGGGTTGATTGCGACGTCCTGTAATGGACATGCAACTAACTGTTTAGTTTGTCATTGCTTTTTAAAGAAAATCAATAAAAAAAATGGAAACTTGTGAAATTGTGAAATCATAGGACATCATGAATACGGGGTCACTTATTATGGTATCATTTGAGAGCAGATAATTTTCAGAAAGCTCTGAATATTTCAGGCAATGAATGAATCACCAAAAAACGAGAAGAAGATTGTGAGCTTTACTAGAACACGATTACAAGAAACAAAATGGACGTTGCGGCTACACACAAAGAGACACACAACTACACAAAAACAAAACTACATGAAAATATTAAGGTTACTTAGCTGAATACGTCTTGAGCGGCTGTTAGTGGATTGAATTAGCCGGATGTATGGTTTAGGTTGTCAAAGGACTAATGGTCTGTAACGCCAGAAGCTCAAGGATTAGCTAAGCCGCCCTGTGGGGGACAACCGCTAGGGGGATAGGGGTACGCCCACGAAGCGAAAGGTGAAATTGGAATTAGTAGGGCACTATTGCCGGCTCTATTGCGGTGTCGCGGACGCAGTTCGCAATTCCGCATCCCGTGCTTTAAACACAGCCACACAGACACAACAGTCCACCCTCCTGCCTCAACATGCTTCATCTAGCCCATGGGAGAGCACACATCACATACAACTAATGACAAATTGTCCTCAATTGCTGCCTGTCCTCTACAGGTAGTTGCAACCACAATCAACGCCAGCATTTAGTGGCTGTTTTGATTTTCTTGGCAATTTTACATTCAGTAGTTTGCCACTGCTCTCTGACAGGCCGATTCTGGCAGACCAGTGTATACGCACCAATAGTTGTTAGTTACTCTGGCAGACCAGTGGCTACGCAACAATCGTTGTCAATTACTTTAGCAGACCCGTGTATACACAACATTCCTCTCTTCCGTACAGTCGTTGTTAGTTACTCTGGCAGACCAGTGTATACGCAACAATCGTTGTTATTTACTCTGACAGCCCAGTGTATACGCAACAATCGTTGTTATAGTCTGTTCACATTTGCGTGCCTTCATTCACGATCAATTTTTGTGAAAACTGTCTGTTGCACTGTTATGAAATTTTTCCAGCCGTCTTATATTTACTCCCACCCAAGGAATATGCCTTTGATAGGTCCAAAAGCAATTTAAATTATGGAAAAATCATATTTATTTGATGTTTTGGTGAAAAACTAGTGATGTCTCGCTGACAAACGTGTTTTACAGTAATGCCCCCGCCAGTTCGGGTGACGACACAAGGCGTATCCAGATTCGTATGGGAGTGGGTGCAATGCCTACTCTGCTGAGAAGAAACGTGATTACCTGTTTTGCACGATGAATATAGCTGTGAATGTCTCTGTAATGGGCTTCCTTATTAACGGTCAAGACGTTGGTCCTCTTTTCAATGAAGTTTATAGAATTATTCGTATGTTCGTGTGTTTTCTCCTCATTTGACAACGTGTTTCTTCCACGTTTCTTGTTATGCCACAGTATCAGTGTCGTAAGTAATTATTAATTACTTTTAGTGTCGTCCCTGGAGTGAGGGGAATCAACACCCAGAATTTTATTAACCCAATATTATTGTCCTAGAGAAACCACCAGAATCCGCCCACACAACTCCCTCAGTCTGTCGACACCTCTTTCTTACTCTCACTCACCCCTAGAGCATGCCCCCTCTCATTCTTCCCCAACACAACATACTCAACAACTCTAGCTTTAACAAATAAATACCACAAATAATTTATTAAAGCAAAGAGTATGTGTGTGAGAGGTGTGTGTGTGTGTAATGTGTAGAATGTGTGTCGAATATTCTAATGTGTATGTAGAATCAGACCAGTGAATCAGGAGCAAAGTCTGTCACATCACTGTGCTGAGCATACAACAGCACCATGTATTCCGGACAGTGAACCTCACCCAGAAGATGTTTCTCCGTCCACGTGACAACTTTCTCCAATCACTCGAACAAACAGGATGCTGGTCATCAGATAGACACTGTTCGATCTTGGTCTTCACTCTAACCACACGGTGAAGTTACTCTGTTTCATAATGTTTGTTGAACTGATAATCTTTCAATTAACTGAAATGTCACTTGGGGAAAATCTACTGTTCATAAGTCTCTGATTATAAAATTTTCCCCCTCTTTAAAAAAAACAACCTATTAATGTTTTTTTAGGTAGATGTGTGTGTGTATATATATATATATATATATATATATATATATATATATATATATATATATATATATATATATATATATATATATATATATATATATATATATATATGTCCTTGGTATATGAGTTATTAATCTTCGGTGATGAAGCTTATCACTCATTAAACACAACACTTATGTTCATTAAGTCCGGCTCAGCAGAAGCCAGGTTTCTGCAGACCAACTAGGTTCTGAGCCCCGTGTAAAAGCCTCTCAGTAATCTCGGTCTTCATTCCGTGAGCCATCATTGTATAAAACTTTGAAACTGCTTCTTTGTAATAAATCATCTCACACTCAAGTGGAACACTCAAGGGGAACCTGTTGAGTAGAGAACATCATGGTGAGGGCAACTCAATCCTGACCGTAATTAGGTGAGTGTAGGCCAATAGCAGCACTCAGATCTATAACAGAGATCCGATCTCTGTCATACGGCCAAATAGCTCATCACATGGTCTTAGACATGGCAACACCAGGAAAGAATAAAGGAACGGGCAGAAACCCAGCAGAGGCCCTACTGGAAGATCCTACCTTTTCACATTCCCCTCATCCCTCCCAACCATCCTCAATCTCTTTAATTATTATCCCACTACATTGTCCTCAACTCCCCGAGTAAAATGATATATCACACAAGCTAGTTAAAGCCATACAATAGGACACTAGTGCCGACGCTCCTATAATACTTTCTAGCACCGCACTTATAGAACATTCTATCACCGCACCTATAATACATTATATCACCGCACAGTACTGTACTCTATTCCTAATCATACTCTAAGTTAGATATGATTAATAGAATACCATATGCCTATTCCGGTTGCTAATCGAAACTATGCAATCACAGACTGGATCTATGTCCGCCGATAAATATCAACAATTTGACACTATAGTTTCTTTCATTGAACACAACTCGGAAACTGCACCGATCCTTAACACTTCAGAAATCTTGGTCGACTCACGCAACTTGTTTACTTCAACGGCCTTTATATCGGCTTTGAGTGACGTCACCAATTTGTCTAGACGCTGAGGCGTCGAGAAGTTGTTTTTCTCTGTATTTTTCCCAACTCAATGTGAACCTCTGTCTGGTGTCCCCTTTCATCTGGGAAATTGTCTCCTGTCTGTGATCTAGAGATCTTCTCCACATCACAAGACTCCATCCGACTTCTGGCCAGACATTCCGTCTATCACTTCAAAGGCCGACTCCCGCCTTGCAGACGGATGACGCCGTTGTTCGTCTCGAGCAACAATTTGTTAACAAAATGCCGACCGGTGTAGACATTGTAACGCGACGTATTTTGTTTCTCAGTCCATACAACATCAAAGGGTTTGCTGGTGTTTGGGCAGACGAACGTCTCTTTTTTTCCATCGATCGAACTAACAAGTTTATTTTTCGCGACAGTCAGTTCCCACCGTAAATATTACTCATCTGTTGGTATTCAATGTGTATTGAGCTTTTTTTTCAATACCAGTTGTTTGTCACCGTTGAGGACTCACGGAATTGAAAATTCATCACTGTGGAATACAAACTGATGCCATTGACAAGTTGTATTGTTTGTGCCGATGCGGTCATGTTAAGGGCCTGTAATTCTTCTTCTGAATAGTTGGAGCAAAAATATCCCAGTAGGTGTGCATGTGGATTAATGTCTGCGATCTGCCCAGACCTTAATCTGTGTCGCACGATTCCATTAGGTTGATGACTGCTCTCGGTTGCATACAATTCAATACATCTTTTCTTCAATAGTCATCTTCCTCTTTCAACACATGGTCCTCACATTTTTTTCCACTAACGTTTATCAATATTTCATAGATTAGTATCTTGACGTCAGACAATTTGAATTTGAATATATTATTGTCAGTTGCCACCTGCCTTTAATTTTAGCCCACACAAGTTCTGTAGGGTTTAAATGAGAATGGTACAGCGGAAGTCTCAAGCACCAATGGCGATGCTCTTCTATCAACTTGTCGATTTGATATTTCCTGCTTTTTGGCGTCTGTTTTACAAGGGACAACAATTCTAGCTTGAAATACGTTTCTGGAAATAGTATGTTTTCCATTCGGAGCCATATCTTTATTGCTTCCTTTGTGCTCGATGCTGTAGGTATTTTGACTTCATGGGCAACAACATTGTGATATGATCCATTGTCCATGATTATACAAGATGGTTTATCTAGGGATGGAAGCACTGTATTCTCGTGCCAATCTCTAAATACATTACCATTCATCTTATTATGATAATCCCTATTGTCTGTATGCTTTGATAGGAACACGAGTCCAGCATTCTGTAGTAAGCCATTATGCGTTCTACCAGCATGGGCTATGACCAAATGCTGTCCTATACTACTGGGCACATATCGCTTTACCTTTCCACCACTGAGTGCCATTCCTTTTCACGTGTGTGGTGCACATTGATCCAGGCTTCATCCAGATACTCTATGTCATAATTTTCTTTGCGTATTTCCCTTATTTCACGTAGGTATTTGCTTCTCATAGCTCCTAAATGGCGGTTGCTCGCAAATGATATTTCTACCTAAATTGTACTTTCTAAACGTGAAGCCTAATTTCCTTATAATTTTCCACAAAGTTGTCTTCGATAGCTCTATGTCATTGTTCTTTCTCGGCCAAAATCTACATTTTCTTACAGTCACTGTTTCTTTGGTATCCAGCATTTTAATAATAGCTCGCCTTATGACATTCTTGTCGAAGCTGTCTACAATTGCCTTTCTACTTACCGTTTGCTTATTGTGTGATGGTTTCATTCCAGATTCAAGCACCAATCGACGAAATGGCCGTTTACTCAAACTCAATGCATGCACTGTTCTTTTCTCGGGATTTGTAATAGTATATGAAACAGTTTCCTGCGATCAGATTCTTGATAAATATATGTGTGCAACTTCATAGCGATGCTTTGAAGTGCACACAATTTCACATTCAATCCCATTCAACAATATCCACACATTCAGGTGTTAGCGATAAATAGTAAGATTTAAAAAAAAAAAATCAAGTTTCATGAAAGCACCCACATTATTGACGAAACCTCTGAACACTCCCCGTTCCACTACGCGAGGCTCTTGTTATAAGGTCAATCTCGTGAAGAACGAGAAAATTTACTATTCAACGCTGATGTTTCTGGGTGAAGCTGTAATACATTTGTGTTTGTTTGTTGCGTAGACATAATGATAAGGTTATATGCTAAATCTCTTCATTTTCCCTCAGTTGGTTACTGAGATATGGAATTTTATATTGGGGCAGACAAAAGTACTATAGTTACTCTGACAGACCAGTGTATACGCAACAATCTTCTCTTCTGTACAATCGTTGTTTTACTCTGGCAGACCAGTGTACGCAACAACAAAAATCGTTGTTAGTTACTCTGGCAGACCATTGTATACGCAACAATCGTTGTTAGTTACTCTAGCAGACCATTGTTATGTATACGCACCATAGTTGTTAGTTACTCTAGCAGACCAGTGTATACACATCATTCCTCTCTTCCGTACAATCGTTGTTAGTTACTCTAGCAGACCATTGTTATGTATACGCACCATAGTTGTTAGTTGCTCTAGCAGACCAGTGTATACACATCATTCCTCTCTTCCGTACAATCGTTGTTAGTTACTCTAGCAGACCATTGTTATGTATACGCACCATAGTTGTTAGTTACTCTAGCAGACCAGTGTATACACATCATTCCTCTCTTCCGTACAATCGTTGTTAGTTACTCTAGCAGACCATTGTTATGTATACGCACCATAGTTGTTAGTTACTCTAGCAGACCAGTGTATACACATCATTCCTCTCTTCCGTACAGTCGTTGTTAGTTACTCTAGCAGACCATTGTTATGTATACGCACCATAGTTGTTAGTTACTCTAGCAGACCAGTGTATACACATCATTCCTCTCTTCCGTACAATCGTTGTTAGTTACTCTAGCAGACCATTGTTATGTATACGCACCATAGTTGTTAGTTACTCTAGCAGACCAGTGTATACACATCATTCCTCTCTTCCGTACAATCGTTGTTAGTTACTCTGGCAGGCCAACTGTATGCGCAACATTCGTCTTGTGCGCTGACGGTTGGATAGTGGCTTCATTCCACACATGGGCCAGCAGGACTTAAACACCGGCTTCTCGTTCTGAAAGCAATGGCAAACAATTGAATTTTACAGTTGCCCAGAAGATCAACCTCGGCTTGATCGCAACTTCCTGCCCAGGACATACAACATTTCCCCGATGTAAATGATGGTGTGGCTTGTGTGTGAGGGAAGCAACAATGGTGGAGATGGCATTACAGTGCGTGAATACTTCGTAAAAATGTACTTGTTACTGTGTATAAAATCTTCAGCAGCAACAGCAGCAGCAACAACAACAGCTCAACAACTACAACAAAGCAACAACAACAACATCATAGAGATTGACATCACAGAAGCACAAACCTGGCATGGTGACGTCACCTCCCAGGAACCTGTAGAACAATGCCACGTAGTACTCATCAAATTCGTCGTCAATGTAGGGCATGGTGGCTCGCCGAGGGTCGCTGGGATCCATGTCACGGCCATTCACAGATGTCACGGTGCAGTCACACAACAGAGTCAGTGGTCACGTCTACATCTCTAAGAAAACTGGCCGCTATGTTTATGTTCTTTGCTTCACATGTTTCTCACTGGCTGGGGCTGGGAAGTCCCATACGCTTCTCGCATAGTCAGTGCTCTTCTAAACATCACATTTCCTCGTGAAATAACACGATTTCCATTATAGGAATTTTCATTCCACTTGACGTGGCACACCAGAGTACATACAACTTAAACACATGCCCAATATTACTAATATTTCAGCGACGATGTGAACTGAAACTAACGGTCGGTTTTCTGACTACAAAAACGTGGCCACCAGAGTGTCTGTCCTCTATTTCTTGTATCGTCTTGGCCAGTTAGTATACTCGCACACAAACAACATTTGGTACATAATTATAGGATGCCAGCACCATATATACTGTACACCTAGAGGGGTGGGGAAAAGCTTCTATACTGTTCTGTTTACTACTTTATTTCCTTCTCTCGTTCTGAACTCATGTATAGTCCATACATGTACTACTACTTCCAGTGCACTCTAATGATTTTTGCGTGTGGATTAGCTTTCCTCTATTACCGTCTCCCTCGCCATCAGGTGAACCCATACCAACTTCAGAGGTACTTGTAATTTACGTTCTCAGGTCAAGGATGAGACATCAACATTTTAGTCCAACTGACTGGTGTATGGCTTGAACCCGCTACCTCGGTATCAGCATCGGATGTTCAAGAAACAGCGCTCTTATTTATTGGGCATGCTGGCCTATCTATATCCTATGTGTGTGAGTGTGGGTGTAGCCTATATGTGTGAGAGAGGGGGGGGGACAGAGAGAGACCTGGTCCATTCACAGAGCATGTAATGAACAAGAAGCTAATTAACGAGAGTCGTGCGACGTTTCATCGACAACCCTGGCCTGTCTTGTAAGGATATACAATAAAGAACACACATCAGCATTCGCGGCTTCTTGCAGCACATCCGCCATGTTTGTTGTCTGCTACACTCTGTTCTGAAAGAACACACACACACACACACAAATGCGCTCGCGCACACACTCACTCACACACACACACACACACACACACACACACACACACACACACACATATATCACTCACACACCAGCGATTCTTTCCTTAAAGCAAGGATGAGGAATGTTCGGCCCGCCGGTTATATCAGATTCGCGAAGTCACTTGATCTGGCCCTGCCCAGACAACCGCAGGCGGTACTCGAAATTAAATAAATCTCGGAATTGTATACACAATCATCAATAAATCTAGTGGTGACATCTTCAATACCAGCTAAAACCACACACCTCACCAAAGAGAAGAAATTCCAGCCATCACATTAAGAGCAAGTCCATTAAATCTTTGACCAAGTATAGCAGGCTCATGCTTAAGTAAATAATTGTTTATCTATCTATTATCATCATCATCATCATCATCCAGTGTCGTGCCAGGCGTTCATGACTCTCCACAGATCTCGGTCCTTGGTTTTCTGAATTAACTCTGCTGATGATATTCCTCCATGCCACCGTCTCAATCGGTCCAGCATCATTTCTCTTGGTCTGCCTCTGCCTCTCTTCCCCTCTATCTGTCCAGTTGTTACGATGTTCTCTAATGCCTCTCTTCTCATCACATGACCAAAGAAAGCTGTGTGTATTTCTTATTGTTGTATGTAATGTTCTAGTTTCATTAGCCTGTTTCAGGCAATCGTTGTTAGCTAGTTTGGCAGTCCAAGAAATTCGCAACGTTCGTCTCAGGAACTACGTCTCTGTCGCTTCCAAGTTTTCCCTACTTTGTTCATTTACATTCCAAGATTCACTGCCATACAGCAAAACTGGTTCTTTATAGCACTTCAGCACCCTCTTTCTTACATTCAATGATAGCGACTTATTGCATAAGATATGCTTCAATTTTCTGAAATGCAGCTTTTGCTTGCCCTATTCTGCTTTTTATCTCTGTTGTGCATCTTCAATCTGATTTTATAAATCCCCTTAGAAGTATCCACTTGGTTAAGTATTTTCCATTCTATTTCCATTTTACATTTTGGTGTCACCTTTTTATTTGATATCACCATTGTTAATGTTTTCTTGCTACTCAAGGCGAGGTCTTTCTTTGCACACTCTATTACTACAATGTCCAACAATTGTTGTAGGTCTGTTGCATTATTCGCCACCAATACTGTATCATCGGCATAGCGTATATTGTTTATATTATAACCGCCCATTAGTACTCCTGGCTTCTCTTTGATCCCTCTCATTATTACTTCGCTATAGACGGAGAAGGCATCCGGCGACAAGACACATCCCTGTCGTACTCCTAGCTTTATTTGTTCATTATTGCCCTTTTTTATTTCCCATTTTAATGGCTGCTACTTGGTTCCAGTAAATATTCTTTATTATTCTGAGATCTTTCCCGTCAATAATAATATCTTCCAACGTTTTAATCTGTTCATCGTGTTTTACTTTATCAAACGCTTTAGTATAATCTATGAAGCACAAATATGTCTTTCTGTGCCTCTATTTATCTTTCTATTAGTGTCCGTAATGTATATATTGCATTATCTGTACCATTTCCTTCAACAAATCCATACTGTTCTTTACCAATTTCCATTTTTATTTTCTTTCTGGTTCTTCTCATGATAATTCTGAGTAGACATTTAGTGACATGGTTTATTAGGTTAACTGTACGAAAATCTTCGCACTCAATTGCTCTTGGTCTTTTTTGGTATAGTTATAAATACAGATTTCAGCATATCGCTCGGTAAATATCCACTGCTGTAAAAATCATTCAACATTTTGGCTAATATATCTACTCCAAATTCTCCTAATACTTCTAATTCTGTTCTTGTGATTTCATCTGGCTCAGCTGGTTTTCCTTTCTTCATATGTTTGACAGCGTCAGCGACTTCTTCTTTTAGAATAGGCGGAAATTCTAAGTTACTTTCTTCTGATAATTCCTCCCTTTCTCCATCATATAATTATCTTATATACTCAATCCACCTCTTCATTATAGCACCTTCCTCCAATAATATCTTTCCTGATTTTGATTTTAAACACCCTGTATTTAATCTTACTTTTCTTCCTATGAGCTTACTGATTTGTCTGTGCATAGTTTTTGTATCTTTAATAGAATTTAATTCAATTTTCTTGCGCTGCTCGTTTATCCAATTTTCTTTTGCTTTCACACACGCATCTCTTATTTCTTTATTTATCTTAACATATTATTGTTTGTCATATTTACTCTGTTTTCTTTTATTTATCAACTTTAAGATTTCATCAATCATCCATTTTTTTCTTAGCTTTTTGGCTTCTCTCCGGTAATATTTCTTTGCTATCTAATGAATGGAGTCCCTTAACATTTCCCATTATTCGTTTGTACTCTGTATTTTAGCTATTGCGTTGTAACTATTTTTAACAGTACCTCTATATTGCTCTTGAATTTCTTTATCTACCATCAAAACCTCTTTATTAAATCTAATGTTCTTAGTCACTTTTTTTCCTCTCTAGTCTTACTTTTATTTGTCCACATAGTGGTACATGATCACTATTACAATTAGCACCAGGCAATGGCTTTACATTAATTAACGCATTTCTAAATCTTTTATTAATAAGAATGTAGTCAATTTGGTTGAGTATTTTCTTATCACGCCTTTTATATGTGTAAAGTCGTCTTTTATGGTGTTTAAACCAGGGGTTTCCAATTATCATATCATTGATATTTAGCCCATTCTATTAGTTTCTCTTCTCTTCTATATATATATATATATATATAATAGATATATATATATATATATAGTATATATATATATATATATATATATATTATATATATATATATATATATCCAAATGGCCCTTGGCCGAAAAAAAAAGATTCCCCGCCCGCCCATGTCTGAGGAAACAAGACGTCATTTTTAAGCGACAGGTTGTAATTCGGTGTGCTTTCTGACAGTCACATATTTCTCGTAATCTTATACTCTCGTTATAAAAATCTCCCCTATCACATAGCATTAACATATTGTTAGACAAATCTCTTTAATCGCTTCTAAGTAAAAGGTTTCTCAAACTGTTCACTTGTGACCCAATTGAATGAGAAGTGTAATTCACGTTCTGTGCTCACATGCTGAAAGTGAATTAATGTGGTTTTATTTTTGTTTACGCTCATATGTAGTTGAAAGTGAACTGATATGGTTTCACATGTTGTTGAAAGTGAACTGATATTGTTTCACATGTTGCTGAAAGTGAACTTATGTTTCCATGCTTTATCATTCACGTGTTGTTGAAAGTGAACTGACATGGTTTCATGTTGTATTGTTCACATGTTGAAAGTCAGCAGATGTGGTTTCATGTTATATTGTTCACATGTTGAAAGTCAGCTGATGTGATTTCATGTTATATTGTTCACATATTGTTGAAAGTCAGCTGATGTGGTTTCATGTTATATTGTTCACTTGTTGAAAGTCAGCTGATGTGGTTTCATGTTATAGTGTTCACATGTTGTTGAAAGTCAGCTGATGTGGTTTCATGTTATATTGTTCACAAGTTGTTGAAAGTCAGCTGATGTGTTTTATTTTGTATTGTTCACATGTTGAGAGTGAATTGATATGGTTTCAATTTGTATTATTCACACGTGTTGTTGAATATCAGCCGGTGTAGTTTCATTTCGTATTGTTCACATGTTGAAAGTGAAGTGATATGGTTTGATGTTGCATTATTCACATGTTGAAAGTCAGCTGGTATATTTCATTCTGTTGAAAGTAAACTGATATGGTTTTACAATTCCTCCTCCACTTCATCAAATATATCTGAAAATACCGTGCACCACTTAAAGTGCGTCAAAGATCTTCCCACTCTTGATACCCCACCCAGAGTGGCTCCACAAGATGAGACTACAAGTCCACATGAAGTAACAAGAATGCTTCGACTTCTATTCCGATACTTCTACAAGCCATCCTCATCATCTGCATGTTGACATGTGGTGGCATGTTCCGGCATATATCGATCAGAAACATTGAGCTATTATCAATGACCATCCGAAATGTCTACTAAAATATGTGATCATAAATATGTGATATGATTTTTAAACGTTTGCGAGACGGCGCATAATGTACAGCCACTCGTGACTAAAGTCATACATGTCGCAATTTTCTTGTAGAACAATGCAATCAACATTGGGTTGATTTTCAAGACAATTTGACGTTCAGAAATTAAACTTGGCTCAACACTTGGAATGTTCTATCCAATGTTAAATCAGTACTGTTGTGTGAGTGAAAACACGGAGAACAATGAAAACAATTACAAATAAACCACACACATTCACTAATTGGAGCCTACGCAAAAAAACCGAAGGAATAAAATAATATGACAAAGTTATCAATGTGGAACTCTTGGAGAGAACTAGACAAACAACGATTAACCAACACGTGAAGACAAGATGCTGGTGTTGAATAGGCCATACACTGAGAATATCCGAGAATAGTATCACTAGAAAAGCCTTACTCTGGAACGCACACGACAAAAGAAATAGAGGAAGACATAAAAACTCATGGAGAAGTGCAGTAAAGACAGACATGAACAATAGGGGAAGGACGTGGACAGAGCTGTATGGGGCAGTTAAAGGTGGAGTGGCATGAAGTGAGTTGGTTGGGGGAATATCCCCCAATGGGGGATAGATGGCAACGGACGAAGAAATTGTCATCGTGAACGAGAAGTCAACGAGTACGAATGGCTGACAATACTCCGCGGCCAGCACACATTCAGTTAAAGAACGGGCACTTAACCTTTCTTGCTGCAGACATAGTGTGTTATTCTGAAAACATAAACATACAAGTGTGTTGTAATCTTCTCACCACACCAGATACACTGTGCTACTGCACTGTTCGAGGAAAATATCGCGCTGGACAACGAAGTGCAGATCTAGAGACACCAGCAATAGACGCGTGTATTACCACGTTTATCTCAGCATTTCTAACTAACCGAGAAGCTGCATAGGAGGAAGGTAGGGGGTGGGGGGAGAGAGAGATAGATAGAGAGAGAGAGAGAGAGAGAGAGAGAGAGAGAGAGAGAGAGAGAGAGAGAGAGAGAGAGAGAGAGATCGCTTCCGCTTATCAACAAGCTGAAAAAGAAGAGAACATCACAGCGATGGAAACTGACTAGATAAAAAATGACAAGACAAACAACACAGATCCAACAAGCACTATCATTATCCTTACAACAATAAACATTCCCTTCCCTCAGCTTACCGCTTTTAGCAAAGTTCTCATACTAACACTGAAGGACGCCATTTTAGCTGGCACGTGCTATCTACTATATTTAGATCTGTATTGACTGCATCTTGCGGTATGATTCCAGGGTATAATCTAGGCCAGTACATCAATCCATGCATGCTGTATTATAGGTTCCGGCGCGTGGTGGCCGACAGCTTTTGACATCAAATTGTAGAGAAACACAGAGAGTGCTCTAGACTGAATGGAGATGGGAATGTCGGTGGCGCTCATTCTCAGCATTCGAAGTGCGGTTTTTATTGAATATCTCTCCAGGCTCTGGAGAATTAACTAGGCTAGCCTATATTGGA